>VXAY01004421.1:1852611-1879211 GCA_013399855.1 Oxyruncus cristatus | reverse complement strand
TTTTTTTTTTTTTTTTCCCCCCATCAAAAGAAAAGAAAGGAGAGAGAAGGGAAAGAATAGGAAAGGAAAGGAGGAAGAAACCTGCTGATATTTGGAGGAGGGGGATGTGTGAATCTGCTATTAAAATACTCTTTTGGGACACATTTTCACTTCTTAATGACGTGCTTCATTCATCATTAGCAATGGCAAAAATTTAATGGGGATAATTTAGAAAAGTTTGATGCATTTCTAAAGGTAATTGTGTAAAAAAGGGAAAAGGGGTGACTTTCTTTTGTGTTTGGGAAGACTAACTGAGTTTCCTGGGTTTCATCTGAAGAATGAAAAAATGTAACTGAACAATCTGAAACAATCTTTGTTCTTTTGTTTGCTTCAAGTCACAGGAAGAGAAAATTTTGGCATCCAGAAGCATCATTACTGGTATCAACATTTTATCAACATGAAAATACATTGTCCAATCAGTGTTCCACTTTGAGTTTTGAAAGACATTTACTTTCATCTTCATGGGCTAAAAGTTGCTTCTTTTCCAATAAGATTAACCTCAATAGTTTCTTGATTTGTTTAATATAAGGAAAAAAACATACATTTCAGGTTAAAAATCATGCTCCTCAGTATAAGAGAAGTATAGGATTGTGCCCTTCGGACTTCTGAATGAAGCTGGGATCTGTGCAGATTGTCGAAAAGGCAAGATGCATAGCAGGACTGTCAGCAATCAAAACAAGTCAAAATCAAAACAAGCAGATAAAAGACATATCCAAGCACTGTTGTCAGAGAAAGGTACACTGTTCTTGCAGTTTCTTGCAGGAAAAATGCTGTAGAAGGAAAAACAATTGTAGTCAGCTTGTGTCATCAGAAAGTGGGGCTGCAGTCATAGGATTCTGTCTTTAAAAGCTTTTAAATTCAACCAGATCTCTCAAATCTTGGGGTATATAAAAGATTCACAATGTACAAATTAATTTTCTTCTCTAAGGAGGCAAACCCTTTCTTCTCATGGGGACTAAATTCAGTGGGAAGTCTAAGAGAAAGAATCTTCTAGGAATTTGTTTTTTAAAAGCCATTATCAAATAAATACCCCTAAGATTCTTGAACTCCAAGGTGAACCATCCTAAAGAACAAGATGTTAAAATTAAGGTTATCTGTGAGGCCTTTGTACATTTGCTTCACAGCACAGGTCTAATCTGAGATCATGGAATACCACCAAAGATCTCCCTTCTATGGAAGATGTGCCAGCTGATAATATAATGCTTTCTTGCTTTCTTTTTAATTGTAGTTCAGCAGTGTGTTGGCCTGTATGTCACTGCCCATCCTTTATCTATAATATACCCTGAACTTCGATTAATCTTTTAAAAATTCTTCCACATTAAAATACAACTTTTTTTTGTTTGTTTGTTTTGATTGGTTTGGTTTTTTGTTCTGTGGGGGCTTTGTTTGTTTTTTGTTTGTTGTTTGTTTGGTTTTTATTTATTTTTTATTTTTAATTTTTTTTTTTAATTATTGCTGCCTGCAATGTGATTCAGAGACTGCAGTTGATTCTGACAGTTCCTGGGAAGCTGAGCCAGGTGTCATGTTTGTTTTCTATTTGTAATATATTTATATATTTTTCTGTTTTATTTTCTGGGTTATGGCTTATTCTGTAAGTTTGTGTGCGTGTGTATCTCTACGTATGTATAAATACACATGTGCATGTGCACATATGGATGTGCGTCTATGTATAACATTTCTCTGTTATATATCTGTATGGATATTACATCAAAAATATATATGTTTTCTTCTTTCCTCTTAATCTTACCACAGTCTTTTATATTGAATGTGTTAGAGTCTGGAGGAAAAAGTGAGGAAAAAAGCAAAAAAAAAGAAATATATGTTTTTCGGTGGCTTGCACTGCACACAAAACAATTTGGAAGGTCCTAAATAGAAACAGTTTTGTTGCATGTAAATTAAACTGGCAGGGTATCTGCTAATGGACTTCACAAACCCTGCTAGAGCACTTATATCTGGAATTTAGGCCTGCCTTGATTTCTGGTAAAGCCCAGTGCAGTCCTTCCTAAGCTGCTTGTTTTCTAATTGTAGCAAACAGTTATCTGCAAAATGTACTGCAGACCTGCAGCCTGACATTATGGAGGTCTATCCTCCCATTTTTCAATTTTCCCCCTTTAATATTTTTTCTTTGTCATATTGTCCATGAAAGGTTATTATCACTTGAAAATCAGAAAGTATGCTTTAAACTCTACTTGTGCTTAAAAATGGCAGGTACATTCAAACTTTTTTTTGTTTGTTTTTAAAGTGGTACTTTCAGACTTACATGGAGATCAAGAAGCATCCTTAATCTTAAGCAAATACTGCCATTTGCACTGTAACACTACCAAGCCTATATGGCAAGAAATTCTCATGGGAGAGTGGAGGGAAGGCAAAAAATTACAATTTTACCTGCTTACTTGGTGGCTGCTAGAACAAAAATAATCAATTTTCTTATTAATTATAAGCAGGAAGATGGTTGTGTATTTACCTAAGAGACTTCCCAGTAATTAGATGTGTAATTGCCCAACTGTAGATTTAGTGGCAGAAATCAGTCTCACATTAGTAGTGAGTATTTTTTTTTGTTTGTTTGTTTCCCTTGAGAACATATTCCAGAGTAGGAAAATGACCAGCAGAATTGGAACTGGCTTACAACTTTTCTTGACGTTTCATAGATAGTCCAAAGAACAACTAGATACGGTGAATAAGTTCTATTTCCTTCAGAAAAAAGCAGTTTCTTCTGTCCAGGTAAAAAGTGTGTTTGTTTAGCAGTGAAAGAAGCCTGCACTGCCTATGCTATGCACAGGCTGTCAATAAATAAAGAAGTTCAATTTCCAGGGCTGTCAATAAATATATTATGTATGAGGTTTTTCATTATGTTCGTATGCAACTTGAGGTATTGTCTCTGCCTTCTTGGAACTAAAGCTATTTTTCTCAACTAAAATGGGATTTCCTTAACACATATTTGCAAATACATTGTTAATAAGCCAACAAATTGCATTTATAGATGGCAAACAGGTTATTTTTCTTTTCTCTTGATTCCTTCTGGGTGCTTTGAGTGAACTGAAAGATGATCTTAAACTTCTTTTTATGCTGACTTCATATACTGAGAAATGCAACGTTTATAGATAAACACTCTCACTTTTAATGAAAATTATTAGCTATTAACATTTTGCTGGGAGGCATAAGCCATAGCCCAAACTCCATTCAAATCCATTAAATATGCTTGAGACCCAGCTGTCAATAGGCACCATGAAGTAAATTTAATTTTCAGAGTCAATACAGAGCACAGCTGCATTAAGCATAGGATAATTCTGGCACATTATTAATTTGAATGGCCATGTAAGGCATTGTCTAGACAAGATATAAGCCCAAGTTTTCATAGGCAATCTGTACATAAAATGAAGTATGTCAAGGTTGTAAAGAATACTAATAACACAGATCTGGCCTATTAACCAATATTGATTGCTCTTACTGTGACACAGTCCAGTAACTTTAGAGGTGAAATAGTAAGATGTTCAGCACTGCTGCTTCTTTTTGAAAAGCAACACTAAGCATGGACGTTTTCGGACGAGGCTTGAATGCATGCAATCTCAAATATTTACTAGCATTATGCATGATTTCTAGTAATCTATTTCTGTGGATTAGGCCATTTTGAAAATAGAAGATTCATCAAACCCTGCAATTAGTCTTGCTGGTAATATGAGTCATTTTTATTTCAAATGTTGTCAATATTTGATTTTTTCATAATGATTGTAGCCATGCTCTGCATAAATAATATCTATTTAAAAAGTTAAGCAAATTCATACTTTATAATTTTACTATTTATATAGTTTTACAGAGTCTGTGTAATATTTCCAAGAAAAAGAAATAAGAAAGGAAAATTAATCTCTTGAAAACTGTACAACTCTGCAGAAAATTTTTTCCAAATTATTTCTGTGGTCCTGTATGAACTCTTCTAAATGACTGAGTATTTTGGTGCTTGACCCGACCCGTTGTCACAAATACACTGGAAGTTCTTCTAAAACATTAGTGAAGTAAATCCTCTTCAGTTTCAGATAACAATATCTGGTCTGCATTTTGTGGAGTCATTCAGACGCTGAGCCTGGAGGCTTGGATTCATTACTGCCAGCCCTGTCTATGTCCGCATTAACAAGTAGTAGAGGAATAGGGGTGGATCTGCAGAGCATGGTAGTTGGTGCTGAGGACCAATATCCCCACTGTACATGTTTGCAGTGTGTTTTAATTTGCGCTAGGACTGGTGTGGTCCCAGTGGACTCAATGCCCTGTTGCATCTGTAATACTTTATAAGTGCATTCCCACGGGTGCCTCTCAGAGTTCTGTATCACCCAGGTCATCTGTCCTAGTGTGACCTAAAGCACAGGAACGGGGAGAACTCTGGGAGATAAATTTCAGGAGCTGAACCAAACCCTTCATGTGGACAAAGTCTTTGGATTCTTATTTAAGGTGACTAAAGAACATGGAATAATTCAAAGGTTAATTTAGATTAGAAGGGACATCAGTAGGTCCTCTAGACAAACCTTCTAAGCTAGCAACTAGACCCACTGCAGTGGAGAGGAATGACCAACTTCACAGGTCAACTTAACACATGCTATGCTCTGAAACACTTGTAACGTGTTTTTTTCTTTAACAATTGATAGAAGACAGGAACAACATAGTTCAGCAACTGAAGTTAGTTGGGATAAATGTTTAGCATTTAATGCATCAAAAATACCTAATTATCCAATTCTATCATGATAGAATAATTCACTCTTTCTGAGATTAATGGGACATTTTATTACCTAAATATAAGTATGACTAACACTGCTAGTTTTACCTTAGTTAGTGCGATAACAGAAAGTATTCTTTATAAAATTATGATTTTAAGGCCGTTCATACTTTTATACATAAGTATGGTGTTTATTTAGGATGAAATGTACTCCAAAAGTGAATCCCAAAAGTTAATTTTAAAAGTAGTAAATTATTTCCTTGCCTGTGCTTAAAATGTGTGTTTCAGAGAAATCAAGTGTTCCCTTATGTCTTTATTATATAACAGTTAGTTAGTCTCGTCTGGAATTAAGGCTGATTATTAAATTACATGCTAATCATTATCTAGATTCTTAGTCTTCTGCTTTTCAAACAACCTTTTATAGACTACTTATTCTTTTTGCATTGCCAAATGCTAGCATTCAGAATTCATGAGACTGAAGTACAAAAAAAGAAAAAAGAATTCTAAAGAATAAAAAATATTTTCAACATGTTAAACTTTTTTTGCTTGTTGTTTTGGTTTTGGTTTGGTTTTTTTTTTTCATTTTAATTGATTCTCAGGAAAAAGTCCAACTCCAGGAATACAAACTCTGAAAGGGACAATAATACTTCAACATTTGCAACAAAATCTTAAGAACCAACATGACCTAAAATTTTTATTCTTCTATAGACAGTTTTCCTTGAGGAATCTTACTGCTGGTTAGTGTTTCCTTGGGACATTAAATAAATTCTTGGTCCCACTGAAGTTTACTTAATCAAATGCACTGTTGTAGTCTGCCACTGCTAAAATTGCACCTCTTTTACATCTCTTCTTATGATATAGATCTATCGGATCACAGAATATTTATTTTCTTTCCTGCCTCATGTTTCCGTGCCTTTTTGTATGCCTTAGGTCTGCAGTTAAATAATATTTGTTATCAGAATGTATGTATATATTTCCTCCTCTTATTTTTTTCTTTAGAACACCTATATCACGTTAAGTATGATTGCAATATTTTTCATAAATAAGTTCAAACTGTGTGAAGGATATTACAAAATAATCAGTATTTTCTGATTTTCAGATTGCTTTGTTGGCATAATACAAACATTTTATAATACAAAGTTTTTACTTACCTATTTTGACTTCTTTAATAATAACCACTGGTTTCTAGCCTGACTGGTTATTGAAAAATTTGCTCTTCAGGTTGTTTCACTTTTATCTCCTCTGTCTCACCTCATAATCTTGCATGAGTAGTTCATGGTATGTATAGCTTCCCTACAACTTATTACAGCAAAAAGGACGAAATATCAATTTCCAAAAATCTCTCCTTTATGATTTTCCAGTTGCACTTTCATAGTTAAGTGTAGCTCTTGATTCCTACATATAGTTTATTTCTGCTAAGTGTTTCAAGTTTTCATTTTTTTCTTATATATGCTTAGGTCACCATGGTTTGGGCTTCTTTATCCCACTGTTATCCAGCAAAGAGTTTTGGAGACCAGAATAGAGTCACTCATTTCCAGTTTTGTGAGCAAGAAATCCTTGTAGGATTTCAACTGGAATGTTCAGATTCTAATACCTGTACTTTTTCTGCATGGCCCTTCTCAAAATAAGGGGGAATCTTCTGCATACACAGGAACTTCCCTCTTTCTTTTCACTGAAACCTTAGGTCTGAATACACATGAATATTGAAAGAGAGTGATTTTGATGCAAACCTGGACATTTTGGGTAATGACAGTGACAGTTACCAAGCATTTTTCCTGCACACATTGAACACCCTTTCAAAAAGAAAGTGGAGGTTTTGTACTGTTCTTACATAGTGATGGGAAGTGTCACACTCACCTGGCCAGTAGCTAAAGAATCAGAAGTCCCCTTGAGCAGAGAAAGAATCAGAAACAGAAGAATGTAAATATTTGTTAACTCAGTATGAGTAGCTTTCAATATGCAATTGAAAATATTGAACTCTATAAATCAATTTACGGCAGGGCTCATCAAAAAGATGCAAATGAGATACAAATTCAAAAGTTATATTCCTCTTTGAAACATACTGAAATCATTAAGATGAATATTCTCCTTGCATTTATTTTTAGCTACCAAATGGTCTTGATGTCTGAGCTACTGTCTGTAATTTAAAACTGCAAAGGAGAAACTTGCATTAGTCTGCTAACACAATGCCACATCGCTATTACCATTGAACATAACCAATAAAATTTGCCATATACCAATCTAATGTTTGTATTTAACTATTAAGAACAGAAACATGCTTTTTTAGTAAATCTGACTCATGGATCTTTCAAAGAAGGCTCTCAGCTTTTATGAGAGTAGAAAACATTTCTGACTTATACAAAGGCAGCTGAAATGTGAAGGAAGTTTAAAAAGATGGCCACTAAGAAAAGAAAACACAATCTACTACTGTTTTGCAAAGAGTGATTTGAAGTGTCTTCTTCCTGCAAAAGAAAAATAACAAACTAATCTCAAAATTCAGCAGATCAGTTAATATATCTTTATCAATGCCTTATTTCATAGATGGTCTCTGTGCATAGTGATGTGATATTATGACAGTATGGTATCTTGTAATGGACATACACTGCACACATTTGAGATAGAAAAGCAGCAAAAACCTGTAGGCTAACTTTTAAAAAATTTTAGACTAGTTCCAATAGCTTTTTGTATTCCTGGATCTGGGAAAAACTCGGCCATGCCTTGGACATGAATCTCATCCCTCTCCTTCCAGGCTTTCGTTTCTTTTCTCAGGAAAAATCCTAGATGCATAAACCAGCAGGAACAACAGCACACCCCAGGCACCTCTCTCCTCAAGAGAAGAGTAGGAGCAGAGAGAGCCCTGTTGTGTGTTGCCAACCTTTTACACCCATTGTTGCTTCTGTTACAGTGGAACCCCAGTGTCCTTGAAAAACGTTAATTTTCCTTTCATGACAGTCAGGCACAAAGCACAGGAGGTAGAAGTGAAGAATAAACAACAAAGAATAAGACACTAGCAATTAGTTCAGGTATTTTTCACTCCCATTAAATATTTCAGAAGGTGATCCACGCTGAGAAATTGTCAGCACTTCACCGCTGCAATTATGGCTCTGGTGGAAATCTCAGTGAAGCTAATGAGTGCTTTCATGTACAGAAGGCCTGTTGGATTAGTATCATTACTCACTGTACAATCTGGGAGAGTGGCCACAGCCAAGACAGGTGCCCTACCAGGCTATGGTCTCCACCAGCACATTACAAAATGCAGGTATAACCCCCGCCACAAGTTTCTTTCAATCTGCCTGTAGGCAAAGGAGAGGAGAAAGGAAGCACCTCAGTTCCTTTCAGCTGCAGGTCAGAGCTCAGAAACAGTGAAATAATCAGCTGAAGGTCATACAGAAAGTCTGTGGCAGAGCAAAAAAGTGAACACAGAGTTTCCCGTGTGAAATCCAGGCATTTCCACACCAGACTGTTGTTTACTCCCAGTCATTCACATGAGCAAACAAAGGATGTTTTTTGAGCAATTTTGTACAGGGATTGAGGTTGCCCAGCTGCTATTCTTTCTCACAGTATATCTCTTTCACCATAGTTTTCTTTAGTAGACTGTAAGTTACTGACTATATGCAGGTAGCAATAATAAGTGATATAATTAGCTAGATAATTCTGCTTTTCTTCAGTAAAAGCTTAATAGTTTGTATAAGAAAGCAACAGATTCCTTTCAACTGTTGTTGTTCTTTGCATATGCTGAAACCACAAAGAACATTGATTATTTTAACTATGCTCAATTTGCCTTTCAAACCAACATTCTAAAAAGCAAAAAGCTTAAACAAACATGAAAGTAATCTAATACTGACATAAACATGAAAGATAATAAGATTAATATGAATTGATCTAAATATTACTTAAAGGAATTAGAAATTATTTTCTCATGGTATGCCATTTAAGTTAAGTTGCTTCTTAATTTTACTTAGAAAAAGAAGCAGAGCATTACTTTCCAGAATTTTAGTTGGTTTTGTTTATGACATTTAGTAAAACAGTGGGCAAATATGCCTTTCTTTTTAATGTTTTACATTTTACATACAGTTTGTAACCAACTAGTCTAGTTTTGTAACAGCCAATTTTGTAAGGGCAGGATTGTTGCCATTTTAATGCTGTATCATTTTATTACTTTAAACCATGAACCAATTGGGTCTATTTTTTCTTTCTTGGCACCACTTCTACTAGTTAACTTTATGAAAAGCAGTAACATGAAGGAAACAAGTCATACTAATAACCCTTACAGCCACCAAACAAAAATGGCATGCATAGAAAAAAATAACAGTTAAATTTCAGTGCCGTTTGTCAAATTAGCTGTGGGGGCCAACCCCCAAATTAACCCAGTTTGGCATTGCTTTCACTACCTCAATCCCAAATGATTTATTGGAAGTTTGGGTCTTGTAAGAAACATAGCATTTGTTTTTCTTCCTAAGGATTATCTGAGTTATCTGAATATAACTAAATTTTGGAAAATAGGATGAAAAGCTGAGAACACCAGGTTTTCTCTCAAGATTTAAAAATCTACCTGCCTGTAAACAGTCTGGCAACTATTTTATTTTGTGATTTAAGAAGTACTTTCCTTAACTAAAAGGAAACAAAAAATGTAAGTTGGATGAACTACTTTTGATTAATCAGTGAAATATTTTAAACACTAAAGTGAATTTAAAAATAAGTCCAAACAGGAAAGATATCTGGTTAGTTTGGTAGAAATATGAGGACTTCCATCGTGTTTCCTGTTCAGCTCTTCAATCTGGATTTATGAAGTTATCCTCTGCATGCCAAATGTAAGACAAAACATGAATGAACTTTTTTTTTAAAGACTGCAATTTGTACATATTTATCAAGGTGTTTCATTAAATATAATTATAGTTTCTCTATAGCTGTATTTGGAAGTCAGGCAGAAAAGGCTTGGAGAGAGATCTCAATAATTGCTCACAAAGCACAAAGCCCAGAAACACTAGCAGTTTAGAAGAGGAAAGTTTTTGGACTTGAGTGTGAAAAGAAAGGACCTTGACACATGGCAGCTGCTGTGTGGAAGAAATAATGATTGATTCCTGGCCCACTCTTTCCCTGAACCTGCCATTTGACTCAAGATGTTGGGACAGTCACAATGGACATTTGACTTTCCTAGAGCAAGCAAAGGCAACGGCAAAGGCTCTTCTTAGGCTACTGAAACCTAAGAATAGCCTAATACCAAGATGAATTTCAAGACAGCATTATCAGAAAGGGAGCCCCATGAAAACGGTCCTTAATGGCATGGAATGATTGTTGCAAGGAAAACAGAGGGGAAGACAGGGCCAGAAGAGTAGACTGGAAATGAAAGGGGAAAAAAATAACTCTATGTTGCCATGGGGAAATAGAGAAAAACCATCTACTTCTTTAGGAGACTCAAATATAACATTCAGATTCCCATTCGCCTGTCTTCCTTCCTCCATGCTACCTCACCACCACTTTCCTTTATGTTGTAAGTATCTGCACTTCTTACAGGCTTAATTCCACCAGAGAAATGGCCCAGACTCCAGATTTCACAGAAAGGTCTGTCAGGGTCTTGCTAGACCTGAGCTGCAATGCTAGTCTCAAACTCAAGACCTCATGGGTTTAAAAAGCAAGGGTGCTCATCTCACTTACAAGGTCAAAACTTAGCCAGTGGTCAGGAGGAGAATTTCTGCCTCACACCATGAAGATGAGCTTTTTACTGTCTAGAAGCACTCACCTTTCAAGTGAATCCCAATTGTCTTTGAACACAAATCTCCCACAAAGGTGACTTAATCCATGGGTTAGTGAATAGGTACCTCTTAATCTCTCCCATTGGAAGTGCTCCACTTCCAGTACATAATTAACATTCATTGCTGCAGGGACTGTAACTGGATTCTCCCACATTCCAAGGGAGTACCCTGACCACTGGACTGTAGGATTTATTTGTAATTTTCCCCTCTTTCTTCTAGCCCAGTTAATATTTCATTATTTTTATACACAGGCATACAGACAAACACAGAGAGTCAAACACACACATCTATAAAATAGGCATGTATTGCTAAGACTATTATTAGAGATACTGTTTTCTACAGCTGGAGAACAGCAAAAAGTATTACAGATGCCTGGTACAAGTGTATTGTGTTCGTTAAAAAAAAACAAAACCAAAAACAACCACCAAAACCAAAACAACACAAAACCTCTGTCATGGAGAAATGAATTATTTTTATGTTAGGGAGCAAATTTTTTACCTATTAAACATAACCACCTCACAAGTGGCTGAAACACATCTTTAGCCTATTGCAATGACTCCCAGTATGTGTATATTGAAGCTGTGCAAAAAATTTTAAACTACAAGTAACTCCCTGGGTTTCAGTTTTTGTTATAAGCTCAACACTCAGTTCAGGTTCACTGAAAGGACATTACAAGCCTGGAAAGTCCACGAATGATGTAATGCAGACCTCTCATGCAGCCTACTGTGTTGCACAACACAGTATGTTGACAGATAGCATTTGCTCCTCATTCAGGGGTTACTATCACTGTAGCACTCCAAAGATGCAGAACTGTTTCATGTAAACATCACTAAATGAAGAGCCCCTTTATGTTGATGAAATGCAGGGAAAGTTATTATTTTAAAGTGCTTGAAAATAGGTCAGAGGAATGATGCTTAGGCGGCAAACTCCAGAAAGAGAAAGTTGGGCAAGGTGAGATTTATGGTACCCTGTGAGATTTTAATTCTGCTCCTGTGTGCATCCAGCCTATACTCTGTAAGAAGCAGTCTCGTGAAAAATACCCTGCCACTGTATAATTAAGGTCTGCATAATAATACAGATTCACAAAGGCTCAAATAAAATTTGTTGAGACGTTTTCTGTGTTCTTCCATCTGAGATGGAGCATGGAGCCCTGTGAACATTTTAAGCTAAATTTCTCTACATATGAGGACTTTAGTTTTTAAAAAAGTAAAAATCTGCAGTTTAACAGTAACCTTCATGTAGAACAACCAGAGCTAATTGCTACATTTTGTACATTAAAAAAATTATTTTTAACTACTTAAGCTGAACACAGAATCACTCTGAACAAACACATAAGATGGTTGCTACCTCAAGGCAATGTTGTCCTACATCAGCTTTTAGAAATATGGGCAATCTAATTGGTGTCAGAACACACCAGTTGATCTAGTGGCATACAACTAGAGTTCTCCTGAGGAATTTAAACTTAAAAACCAAAATAATAATTTGCAAGAGTTTTTAACGCAGCTGTTCAGGGGTGGACTATGAGGAAGAAAAGAAATCTACCTCTTCAGCCTACAGGTTGAGTTGATTGCTTTTTTTTTTTTTTTTGCTTTTGAGCTTTATATGGGATGAGAAGGTTGCTTTACTTTAGACAAACTATATTCAGTTAGTTGTCATTATACTACAAATTTCACCCAGTCTTTCTCAGAAATTTTATTCTCCCCATGGAATAGCTCTCAGCCACATAGGAAGTACTCACCGAATAAGATGAGAACTGAGACAATGAGAAAAGGGGTTCCTTCACAGTTACCACAGAGGGACAACATGCAGCCCTGTAATGACTGTATTTTGCTAGCCCAGCTCGCGTCCCCCTGCACAGAAAAGGGAATATATGTCGTATCATTGGGGTGGCAGACTCCTCAGTTCTACCCTGTATCTTGGCTTTGTAGAAACTACTCAAGGGCTTTCCTGAGCTGGACACACCACAGCACACAAGGAATGCCCCCCTTCCACAGCCTCTTAATCCAGCTTGTTTCTTTAGTCAGAGAACAGAAGGGTAGATTTGTCACCAAAGGAGGTACAGTTTGCCTTCAATCATCTCAGAAGAGAGCTACCTTTGAAGCTTCTGTTTCTTTATGCCCCTGGCAGAAAATAGTGGGTAAATTTAATCTAAGAAATGAATTCCTGCTTATAACTGTTATTTGATAAATCTTATTATTCTGATTATTCAACAGAAACCACTCCTGCGTGGTAGTTATTATTCTCACACAGTTCTAATCCATACCATGTAGCTTTTGTACACAGATTAGTATTTTATTATATCTAAACTAAATATTGTTTGTATAATCTAATTAGATATTTTGCAAATAAATACATTCTGACCAGAGTTGCACTATCTGAACAGTAATGTAATGGTTTGAATACTTAAAGAATAAAACAGTTTCTTACCAGAAATTTTTGTTGTATTAAATTAAACATCCAGCTGGCACCTTTATTTGTATCTAATTTCCTTCCTGTAAAATATTTTGTGAAGATGCATGAGATAAAATAACATTAGAAGATGGGTGTTTATAATTCAAAAAATGTCCTGCTAGTGCTGAAAATATTGACATTTCTTCCTGAGGTTCTGACAGAAAACACAATACACTGTCTTATGTCAATGGAATAATTAGAGATTATAGTAATTCCTGCAAGGCTTTCATATGTGGCACATTCTGAGAAAATTTCAAAAGATGAGATTTGCATAAAGGTGGGTGTCAGGAAATACCAGGTGCCTCTTCTCCTATAACAATGACATACTAAAGAGAAAAAATTAAAACTCCTCCGGGGAAAAGTGTTGGCAACGCTCAGGTAAACGTTGGGAAAGTCCGAATTGCAAGTGGAGAAAGGACTTGTCAGTATGCACCATACCATGTAAGAGAAGTGGTATATGAAGAAAATAACAAAGCATTTAGCATCTTTGTATAAAAATGCAGTAATGAAAACAAATTACAACTACTTGCACTGATTTACAAGAGCACTTCTACAATTCTTAAGCAAAAATAATGCCTTCGAAACATCAGTGAGTTAACATCACTTCCCTTCTCCTTTTTCCTTTTAATGTTGTGTATATATTTTATGTGAATTTTATATACATTTGTCAGGAGAATATTAATGTTCTGCTTTATGATTACCACCACCTTTCTAATCATTGCTTTTTATTATTCTTGTTCAGTACAGCTTAGCCACCGAGCATGAGCAATGAAATGGGGGGAAAAAGAAAAGCAAATACTGTATTATATCATCATCTGGGGAGCGTGATTGTTTCTGCTGTGTTAATTTACACTAAAATCTATGACCCAGTGAGTCTGATTGATTGCCAAGGGCAGAAATCCAGCCCTGGCCTAGTTTATTTTGTGAACTGTAGCCTCAGATATCGCTGCAAGCCACAATGATATTGATTTGATATACACTAGATGGCTCTTTATGCTCTTTGGGAAATTTATTGTGCAGAGTCAGAACTCAGACAGATGGGGAGAAGCTGCTCTTTAAATTGAAGAGGGTTATCATGGTTTGACTCCTGGGTCACTCGGGTTACCAAGTGGCCTGAGCGTGGCTGGGTCGGAGCAGGCTCGAGGGATTAGTGCTCATCAGTTTTGAATGTCAAATCTCCTTGGTGCACTTGAGTTATTGCTAATAGGAACTTGCTTGGGCCTATAACATTTGGATGGCCTATAACTTAAACATCATAACCCTTTCTTCATGTCATGGTCCTTTAAATTATGGCTGAGCATACCACCTTTGCTCTGGACGTTTAGCAGGAGATGGCTGTGTGTTATAGAGAAACTTGCCTCCAAGGTGGACTGTGCCATTACAGCTGAGGTCTGTAGAAAAGCTTTACTCCTACACCTCCTGCTTTTGACAGCGTTGCAGCCTCCCCCTGTCTTCTGCTGCTCACTCACTGTCACCACCCTGGTTTTGCACAGGAGATACAGAATACTGAAAACTGGAGCATAAACCTACTTTTCCCTGAATTTAGTATTTTTCCTTCAAGAGGGAAGGGAGAGGAGGAGATCTGGAGGAAATTCTGTTCATGGGACAAAAAAGATTGTCATGGTGGGAAACCACATATTCTTTGGGCAATGCATGAATGAGGAAAATAAATGTGCTTCTAACTTGAGGTAAAGCGTTCTTTCAGATTTAAGAGTTTTTTCAACATAAAACATGGCCAGGTCTGCTATGGTTAGCGTAAGCCTAATCAGCATTTTCACTTAAACACGGCTAATTGTTAACCAATATTTCAAGCTACAGTAAATGCTGAAGAGACCAGGGAAAATAATGTCTATGAACTGAAAGGGAGACATTATTCCATATATCATAATACACCCAAAACTTTTAATTACTAAAGAAGAACCTCACCATATTTTGACGGGTATCTTTAACAGAGTTATAAACTGTCCACACCCCACATTTTCACACTCAGTGTGCTTGTATCAGTGTTTGATCCATTTCCTTTGAGATCGAGAGAACAATTTTCAGTCTCATTCAGAGAGAAAGCGAATTAGCCCGAAGGAAGGAAGTCCCACTTGTATCCAGGAGATGGGATAGGGCTCCATGTTGCCATTACTGATACAGATAACTCTGTTTCAACTTTTTTTGTGGCTCCCTACTCACAAAAATTAGAGTTCTCCTCTATTTTTCTTCATCTGGTATATGATTCACACAGGAATGGGAGAAAATAGAGTTTGTTTTTCTTGAGTACCTCTTTCCTTTACTGGGTCTGATTTTGGTGCAAGTGGGAATTAATACATTTAAAGAAAATACAGTTTTCTGCAAACTTAAAGTGTAAAACTTATTTCCAAAAAATAAAAGGGAAAAAAAAATTAAAAAAGCCTTTTGGAAACACATGTTTATTCTACCCCATTTTGCATGCCAAAACAAAGACAGCTCATGACATTAGTGGTACATGGCTTAGCCTGGTCTTTTGAACTCTATTCTTGGCAATACACTGCAGCTCTAGCTGTGTATTATAGATAGGCTATTACCATTTAAATATAATACTGCCTGGCTTGTATTCTGGTCTGAGTTTCCTGGGATTTTATTCCTCATTTGAAACGAATACTAATTGAGAAAGTTACACATTTATATAGCTCCTGAAGAGTAACACCCACTTCACCTATTTCTCTATTGTAAATTAATATGTAGCAGATGGCGAGCTGAGATAGTTTGACAGCCTACTTACAGCACCATCACTTTAACCTCTATCTGAAAAAAAAATCCCATTAGCTTTTCTGCTGTTGGGCTCTTAACCCCCCAAAGTATCCTTAGTTATCATATCATGGGATTTTCTGCAATGCCAAGGAAGAAAATAATTAAAGATACCCTCTTCCATTTAAATACTTGTTCTAATTTTACTGGGCATATCTTTTCCTCTTAACTTCTCCAATAATTTCAATTTAAATCTTCATTTAGAATGAGATTTTTCTTCCAAGGGGATTTTTTTTTATCTTCAGGGACAACTTAGTGCACTGCAGAAGCAAACAGAGAAGCCCTTCCATATATTATGATTAATGTGGTGTAAGGAGCTCCCCTTGCTAGAAATGCAGAATCAAAGGAAGCAGAGCCCATAAGTAGAATTTAAATTCAATACACATTGGAATCTTATGGTTCAATTCAAAGTGGCTCTAAAGGAAATAATTAGACACCCACCAAGGCTTTCAGTAAGAAACAACTTTCCCTAAGAAGGGACTGCTCAAAGTCCTCATTCAAAGTACTCAGTCACTTTTTTTTCCCCTTCACTTTTTCCAGTAGAGAAAGGAGAGTTTTTGAAGACTTAGGAATCCATGATAAGAGCTTTAAATTTAAGTCTCATTTA
Organism: Oxyruncus cristatus; assembly: GCA_013399855.1. Lineage (NCBI taxonomy): Eukaryota > Metazoa > Chordata > Aves > Passeriformes > Cotingidae > Oxyruncus > Oxyruncus cristatus. The sequence continues at coordinate 1,862,884 of VXAY01004421.1, read as the reverse complement.
AAAGAAATGGTCTAGTTGACCATGGTCTAATTGTTTTCTTCTGATGAGCTGATAGAAGTGTTTTATTTGTTGCACAGTATAAATGTGTAGGTCATTGTCAGAGATTTGCAAAAGCACTGATAGTGTGTATTTTGGACTCTTTCACGTGGGCTGAAATAAGTTGTTGTTCAGCTCCACAGCATTGTTCACGTGCTGTTGTATGGGGTTTTTGAAGTCTAAGAGGATGCTCTCAGTGACTCTGAAACAGTATCTGGCCTAAAAGTCTCACATGTGCAAGATAACAAGAATTTCCTATACTTTGTGGGCTCGATAACACATGATTTACTTAGGCCACTACTTTTACCCAAGCCTTCAAAATGTTGCCGTAACTGTTCCATATTTTACAGTAAAATGGATCAAAATCAAAACTTTACTTGTATAACTTTCCTTTGAAATCTCCTCTTACATGAGAGTGTGAATGGATATTGTCAGCTTCATCATTCATTGCCATAGCTCTTCTTTACTTGGACAATTTTAATACACACATATGCACCCAGAACCTAGCCCATATAGATTTGGTTTCTCTTTTTCCTTTTTCACAAATATTTATAAAAAACAAATGCTGATTTACACATACATAGACTAAAATAAAGCCTCTCTTTCACTCAAATAGAGGAAGAATTAACATGAAAAATATCACTGACACTTTCTGTTTTGATGTGTCTTTTCCTTCCATTTATGAGTGAATGTAAAAGTCTCTGTGGTTATGTCTGACACCTGGAAATCAAGGATGTTCCGAGCCATTACCACCAGTGTCATCAACCGTGGTGCAGTCAGGAAAAGACCCTCTTTTTCACTATTTTTTAATTCTTCTTGTGCAGTATGGAGCACTTTTTGCTCTGGATAGATATTCAGTCTATCCAGAAGATAGGCTAATTAGAAGAAGATATCTAATTAGATATCCTGGATAGTCTATCCAGGAAGAGAAAGAGAAGTTATAAACAGCACTCACAGGACACCAAAACCAGCTCCAAGCCTTATAAACTGCCTGAAGAGATTGCAACTGCCATTCCCAACCAAGCATTTCAAAGGCAGAGATGAGAGCAGCTGGCTGGGGAACTGGAGCGGTGCAGAGTAGTCATGAGTCTCAGATTGGGAAGGATGAATTTCACCTCACCAGTCCCTTTACACAACCATTGCATATACCCCCAATTACTCTGGCCTCATACAAGTGCAGGAGATTGAATTTCACCCAGAGAATTAGAAATACAAATAAACATTTTATTAAATAATTAGAGTCCATAATTGCGGATTACCTTTCATTTGTATTAGAGGAAGGCACAGTATGGTTAGACTCCAGAATCTTGTTTGGTGTTTACGTCACATCTGATTGCTAACTGACATTTCAAGATTGTTTATTTTCTTTCCTTTTTTTTTTTTTTTCTATTTAAATTGATTCCAGATATCAGAAAAATAATTAATTTCCTCTCAGCCTATACTGAGATATTAAGTTAAAATAGCAGATTGAGAACAACTTTTATTTTGTTTCTAATAAGAAAATACTTTACTTATTTAATTGTTAACTTTTAATACTCTCTCTTTGCAAGTCTGAGAGGTAACCAAAACATTTTTACTTGTTTCCTCAATTTTATGTACTATGGAGAATGTCAGTAATGTCCCTTAACACACGTCCAAGTAACATAATAAAGTCCTGATATTTCAGAATAGCAATGTCAGCACGAGGCTTAAATATGACTTTGAAATGCTTTCAGTCTCTTGTTTTTAATAAGGTAAATAGGTCATGATTTTTAATAACACTTACAGTACTTGTGTAAAAGTACTCGATTAAAACTTTATTTCTTATTTGAATGGCTTAATTTGGATCTCGGTACAAATTGTTAGATGAAGCCCTGCTAAAAGATTTTGAGCTGCTATCTTTTACACAGGGCTGGCACTCTGATTTCCCAGGAACTAAGGAAGAGCAGGGACTTAGTCACTCTTGGTGAAAGACTGGAAAGATCCTACCATTTCTGGGAAAAACTGCTGACAGTCAAATTTTTCCAGAACTTCCAGGCTGGATAGGAAGATAATGAGTTGTCTGTTGTGTCAAATAGTGCAGGCTTGTGAATTGTAAGCTGAGAAGAGGACTTTCAAAGGATGAAGTTTACTGTGAGGGTTGCTCTTAGGACCTACACATTTTTCAAGCAATTGAGGTGGGTCTTGAACACAAGAAGCAGATCAAAGAAGCCAACTATGCCCCCCCAGTCCTAGTGCTAAGCTTTTAAAACGAAAAAACAGAGGCCTTAACATTTTTTATTTAACTGGATTATTTTTCCATTTTCAATTTATACAGCATTGAATGGCTAGAACTATGGCACCTGCAGCACTACTGATAATACATCAGATCCCCACCTATGTTTGCAAATGCAGTATTTTTGATTAACCGTGATGGTTATTCAGGGGCACATTAATTGCAGTTACCTGACAAGTACAAAATCCTTCTCATGTAGGTGAATCAGACTTGAATGATAGTAGTCTCACCAATGGTAAAACTGTGAGTGAAGGCATTAGCCAAATGCATGTAAAATTCAGAAATAACACTAACTAAGTGCGACGAATTTTTATGGTCTTTTGTGCAACACATGCTGTGCCTGAATCACCCCTTTTGGTACTTTTTTTTTTTTTTTGAAAAAAATCAAATAAAATAAAAAGCAAGTCACCAAACAATATTTTAAAATTGCATATATTAGGTAAGATATATATACTTTCACTGCTGAAAATGTGCTTTATTTTTTACCCTGAACTTACTAAGGTTTAACTTCTAGCCATTTGATCTTATTATGGTTTTGTCTGGTAGATCAAAGGCACTGTGTTATCAAATATCATTTCATCTTGGTGTAGCATCATACTGGGAACTCTTGTTCAGCTGATTATCTCCCACTGACCTTGCCTTCACCCCAGGAGTCTTTTTCATCATCAGTACTTTATATACTACAGTCCCCTGACCATAAATATGTCCTTCACTCTTTGTGAGTACATGTAGGTTTTTACAACTTGCTACATTAACATGATCCCATATTGCCAAGCAAGCCAGATAGTCCTGCAGGAGTGACTTGTCTTCTTTATTATCTCCTGTACCTGCTGCTTTTCTTCCATCTGCAAACTTTTATGCGTTGCTATTTAAAGTTTTCTTCTAGATCACTGATAAAAATAGAATAAAGTGTAAAACTATTTTTTTAGACCCCATTTAGAAGCATAGGCATTTGATCATAATTTTAGCTTAGAAGCACTTTTTGAGACATAGTAGTTGGTCAGTTTTTAATCCATTTAATATATACATGTTGATTTTGTAGCGCTCTTATTTCTTAATGAAAGTGTTGTGTTGTAATAAGTGGAATGCCTTACTGAAATGTCAGTATACTCTATATCAACTTGATTACCTTTAGCAACCAAATTTCTAATCTTATTAAAAATATATTAAGTTAGCTTGATAAGATCTATTTCTGGTACACCCATATTGACTGAGACTAGGTCTTTTTACTCTCTTTTGATTCTTTGTACATTAAGCCTGCTATCAGCTATCCCATCATTTTTTTCCAGTGTTATTATGACAGCAGGCCTGCAGTTACTGACATCATCCAATTTTCCCTTTTTAAATAATCAGCACCACACTGGTTTTCTTCTAGCCTTCAGGAAAACCAAAGTGTTTTAAGAACTAGTGAAAAGTAACAATAACAATCCAGAAAATTAATGCTTTCAAATTATTGGAAGCAAATATTTAAAGCTACTGATCTCAAAATGCCCAACTTTAGAGGCCTTTTAGCATTCTCTTGCTCTCCCTCAGTTTTGTGCAGTTCTTAGTTTATATTCATTGCTCTCCGCTTCTCCTCTCCTTTACATTCATCTTGTTTCTGTATTATTTCTTAATTCCCTTTTTTTGTAGCTGCCATCCCTCCCCCACTAAACCAGGCTGGTTTTTAAATCCTCATAGCCTTTTCTGTCAGACATGGAATTGTGGCTTTTTGGACATCTAGAAAACATTGTTAAACAGTTCCAAACTGCCATTTATGTTTTTCTTTTCTATTTCTTTCTCTGGTCTGATATGTCTTGTAATTATTTTCAGCTTTATGAAATGGTCCTTTAAAAGCATCAAGTACATATATTGCGTTTTGGATGCCCTCCTGACTAGTCTAGCCAGCCTGTCTCTGAGAATATTGGTTTCCCTTCTATTGAGGTGGAAGCCATCCAACCTCTACAGCATGCTATCTTGTCACAGATGGTGAAGCAATTTTCTAAAAAAAAATCTTTTCTGTGTCCAACTTAATTGATTAGCTATTAAAAGTATTACCTTATATTTGTTACTGTTCGAATTTTTTCCTTTGCATTTCCTTTCTCTTTTGGTACAGGGTATGTATTCTCTGATAAAATTTTTCTCCTTTTTCAGAACTTGTTTTCACACCTTTAGGAGTTGGGAAACTGGAAGATGTCTCATCTAGAACAGCGACCATTTAACTTGAAGGACTGGCTTAATCTCAGAGTCACATTTCATCTCCTGGCTCTTCCAAGACAGAACAAAATCTATTTGTATGTAACATGTCCCATGCATAATGCAATCTCTTAAGGAAAAATCCCTAACAAGGACCATTCCATGACTCATGTCTGAAATATATGAATATAATTCGTCAGATGGGTTCTCAGAGGTTTTTCTGTCATTTCCATACTGAAAAAAATGACTGTATAACTTCAGCCATGCTGAGTTTATGCAGGAACTTCTCTAGTGAGACTCAGCTCTGGGTTAAGATTCCTAAATGTAAGAAGAAAAATGCGCAAGAAGGTATCTAGGTGTACTGCAATTGTCTGAAGCTCCTACCCAAGTGAACTCATGTCCAGCCAGCACAGTCAGTGGAGCCCTAGGAAGGCAATTCAGCTCACCCTAAAGAATCACTGTCTTTTTCTATTACTGAATAGTTAGTAGAGTTTATATTAAAAAAATTAAACCCTGAGATATCTAGGGATAATGAGGCATTTTTGAAACTCACGGAAAAAATGCCAGGGAAGACTTGTAGCTGTTTTAATATTATCTTATGGATAAGCTCACAGCAGAAAGAACTTCCCAGCTCAGTCAGGAATTTCCTCAACCTATCGCTTGATTTGACAAAAATTTCAGTGTAGCTCTATGGTTAACACAACACCATCAATAAATATCCTTAGGATTATAGTGGTTGAGAGTACATCCATGAAAGTGGCTATAAACATGAAGTGAGAAATAACATGTAAGGCAACTTTAATAATGCATTGCTCTTGACCTTTCTTATCAGTTACTTGACAGCAAGAAAATATTAGTGTGTTAGGGGATCTTGATTTTAATTTTCATTAGAAAGCAAAATGAACGAAGTCTAAGATAATGTTAATGAAGTCAGTATCAAGTTTAGTACCTGAATGTCAGCATCCAGATCTAAGAACAGGTATGGAACAGCTGCTGTTTGGAGAATCACACAAGGTGTCTAACAATCCATTTGGGTTTTGCCATTCTAATAAACTGTAAATGATATACTTTCTCACTCTTCCTAAATGACACAGTTAAAACTTGTATAGTATGTAGCTGTTATTTTGCACTTGATTTAGGCAAAATACCCTTGGAGGGAAAATTTGTGAGGTCAGGTGCAAAGTTTAAAATCACACTAGACTTTAAAGAGCCATTTCAATGCTTTCCTACTTTAATTTTTATGTATGAGGAATATATCCATAACAGCCTTATCTTCCTGAGCTTAATACCAGCCTGGAAACTGCACTCCCTGCTGAAAGCAAAGAGATTTATTTCTCTGATTCCTACCCTAATGTTTATTTCTTCTTTCTCTGTACCTCTTAAGTCTTCTTTAACTTGATTATTTTAGATGCCTAGGCTTCCACAGCATCAGTCAGACTTCTCTACCTACTGCAGTTTCTTTGTATCATTCATCACAAAAATTAGAGACTCACACCAAAAAGTGCTTCAAATTTGGCAGAAGACACTTTTGCTCCTTATCAAAACAGGAAAACTTACCAGGCTAGATCAAGTTACTTTTTGACTGATAGATGCTGAGAGCTTCAGAAGGCCTCTTTTTTCATGTTTCCACCTGAATCGGCATTTTAAAAATGTTATGTTGATTTATTTTCTCACTCTAAACAAAGCTTAGGAATTTGGAAATTACAGTTATTTTAAATTGAAACAATGGAGACTAAAGCCGCATTTCATCAGGCTGTGTTATACTTCACATGCTTTCATAAACTGCTGTTCATTATATCCTAATGAACACATATCTTTGTGGAAGGGGTTGCTTTCTGACTTTAAAAGCGAGCATAGTTTTTAACATAGCTCTGCCAAGGTTCCTGCCCCCAGACCATAGATGAAGAGAGCATTTCTTTTGTGCACTTGTAGTGGTCACTGCTGTTAGTGCACACTGAGTTCTATATGCTGAAAATCACTACATTTAGCCTGCTAATTAATCTCTCTTTTCACTTTCAATCATTTTAGAATCACTCAGCCTTGTTTTTACCTAATATTATTAAAACCTAAGTCCCATAAAAAAAAAAAAAAATGAGCACAGAAATCTATGTCTTATTGGCAGTCAGCATGATTTAGCTTGCTCGGTGCCAGATTTGAAGCTGCATTTGGGCAGTTATGTGCCAAATTGGCCTTTCAGAAGTAGCTAAATACTGAACTCCTTTAATTGAACTGACAAAAAACTATACAAGAGTCCTTTCCAGAGCCATTCAGTAAAGATGCTTTTCTAGATTGCTGATTGCCTAATATACATAGCAGTCTTACAGGTATTTCAAAAGTTGTAATCACATGCCTGAACAAGGGGGAAAAAAGTAAACAAAATTTTGGAAGCAAGACATCTCCAGGTGTCTGCATTCCTCTCCAGGAATACAGAACATCTGCTGAAGCATGCTGTGAGACAGAGTGTGGGTGACTCCAAGGAAACATGGAACTAAGTGGAAAGTTTAATCTTCTGCAAACTTCCTTTGCCTCTGTTCTTACTGATGCAAACTCACCTTGCCTGTCATTTGCCAGAGGATTAAATGGATATTCCTGTTTTGAATCATGCTACTGAAAGATGTTTGACCTCCTTCTGTGTAAAAGTCGATGGATCATTTTTAATAAATCTGTTTCCAACTGGGCTACACAAATAAGGGTGCAAGGGAATACAACCTGGGGGTAAGCAGAGAGGGTACTATAGCATATGGAAAGTTTGTATAAAACTTATGATGTTAACATGACTTCTTTCACCTAAGGAGAACCTATAAACTTACCTATTTTCTCAGCCTACAAATTCCTTAGTATTTCCCTGGGGACAGCTGAATGGTTCAATTCAAAGGATTTTTTTAATTCTTGTAACCTTAATCTTCATCATTATTTCTAATTCCTCAGTACCAAACTAGAAATATTGATGATCTAATACGTTTTACAGAGCAGCACACAACCTCCTTTATGGCACTTACATCATTATGTAATATGTTATAAAGCAACTTGCATGTTGTAAAACTCATTAAAAAGATATATTTTTTTCTCTTAGCTTGAGTTCACGATGGCCAAAATTGAGGTGGAAAGCTATTAAAGTTCCAGAAATCCTAGCAGTACATGTTCCTTTCAAATGTTCTTTTCTGCCTTCTTACTTGGTGTTTTCTGTCACATTTTCAGTATTTCTGATGTGGGTCTATTGAGAGGTAATTTCTCAGCACGGCAGCTAAGTAAGACTCCTACGGGATTAGTAACCCAGCCTTATAAATTGTTACCTGGTTTCTGTCATTTACACTGATTTGGTCGGGACAGTTACTAACTGAATGAAAGTGGCATAAGCCAAAGTGAAAGAAGAATGACACTGAAATATAATATAAAAATATAAATTAAACTTTTGTCATAAATGCCTGGATAGATTTTAACACTTGTCAGTGCTTTATGGACAGTGAGTTACGAGACACTTTGTCTGTGAAAACCACAGAAAAAGATGGTATGTTGAGCATTTTTAAAATTAATTTAGTGGCTTTAGCCTCTTACTGTTTTCGGCATTTCTCAGGTTCCTCTGTTTGCCACTCTCTTGCATACTGTATATGCACATCTCGTGCTGACTTTGTGGGATTTTTTGGCTGCAAAAGCAGACAATTACCAGGGCACACGCTTAGTGCTCTAGTGGTTGGGAAAATTAGGGACTGTCATTACACTGAAATATCAGCAGGAATACAGTTCAGTTCTGTTCCCATTGAAATGAGTTGATTTCAGAAGAGCTTTGTTTCAGACTTAGACTGTAATTTGTTCTGCTGAAAATGGCCACCCCGCCAACAGCATCCTACTTCACTTATAATTTAAGAACTAGTGTAACCTGTCAAATCTAGCAGCGAGGAGGCAAATCCTACTTCTGCAAGGATAGAGCAGAAGTCTCTTAGCTGAGAGTAGCAGCCCCCCATTCTCTGTTTTGGTCAGCCCAAACTTAATACCAACTTGCTCATACAGGCAGCACCAAAACATAAGTGCTGTGTCTTCAGTTTAAATTGGAGATAATCAAAAATTAAAAGACAAGATATGTTGCACATTTAATTTACATGCCATTTCACTCATTTTAAATCAGGCTACTGAAGAGACCTTGTCTTCATTTGGGCATGTAAAGACTCTATCATTACATAAACATTACCCTAAGTCCTTATAACCTTTGGATAGGAAGTAAAACTGAGGTAGTCTTTTCACTTTCCCAAGCCTTTGCTGTCGAGACTAATTTCTTATTGTCAGTCATGAAAAACATAAACTTCAGGTATTCACAGAAAAGAAAAAGCCCAGGTATAAAGCATGCCTTTACATAGGATTCCCCTTTCTGGACGAGGAGATAAATGATTAAACATATTGCAGCATATTTAGAACAGGAGTGTTGTTTCTGCTTTCTGGGAAATATCACTGCTGATTAAAAGCAATGCAGCTGCTTGGAGAGCTAAATAGATCCAATAAACTACAGGCCATACCCTCTCAGTGCTAATTAAGGTGTTAATTAAGAAATGTTATCTGGAGGAGGTGTAATTGAGGGAAGGAATCGTTCATACATTTTTGTGTACCAGTAAGCCAAGAGGTGGTAATATTTTTAATCCTGATTTTTTTAATGAGAAGATGGATGGTATTTATTGTTATAACTAAACCCCCCATATATAGTTGCAAAAAACCCCCTCCACCTATTGTTACATGAAGTCCAGTGTTTGTGACTGTAAGGAGAAGACAAAGTACTTGATATTTTTTTCTCGCTGTTTGGTTTGCATCAGTCAAAACAAATTTTGGGAGTGTGGTGGATCACACCACAGTTGGTATTACAGCTGTCTAAGCAGGAAGGCTGTTCTGATGGTTCTCAATCTCCCTACATCATGAAGCAAAAAACCACTCCACCTCAGGAGACAAGTGAGCATGAGGGAGACAAGTTATCCATTTCCTTTGATGTTCTGTAAAACCTGGAAGATAGGAAACCTATGGATTTGAAGAGATGGGAGCAATGGTTTGTTCTGAGCTTTCAAAAGTAATACTAATTTTGTTAATTGGCTGTATAAAATTAGTATTCTGTTCTGAATTGTATCCCCATATGTAATGGACATACATATAATAAAAACAATTCAGGTGAGGGATGGGACATGACCGGCACAAACAGGAAGGCCACACTAAACACCTGTAATCTCACTTTCCTAAAAACTAGAAGCTGGCCCACACAGTGAACTTTTCCTTCAGAGGCTTTCCCTTTGTCTCTTTCACTTTAATGTTATCTCTGTACAATACTCTACTGTGTATTAGTCTCCAGTAATGTGACTGCAGCTAATTGAGTCAAACAAGATTTATGTGGTGCAACTGAGGCTACAAAATGGTTCAGATCCAGTTTCTATATAGATGCAGTGGCTCTAGGATGCCTGCAAAGGGAGTTGGAGTAAAAGCTGGTGAGTCCGTCCTGCTGCCTGGCACGGGTGCCTATTGCAAGCCCCACTGCGACCCAGCAGACATGAGTGTTCTCTGGAGTACTCTGGGTGTGTGTTTATGTGAGAGATGGCTCACGGGCAGCCAGTTTACAGCCACTTCAGCCTGATCTGGGACTCACAGTACCTTTTCAAATGTGCCACGTCTATAGACGCCTTTAATTTAGATTTACTGGGAGGATGGGAATTGCTTTTACCAGCCCCCTTGTCCTTTGTGTGACCACTGCTCTGTTAAGATGCCTGTTAAAGATCAGGTATCTGCTAGCTTGTATTTTTATCACACAGGCCCTGCGTCAGGTCCACCCCCTCCCCCCCC
>VXAY01004421.1:1840453-1852574 GCA_013399855.1 Oxyruncus cristatus | reverse complement strand
CCCCTTGACATTGGCTTGGAAGAGAGCTGTTTTTATTTATTTGTTTATTTAATAATCTACGAACGTCCTTCTCCTATCCATCGCCTAGTTCCCCTCAGCGCGGTGTTAGCTCCGAGCCGCCCAGGACACCGCGCAGGAGACGTTTATTTCCTCCCTGCGCACCTCTTCCTCAAAAATCCTCCTCTGTCAGGCAATTAATTTAAAGCGAGGGTAAAAGCTCCTAATACGCAATCGGGACGACAGGAATCGCTTGAGGAAATGCCATTACGGGGTGGTTTTTTCTCTCTTTGCGGTGCTGTCGGGATGTTGTCATCCCCCCCCCGCCCAAGCCGGTCCCTGTCCCGGTGAACCGCGGGCGGCCGGGCTGTAGGGGGTGCAAGAGCTCCACTGAAGCCGCGGGCCCGCCTGTCCCCTCAGGGCAGCCCCTGCCTGGAATCGGCCTCCACCGGCACCGGGAGCCCGGCGACCCCCCGAACCCGCATCGGGACGGTGTAAGGCGCGGTCCTAAATCCGAAGCTGTAAGTGAGATCTCAAAAGGCGGCAAGCTTGTGTCCACCCCCGGGGCTCTGTCCGTCCCGCCCCGTCCCCCCGGAGCACGGCGGGCCAAATCGGCAGGGTCGCTTCGGCGGCTTGCAGGGAAGGAGTATCTGTCCGGAAAGGAATGCCAAACTAGTTTCTTCCCCAAGGAAATATGGTCAAGGGACGAATGCAGTGTTTTGACCACATACGGGGAAAAAAAAAAATGTATACGCACATATATAAATAAGAAAGCACTGTTAATGAGGGTTTTGTTTGTAATTATAATTTCAGCTAGTATTTTATTTAACCCTATGAATGATGTCTCCCTCTCTCTCTCTTTTTTTTTTTTTTTTTTTTTTTTTTTGNTTTTTTTTTTTTTTTGCTTTAATCCTGTGTGTTACCATTACTATTCACTTATTTTTAGGCAGCAGTGCATTTCACTTTTGAACTCCAGCACTGCCGTATGCCACTTAAGAGACCGTTCAGCTTAAGTGATTGTCACTCAAATTAGTCCTGCTGTTTTGTGATATATAAGTTGCCTTCTGTACTGCCTGGATTAGTCAGTTCAATGGCAGTGACAAACATGCATTTTTTTGTTGTTAGAGAGGGGATTCTCACATGGGAAAACACATGTACGTCCAGTCGGGACACATGCATTTCCCATCAGAGAGAGAGGGGGAGAGTTTTAGCAAACTGGTATTTATTGCTTATTCTTGCATGTTCTGAGCGTTGGCTGTCACAGCTTGACAGCAGGAAATAAGGTATTGAAGAAGTGTTTGGGCACGTAAAGATGTGACTCTCAAAGGATTAACAGAGCTCTGCAGTTAAAAGTATGAACTGATTATTTATAGCTGTGAATTTTGTAACAGTGAAATAGGGTTAAGCCTGAAAATAGCAGGTACAAAAGGGAAGATCCAAATCTGTGTAGCCGGAGTTGGCAACGTTTAAAGGGAACTAAAGCCAACGGAAGCTGTGTGAGGCACTTGAAAAAATCATTTTGTTCCCACAGAAGTGCAAAAGCATCAGGGGAGAAAATTAATTCAATACTTGTATTTCATGATATGATATCAAATATTTAGGAAGAAAGTTAAGAAACGTTATATAAAGAAGACTTCACCAATTACACATATTTAAGAAAACTGATACTCTGATGATGGAATATTATAGTAATTTTCTTAAATATTTTTAGTCTAAAAAAGATTGCACTGGGCTAACTTTAATACTTGCTATGCTATAAAGCGTAATTTTTTCTCTGAAGTGATTTTCATAATGTATAGCAATCCACTCTTCTTGGGTAGGAAAAAAAAAATCCCAAACCAGTCAATTTCTCCTCACTGTTATTAGTAGCTTTACTCCAGAACAAAATTATGAAATCAGAAAATCTGCCAGAAATTAGTTTTCTGTAGGTAGACAAAGTTGTAAGAGTCATCTCTGCAAATCTGTACTGCCTTCAGCTGTTCCAAGATTCCTGTTGAAAAATTACTTCTAAAGAATAACACAGTTTTTGCTATCAGAACAAGGGAGCTCTTACTGTAACATTAAAAGACGCCTCAGAAACTTTTGCATTAAATGTTCTGTTATCTTTCTCACAGGAAATGGAATTGCACGAACCTGATCTGACCAAAACTGAAGTGAATAGGCCAAATAAATTTTACCCTGTACTTCAGCACATTTTTTCTTATTTTTCTTTTTCAGAAACTTCCTGTGATCTCTTCTTATAAATAATTTCAAAACCCCATGCATTTTAATCTAGCATGCTTTCATACACTAGAAAACAAATTTTAAATATGTTTTTTGTGGTCATCTATATAAAAACCCAGATCGAATTAAAAAAAAATACTACATATTCTGTTTCTTTGGGTTTTCAAAACTAGGCAAAACCACTGGAATTTCAATTTTTTTTTTTTTTGCTCTTGATTATGAATCCATTTCAGAAAATGTTTTCCATTCCTATGTAAATAAGAAAATTGATACATTTATAGACATGAGGATAAGACAAAACATTAAAAGAAGAATGGAGTTTTCAGGTCTGTCTGTTTAAATCAACAGGACTGCTGCAGTATGAATTAGGGCTTCTGCATGTACAAGTTACCTGTGACAGTTATATGGGAAGTTATATATATATATATATGCATTGGCATATATAGCTATAGTCTCGGTGTGATCAAGATTCTGTTTCTTTATTGGTTTTGCATGGGAGAAATGCTGCTTTCAAATGCATAGGTTTTATTACATCCCAGAATTTTATCTGTAGTTTTTTGTTTTCCTGGAAGTTAGAATTGATCCCTCTGTGCATAATTTCATTTATAATTTTTCCTCAGAAGCTGCCATGAAGTACATTCTAATCTTATTTATTAGAAGCAGTTGCCTCGTGATAAAACTATTTTTTGACAAGGCAACACGGGCTTTTCTCTAGGAACTACTCATGTTAATGACATTGGTTTCAGAGAATAAAATAATGCAGAATGAATCATGAAGTTATTAATGATTTACTACATGAAAACATACCAAAATAGATTTTTTCGAAACTTGTAACTTCTCTTCTGTTTCTTTCACTATGCATTGAGCTTGTGAGCAGAAAGCATTAGGAGGACTTTTCATCTTGATTAAAGATTGACGTGCATAACTCTACGTGCACCGAAATGAAAATATGCCCCTTAGAGCGATGGCACTCGACCTTTAACAATCGAAGAGCCATTTAAAATCACAAAGAGGCACACAAGTCAAAAATACAAAAATGCATGTGACAATTTTATTAAAAATTATGAATGAATGCATTCATCAAAAACAGTTAAGCAAATCCAAAGGCACTCTGCAATTTGTGTCTTGGGGCAAAATAATTGATTGGGTAGATTGTATGTTTTTACAAGAAGGAAAAGAGGAACTTTATATACGTAAATGGAAGGAAATGGTGAAAGATATCATCCAACAGGTTTGAAGAATAGCTGAAAAGAAACAGAACTGAGCCAGCATGTCATATGATTTCTCACTCAGACCCATGATAAAAGCTCTGTATAGGCCTCTGAAGAATGAATTCCATAGGTTGAGTACCACTGCCATTAAATACTGTAGGTTTTGAGGTTGTTTTCATTTCTCTTTACTGTTCCTTTTGAAGTTATTCACTGTGTGAATATTAAGTAACATTTTTAGTGCTGTGATGATAGATTTTGCTTTTTGCAGAGTATTTTGCAACTAGGACAGCCTTTGTGTTGCTGAATGCAGATTTGACTGTAGGGAAAGGCAAAACTCCCTTCTCTGATTATATTCGGTTATCTAACCTGAAAATCACTGCTGCATATTCTGCATTGGTTCCATATGATAAATTCCCATTCGATTTCCAGAGAAAATCTACTCAAAGGCCAAGTCAAGAATTGCAATAGCAATCCACAGTGGGAAAGAAATTCTTCCTATGTGTGCTGCTGCTGCTGCAGGCTGCTAAACCAGGATGTCAGTTCCAAAGCACAGAGCCAAAATTCAGCCTTGTGATACCTTTTTTTAGACTTTTTGAACTCAGTGAGGCTATGGAGGGTAAGGTGTTTGGTTTTTACTTATTATGAAGCTGTTTAATGCGACATGTATGGCAAAGAAGTACCAGCTATGAAATGTAAATGCTGAAAAATGGCATGACTCTGTTTAACTCCATGTTACTTTACAATGCTGTGGACAAAAATTGGAGCTGACATTTCTCTTTGATCTGGTTTACCCATCTCGCTCTGCTGCTATCAGCAGTGTGTGACAGCAGCAGACATTAGCTAGGAAAGAGGGAATAGGGAAGAAAGAAATGTAATCCTCCCCGTGGCCTTCATGGGAGAATAGTGAATTAGAGCCAGACGCTACACTTTTAGATGGACTTAAAAAAACAATACCCTTCTCCCAGCAACTGTATGTGCATGCAAGGATATTGGGGAATACAGTCAAATGGTCTCATTTATTTGAAAAATTAATAAATAAAGGCATAAAGACAGAAGACAAAATTGAAAAAGTAGAATACACCTGAACCCATGCTGATAATGTGATGTTTGGTTTCATTCTGCTTAGATTATGTAATACAAATCAGGACCTGCATCTTGCCCATGAAAATGTCTTCCTTCCTTCTGAGTTTTGTCATATTTTGGTCTCCATAGCAGAGAAGAGGAACCTTTGTCAGAGGAGTGGAGCAACTTCCCTCTAAGTAGACACTATTCCTTTCAGCTTCAAGAGGAGGTAGCTAAAATGGAATATGGTAGGTATTGATAAAATTGTGAATGATTTGGAGAAGGCTGAAGAGGAAGCAGTTTTCAGTATTTCAGTACAATATTTTCAGGGCACCCAGAGAATTTATTAGAAAGCAGATTTAAACCACATACACAAAAAAGGATGTTACAGACTCTCTAACCAGAGAGTATAAAAAAGAGTGAATACACTCAAGGATTATTAATCCATTTATGCTAGAAACTGTCCATCCTTTCTTAATTTCTTCCATGTCCTCACTACTGCTCTTGGTTGGAGACTATTAATTACCAACTGGCTGATCAATATGGTGCTTCTGATGCTGCTTTTGTGATTTCAGCATTTTCAATATGGGTTACTCAAAATTGCTTTAATTTCTAAGACCTGAATCTATCACGCATTCCTGTGAAGGTCTATTTGTGTTAAAGTTCAAAACGGGGAATACAAACCACTATTTGGTATTTATATTACATATTTAATTTTAAAAATGTTTAATTAGCATGGCTATACTACTGCTTCTTCACTGATGACCTTACAGCTTTGTGATGCTTTCTAATGCAGAAGATTGTACCACAAGTACTGTAATTTGTTTTTCTAATTCTGGTCTATTTTTTCTGCTATTCCTCATTTGCATTTTCCTTACATTTTAAGAGCACTCCAGAATATCAGAAGAATTAAAACAGTGCTTGCCATTTTAAATTACAATTTCTTTTCTCTGTTATGCTATTATTTCTAGAGTGTTAGATGGTCTGGTTTAGTGGAGTTAAATCTTCTGTTTGGTTGGTTGGTGAATCAAGACGGAAAAAGAGACAGCAAGCTTCTTCCCCTTGTGATGGTTGTAGCTGTAGCTTCCAGTCACCTTTTTAATAGAGGACATGGGTAAGATTGAGGTACTCGATACCATTTTCCCCTCACTCCTTTACTGGTAAAATTAGCCTTCAGGAATCCCAGGTCCCCAAGGCCATTGGGAAGACTCTGGAGAAAGAAAACCTTACCCTTTGTGAGGGATCAACGCTAAGTAAACTGGACATAAATCTATGGACCCAATAGGAGACATCCTCAAATGCTGAGAGAGCTGACTGATGTCATCATGAAGCCACTCCTGATTATTTTTGAAAGGCTATAGTCATTGGGGGAGTTTCCTGACAATAGAAAGAAAGCAAGTATCATCCTAATCCTGCTGTTAAGTGAGATCTTGGGAGGTTGCTGAAGTGGGCCAGTGAGAATCTCCAGAGCTGAGTGAAGGAAGATGCCAAGCACTGGACCTGGGGAGGAAACTCTAGGCACGACTGACTGGAAAGCAGCTCTGCAGGAAAGGCTGCAGGGCCTGGTGTCCTGGTGGACACCAAGTGAAATGTGAACCAGCAGAGTGCCTTTGTGACAAAGGCAGCTGGCTTCACCAGCAGATTGAGGGTGGTGATTCTTCTCCTTGGCCATGCTGAGTGCACATCTGGAGTTGTGTGTCTAACTCTGGGATGCCCAGTGCAAGGGAATCTTGGACATGCAGGAGCAAGGTCAGTGAAGGGTCAGAAAAATGCCAAAGGGATTGCAGCCTCTGACACAGGAGAGGCTGAGAGAGCTGGTATCACTTAGGCTAGAGAAGGGGAGACTCAAGAGCAAATCTTACCAATGTATGATAGCAGTGAAATGGAGCCAGACTCTTCTCAGTGGCATCCATGAAAAGGTTGAAAAGTGAAACAGCACAAAATGAAACAGTAAATTCTACATAAATGTAAGAAAAGAAAAAGTTACTGTAAGGGTGATTTTTCACTTGACCAGATTGCCTAGTGAGGTTCTAGAGTCTCCACCCTTAGAGATATTAAAAAAATGAAGCTGATCGGTGTACTTTTTTAGTTGACCCTGCTTTGAGCAGTGGTGGTGACCTAGATGATCTCCAGTGAAGATGATCTTCAATGAAGTGCTATATGGGCAAATGAAGAGGGTTATGTCTGCTACTCCGGTGCAAGTGGTAGTGATGTCTAGGAGCCACAACAGGACATCTACATGGACTAGATTTCTGCTTGGTGCTGTGCTGTACTATATGGACATGTCATATTTTGGCAGTACTCCTCCCTGATTTGTGTAACATGGATATAGCTTACACAGACTTCACAAGTGCAAAAATGTCAGTGGGAGATTGTTGTTGAGTGAGCAGTGTCTAGAAAAGATTCCAGGTCTAGAATCAAGACTTTGATCTCGAAGTGCATACAGAACTGCAGCTGAAAAAATCTGGTGGGGATTACCAGAGAGTTTAACAGTGCTGCGGCTAGGTGATAAGTCTTGATGCATGAGTGAAAAGGGTGCATTCATGGGGGGTGTGAGGTGGGGCAGTCATGTTTAGCATGTGACACACAGAATCCCATGTCAAGGAGCAGAGTATATAGCTGCAGCATGGAGAGTTGCATCCTGAGAAGTAATCGATCCCGGCAGCAAAATGTTTGAATGGCAAAATTGAGGGAAAAAAAATAGAGTATGCTCCTTGAATATGTTAACATGGAAGTAGTGAACAAATATCTAAGTTTATCCGTGGACTCAATTTCAATATACATGTCTTAAAAGGTGCCCAAAAATTGGAGAGAAGACCCACAGCGATTATTTGAAGCCCAGGAGGAGGCATTTTACTGCAAGAAACTTAAAGATCATTCTGCTTATTATATTAAGGATGTCAGAGGTGATTTGATCTCACTGTAAAAGTAGTGTCAGGAGAGATAGTGTGGGATACTAAAAGCTCTTTAATCTAGTAGAGAGAGGCATAATTAGAACCAATTGCTGGAGGCTGAGGCAAGGCAGAGTCATCTGAGAAATCAAGTACACAATTTCACAGTAGGTCTGAGAAGCCCTTGAAACGGATTATTGGGGTAAAGTGGTGGCTTTTCCTTCTCATGTTGTCTTCAGCTCAGGACTTGATGTCTTTCTGGAAGATGTGTTTCTCCAAGCTATTGTGCTGCATACAGTGAAAATAAGATGAAAGGCAGGCTTGTTATTAGTCAGGAGGTTAGTTTTGCCTGACTGATAACGGATTCCCTACTGGGCAATGAAGCTCTCTGTCCTATTACTGACTGTGTAAAGTTCTTTAAGATAATTGGATGGTACAGAAAAACAATTGCTTTTGGCCTTAAAATCTGTGGTTTACATTGGAGGAATGAAAGAACTTTTCACTCTGTATTTCTAACCTTAACTGTCCTGCCCTGCTCTGCCCAAACAGCTGCAAGGCAACATCGCAGCCATAAGGCCTGATCTGGTTGTCTTCAAACATCAAGGGTTGTGAGTGTTAAATGTATTCTAAATATTGTATAAACTGAGTTTACAAGTGCAGAACTCAAGGAGCAGTTTCAAGGCACTTCAGAGTAGTGTATAATGCTTACATAAAGATGATAGAACTATTATGCTCTCTCTAAAAATGAATCCCTTTTAATGCAAGCCGTCAACAGGTTAATATTTTATAGCATAAATACTGGCAGAGAATACCTGCATTCTTCTCTACTTATATTTTCATGAGCTCAGTAAACTGAAACAATAATCTTAATAGTAATGAAAAACAAGGCTAAATTACAAGTTGCAGAGGCTATTGTCAATTTTACAAATCCAACAATAGCCTGCAGGGTTCCAGGTTTGTTTCTGGCTGCTCAGGAAGCTGGTGTGATTTGCTCACACGTTTTTTCTTATACCCCAGAGCTGTGCATCTGCTGGAGTCAGGGATCTAATATTCTCTTTGAACTTCCTTAGCATCCTAGTGCATGCTGTGATCTATAATTAGTGCATGCACACACACATACACACACACACTAGCTATATTAACTCCTAAATGTCAGAAGTTTTGCTATGTCCAGCACCTGGTTTAGATGCTGCACGAGAAGAATACAATTCTTACTGTAACCATAAGGTTGAAAGTCTGTGGTTATGACTTGTATCCTTAGGGGGATACAAAAATAGAAAAAACAACTTTTGTTTTTCAGGTGTGATACTATGATGCAATTTTCCAGATATGAAATACCTAGATCAAGGAGACAGTCATAAACTGCATAGAAACCTAAACTGTTTCAGGTTCAGTTAGTGATAAAAGATGTGATTACAGTTCCTCATGAGGGAAAGAGGAGGAACAGACGCTGATTTATTCTCTGTGGTGACCAGAGACCCAAGGGAATGGCCTGAAGTTGTGTCAGGGGAGGTTTAGGTTGGATATTAGAAAAAGATTCTTCACCCAGAAGGTGGTTGGGTGCTGGAACAGGCTCCCCAGGGAAGTGGTCACAGCACCAAGCCTGACAGAGTTCAAGAAGCATTTGGATGATACTCTCAGGCACGCAGTGTGATTCTTGGGCCAGGAGTTGGACTTGATGATCCCTTCCAACTCAGCATACTCTGTAATATCCCTGGAAGGCCAAGATGCTTTCTTTGTCTGTTCATAGGATATCATGGCTAGGAAATGACAACATTTATCACTTCTGGAGAGAGAGATCTTTGGGAGAAGATCAGAAGCCAGAAGTGGTTTGGGTTTTTTGTTGTTAAAAAAACCCACAAAACAACAACAACAAAGAAAAAAGAAAAACCCACTCAAAAATCTGAAAACAAAAAACACCACAAACAAACCACCCAACCCCCACAAAACAACTCCTTCTCCCTCCCAGCCAAATAACCATAAAACCACTTGGTACAAGTGGGATAAGAGCGCAATTAAGTCTGACAAGTTGTGAGCATTCTTATTAGAGACTTAAATGAGTCCTACCTACCTATCTAAAACAACTGTGTAAAAGTCACCAAGTTCCATAGCACTGTCTGCATTTGCATGGGAAATTAAAGTCTCAGAAGGCTGCCAGGTGCTCCACTGTGAGCACTTAATAGGTTTCTTGGGGAAGAGCAACACTTGTTGAGTAATTGTTTGCAATTAGGAGTGCTCTCGTTTCTGCTAATGACGGTGATTCACACAAACCTGCATTTGTTTTGCAGTAATGAGCAAGACATTAAACACCTTATATCCTTGAGATATCCAGTCAGTTTCAATGGCAATAAATAAAATAAAGATAAATAACAATGGGAGGAGGGGAGCAGATATATAGAGGGGAAGTGATCAAAGGTTTGTCATGGAGTGTAGGCAGAAATGTAGAGGGATCATACCTGTATGGATTTGTAGATTTTAACTTCCTAGTTAAGTGCAACTAAAGAATAATTATGTTCAGCCATATTTAGCAACCTAGTTATGGATCTGTATTCTGTTATGGTTGGGGACATCCCAACAGCTATGTTTGAAGCTTTTTTTCAGAGACTGAAGAAGGAGCTCTATTACAGGTCTTTGAGATGATAAACTACAGTAATAAGAGTCAAGGCCCCAGGTTAGCAGAAGTCTATATTCTTAACAAGGAATTCACAGTTAACATTTCATTAGTATTTAAATGTCTAAAACAATTGCAGGGCCAGGTATTTATATTCCTGACACTGCTTTTAGTTTTTCAATATGCTTTTGAAGTATTCCAGGCTGTCACTAAAGTACAATATATATGTGTGTGAAAATTACAGTATTTTGCACCAGTTTGCTGTTCTGTCACCTTTTTGAAAGTCTTGGAAAAAGTCTTGGAAACTTCCTGATGCAGCAGGTACACAGTATTACTTCCCAGATTATTAGATAACCTTCATTCAAGCTGAGTTTTTTGTTGCTTTTATCCATTCTTCTCTGATACAATTAGCAGAACTTTGCATACATATAAACAAAAGGAGGAACAGAAGGTAACTCCAAAAGTTCAGGCTTCTCTGGTTAGCAGATGGCTCAAAGTTTAATGAGACTTGTGTTGGAGTGTCGGGTGTGCAGTCAGCATGTGTGTGCTTAGTTTTCCAGGGAGACCAAGAGTGGTTGCACTAAGTGCACTGTGACTGTGTTGTTCCAAGTCTTACAGAATTACAATTTGATTTAAAGCCTGATTCATGACTGAATGTCCAGGTGTCACAGCAAGATCAGAGGATGCCAGTGGATTTCTGGAACATACATGAAGTCTTTCACTTCCCTGCTCCGTCCCACCTCCTGGAGTACAGACTGTATCTGGCTGTCCTGCAGGCCAAGCTGTCCTGCAGGTCTGGCAGATAAGGACCTGGGAGTGATGTATGTGTTGGTTTTCCTCTCAGCAGAGATGTAATCTAACTCAGGTTAAACACATTTTAAGGATGTGGTGAAATGCAGTCAAATGAGTGCTGTAATCACAGGATTCTTAACCTTATTTGCCATCTGCAACTTCTATACAATTAATAGATTTTCATTATATATGCCCAAGTTAAGGTTTTGCCCTCTGAAATTAGCTGCAGCAAGTATTTCAAACAAAGATATGGTAATACATTATTATTCATTTATTTCTGCTTATATAGGACTACTGAAAGGTCCTAGATCTGACCACAGGTGGTTTCTCTGTAGATTGCAATTAAACTGTTTTCTAATCTGCAATCCTAAAAAGAAGGAAAAATAAATAGGGTTTAAAAATTGTGTTAAAAAAAGGTCTTATCATGTTATAACTGGTGCCCTGGTGTCAACTGGGCCTGGTCATATTTGGATTTCTATGGTAGTAGTTAAATGTGACTGTCATTGTTTGCTTAAAAGGGCATGTGGGTATGAGAGACCAGAGTAACTCTTTGAGCATGTAAGAAACATTCAGGTTCAGTACTCTTAATAATGATGTCACTTCTGCTCCTTTCTGGAAATAGAAAGGAAGAAAGAAGTTCTTGCCATGTTCTCCTTTCAGAAATAGGAAGAAAAATCTGGATGAAAAAAAAAATCCTTTGAAATTAGAAGCCATTATTAAAGCTGCTGAACATGGGTTAGATTGATGTTGTGAAAGCACCAACTAAATAAGACCCATGATAAATTATCAGCTGTATAATATACTAATTGAAGCAGAACAGTTTTTTAGTCTAGTTTTTCTGCTATTATGCAGGCAATGCAAATAAAGGGTCAGAATGCACAAATGAGAAGATATGTTAATGTGAAGTCCTCTAAATCACTTTGTAACCTAGAAGAAATGTGTAGCAAGTCTTAGGCTTTTTAGAACCATTAAGCAAAGAAGTACACTCTTTTACTTGCATATGCTTAAGATACGAAGTGATCAAAACTGTAAGATGAAGTATTCTTTTAGGAAGGCTAGCAGTTTGGCCAGTGTGTGACTTAATCTTAGGTAGGAGAGAATGTCTCAGGGGGTTGACATTGGGTGCAGCATAAAGTATAACACGGAGCAAAGCCGTATATACAGCTTCTGTATGGCCTTCATAAAAGAACTAAGATGTGAGTAGACAGATAAATATAACTGTCGAAAAGTTCACAGGTTGGTTGGTTGTTTTGGGCGGTTTGGTGTTTATTTGTGGGTTTGATGGTGGGTTTTTTTGTTTGTTTGTTGTTGGTTTGTGGTTTTTTTTTTTTTTT
>VXAY01004421.1:1794080-1840435 GCA_013399855.1 Oxyruncus cristatus | reverse complement strand
TTTTTTTTTTTTAAATATCTTCAGTAAGATTGCTGCCTAACAGCAAAGAAAACAGTACAGGTTTTGCCTTGTGCTGTTCAAACTAAGTGCAAGAACGCAGGGAACTTTAAACTCACTGCCTGAATATTATTGCACTGCTTCATGGCAATTCTGACTGACTTGGGTGAGGTCTGAGGAACACTTGCAGCATGAGTATGTGGTCCTGCCTACCACATCATCTTCCACTTGTCTCTGAAATGTGGATTAAGAGTAGGTGATTTGAGTACTTGCAGATGCTGGAATGAACATGAAGCAGTAAATAATCCCTCCAACCTCTACTCTGAAACAAGGCAAATAAATATATTGCAATAGGTATTAACATATCCTTTCTCTCCTTCTCTCCTTGAAATAACATTCAAGTTATTTCAGTTTACTTAGAAAAGCAAATGTGAAGCTATTTTCATTCAGAAAATATATGAACATTATCTCTGCACATATATCTCTACTGATGTTTGTTCAACAGTCCTTTACGAAGTGCACAGTGTGGACACATTTGGGTTTTTAACTCCTTTCTCAGTTGGAGCATATCATATAGCCTAAACTAGATCAGTCAAAGGGACCAAAGGAGTTTCCAGCTTCATTTGATTCAGAGAACTGGCTGAAAATTCCCTTTACAAGTACAGTACACTGGGCCTTCAGCTACAGTGAACCATTGGAAAGCGATAGTTTATCATTCACAGCAGTGAAAAAGGAGGTCATACAAGGATCACCTCTCCAATGACATAAACATGAGACTTTTCTCACAAGCTGTCAAACTTCAATTGTTGGTGAGATCTGTTGTGTCAGTGTTTCATAATAATTGCTTCTAAGTCTTGTTAAGGGTCTAAAACAAATTACCTGAGTGACATGCTTTTGGCACCAGTGAAAGAACAGCGAGGGGAATACGTATTGCATAACAGACTTGCCTATCAAGATTTTCTTTGAGTTTATTGCAGCAATTTTACTATTACTTTCCATTATTTGAAATACTATAATAAAAGTTGCAAGTTGTCTCATGCTCACAAGGAAACATTTGTTCCCCGGATAATAGTCTAGCTGGCCAACATAAACTCATTCATAACAATAGACTTCTTTTTAAGAAGAGGTATTTTAAACAAGCTGAAAAAAGTTAATCCTTTCAGTTATGAAGGCTGTTCTTTAGATTTAAAAACTATATTGACTGTCTTTGCACTGTAAGTCAGTTCCTATTTCTTTTACAGCATATACAATAAATGTATGGCAGATTCTATATATTAATGAAAATCAACAAAACACCATCCTAGCCCAGAGAAACACACTTCTCTGCAAAAAATATATAAAATTTAACACAGTTTTATATATGAATGTTTTATATATATTGATATATATGAAATTATATGTATTTCCTTGTTAATAGCTGTAGAGAAAAGTGAAATGACTCTCTACTTGCAAAATGCTGATCCTGTTTGATTATGCATTGTGAGAGTTACATGAGAGTGTGGAAAGGGGTTCTAGGCATGGGGTTTTGTTGATTTTGTTTTGGGTTTTTTTCATTGACCAAACATAAAAATAAAAATCCCTCTGAAAGAAGAATGGATCAACCCATCTCCTTTTTACTCTCATATTTCATACAGAAGGTCAGATAGGTGAGCACTGTACCTTGCAAAACTTAGAATGTCAGCAATGAGTCAATTTAAGTGTAAAATAACTCAGAGGTAGACAAGAGGGACAAATACTTGATTATTTACTTTTGACTACCACTTCTCTAGGCTTTTATTTAAAAAAAAACAGCCAAACCCCCTCTCTGCTTTCAGGGCCTGGTCTATTTTTCAGGCGCTAACTGCTTTTTGGATTTGATAAACAGGACACATCAACTAACAATTTAAACTCCAAAGCCATAGTAATAGGTATGCGGCTTTTTCCCAGAGGCTTGAAGTTAAAATGCTACAAGCGCTGCAGAATGGCAGCTAAACACGTATCCCTTGGGCTCTGCAAGGCTTCATTCTGCACAATGATGGAAATGTGAAAAACAAGTTGAATGCAGATTTGGCCGTTTCCACCACGCTGCAAAAGCCTAGAGGATTTTGTCGTTTATGTCAGGGAATCAAACTTTCATTGCTCAGTTTAAAGCAAAAAGTTACTGTGCTAAACTTCACTTTTTATTTTGTCCAGGGCAAAAGAAATCGACCTATTAATTAGGATCTTGCAGACATGATGTTATCCTTAAATGGTTGTATTACTTTGCGTTAAAAAAATGACCTTTGTTTGTAAACAGGGGTTTTTTTGTGTGTGGCAGTTTTTCATTTCACTATCATGCTGCTCTTTATTCGGGTTGTTGGTGACTGATCATTTAAACAGCACCCCAATACATGGATTTGATGCAGTCTTCCTCTCAGTTATTCTTATATAGCAGTGTTATATATCTTAAATAGCACTGCTACTTGTTCTTTTCAGTTTCAGAGGACTACCAAGTTACCATCCTGGCCCTGTGCCTCCACCCCAGCACAGCCAGGGCCTGGAATGTGGTGGACATACTCTCTGACCTGCACAGCTAAAGCTCTTCTGAACATGCCGAGATCACTAAGGGTTTTCTGAATGGTGCTTACTTAGTTGGAAAGGTGGGGTCTTGGAGAGAAGTAGTAGTTGACATGCAACAGGAATTAATTTTTACTAACAGCTGTTATTTTAAGGATTTGTGTAGTCATATAGTTGATGGTTAGCAAGGGTGTAATTCCCTTAGAACTGCATTTGCTGGGTGCCAGTAAGAGTATGGGACTAAGGACTGCTGCCCTGGCTGAGGTTTGCACTTGCAGCTTGCTTCTGCCTTTGTAGCCTACTATAAACAGCATAAAAGCTGTAGTGTGTAGTGACTGATTAGTATTCTAAAATAGTTTAAGAGCCCTCTGATGGGCCTCCTTCACATGTATTGTGTAAGTCATGAGTATCAGTGCCAAAGGAGACATAAATTAAGCCATATATGTTAGTATGTAGTTGGCAACTGAAGTTATATGGACCTTTCTCTGGCAATATATTCGTAATATGTTGAGTCAGCAGCAAAGATGCAACAATAGCCTTTTCCAGTAAGCAAAGAACCCAATTTCATTATGTGTTTGTGCTGAACAGGAACAAATGTAGACCACAGTGTAGTCTCCATTCCAATACGTGGTCTGAGTATTATTGCAAAATAATGCTAATAATGCTAAAAACTGGTTGACATCATTATGGTGGATATATGTATGTGAAATTTCACAGCTCCTCCCATAGTACTTGGCATCAGACCATCATTCTGCAAAAACAAAGTCATTCCACTTCATTCCTAAAATAAGACAAGCCTTTACCTCTTGCTGAGAAAATACTGTCCTACAAAACTGTGCACCATTTATCACATATGGCTCATGAACCCAAACCAAGCACTTTTCTTAACTGCCCACAAACTGACAGTGAGAAATACTGTTCTGTCATAATTGTTCTCCACTACTAGAAACAACCCTATTTCAGATCCATTGTTCAGCTATGGTCTGGACAGCCCAAACTACTCTTCCCACCCTCCAAATATATAGTGACTGTAAAACCACACAGCAGCTCACTGATTTACCTCCTGATATTGGCCAAATACCACCCTATGAGAACTTCGTGGTACGTGAGCAGTTTATTGCCTAATTACTGTATTTGTGTGTGCAAAATTAGAGTCTCAGTCTAGAAAATTTGACTCGAAGTTGTTTGAGAGCTTGGTTCTAAGAATGTGGATTTTTCATTATTATTATTATTGTAATTATTATAAGTAAATCTTGAATTTTACTTCGACCTTTCTCAAGTTCTAAAAAATATTTAAAATCTTTATCCATGTGGTGACATATATCTTTGTTTGAGAGTACAGATGAAAGTATTTTGCAGTTATTTAGAAACTAATCTCTGTAAATGTGTTAAATAATAAAAAGAGTAAAATATTTTATCATAAACTTTTGTGATACAGGAGGTAATCTTTGAATTTCAAACTTATTTTTATTGCTAAGTGGAAGACACATGTTCTGTGAAAAGTCCATTTGGACCTTTCTGTAAAGATGATTTGCCAGTGAGGGCCAGTGAATTTGCCTAATCTCAGGTTGGGCAGGAGGAATGGCCATTGCCTTTCTCATCCCTCCTCTTCTGAGTAAATTTTTGAGTGCGTATATCTATGTGGTTCACAGACTTCATCAGTCTGGTCCCATTCTTCCAGCAAGGAGCCATGATGAAGAATAGCTATTTGGCACAAAATGCTTATGTTCTCATATTATTGTCCTGTTATTTATTGCCTAGCATTGTGCCAGGATCAAAGATAACTGGTCCATCCTATGATTGCTGAGATTTTGGGATTAGTTCTTATTCCAGAGAAAGCAAGCTGACTGGACAAATGGGCTGATCATGTATTTTGGCATTTCTACGAGTGTATTTACTTCTGAATCTTGGACCTGAAATTAGTGTATTTTTGCCCTATATTTGTGAGGAATAACCTTTCCTACAATAGTCTGAAGGAATGCTCAGATAGGTCGCTGAATATCTCTTAAGTCCTATTGACTTCAGTGACACAGAATATGACTGTACACCTTCTGTGATTTATACAGTGCTGTAAGCTAAAATATCTTTTGCAGAATGACGATCACTGCACTTTTCTGACAGCTAATTATGTGACTCTCCCAATTTGGAAGTACTAAACAAGATTTCTGTTATAAACAACATCATAAATCTAGAATAATTCAACTTTTATTGTAATGCATTACAGAGAAGTTTAGATCATCTGCTGAGGTTCCCTTGCATCTTTCCTTCTCTCCACAGTAGTGAAGTAGTACTGGGTGGATCTAGGCCTACTATGAAATGCTGTTTCTGCTTTCAGAAATGCCAGGTTCTATCAATAAAATCGTGGGAAACAAAGAAATTAATTGAGTCTGTAACTTTGTCAAACCATTTGAGTTCAGGTGGTTCCCTGATATATGAAAATGATTAAACATTATTTTGAATATTAAGGTTGGTTTCTTTTTAATTGAGGAGTACAGATTCATAAACTAGGCCAGTGTCAGAGATTTTGTTTTTGCTTGTTTTAATCCACTGTGAAATGGTGTGGATAATTAGTATTACTTGTGGGTTTTTTACAACAAAAATCAACATTTTTGAAATTTACTTTAGCTGTAGTTTAATCTCATGCTGTGACCACGGAAAACTTCTAAGGCATGTTGTTCATACAAGCACACAGATCAGCGATGATGCACCAAAGTGTTTACCAGATCAGCCAATCAGACATTTAGTAAACTTATAAGTTAAATGAAGTCAGACACTGCAACTACAAGGCAATTTCCTTTTCTGAATTGAGATCAATATTTACTAGCTTTCTACAATGTTGCCTATGCTTGCTTGATCAGCATCTGCTTCTGAAGACCATTGATTGTCCAGAAGGCCTTTTCAAAGGCAGATAATGCTCTTTTCAAATACACTTTGTATTGATCAGCAAAAAGAAAGTTTTTTGATGGTGCAGAGTGCAAAAGCCATTTATAAAGATTAAGGACAGTGATATGTCACTGTGGGTCACAGTGAGGTTGAATTAATATGGGCTAATGCATGTTTTACTTTTGAAGACAATAGAAAGAAGTATTTGAGGATTTAAGTGATAGTATGCTTCCACTTGCAAAATACCTGCTATGATATCTCCAGGGAATGAAACCTTTCTCCTTCAAAAATGAATTGCTTGTTCCTGCTCTCCAGTCTCTTCCCACACAACTATTCATATTCTATGCCCTATGACAAATTAATATATTAATTTGATGGACTTGGTGAAATTCGATCAAACAAACAAAAAAAAATCTTTGATTTTAGGTGTTTTAAACCAATATGAAATAAAGAGGGATGAATGCAGCCAGAATTTTAATGACAAAATAATTAGCCTAGGATAATACCTTGGGTTTTCACAAAAAAACCCCCAAGATTAATCCAGAACTGAATTTCAGAGACTTTCACAAGCTTTACATTTGATTCTTCTCCTTGTTATGTCATGTTTGAAGAACATGGTACATCTGAATTTTGTCCTAGACATCTAAGTGTGTTCTGAAAGCCAGCGTATCTTCCTGAAAGAAAAAAAAAGATGATGGGATATTCACAGAGTTTTTGGTGTATGAGCTGGTACTGTGAGTTTAATACAGGAAGTGAAGTTTCTCCAAGGATGTCATAGACCAGTTATATTTCTAAAATAAGCAAAATGGAAAGAGCATGTATGGTCCCGGGTATCTACATCCCTCCAACAATAGCAAGTGCAGCATATTTATGAAATAAGCATTTGGTTTCCTAGCTGGAGTTCTCTGCAAATGCCAAGGTTGGTCACTGGAATGTGGCACATACCTTCCATTAAAGTAAACAGCAGTGGCATATACAGTCAAGGACAAAATTCTACTCTGAGTCTTTTAGCAACATCAATAAGATATGTTTTACATACAGGAAGTATGTGTCTTGAGCCTCTTGTCAAAACTCTCTCTACACACATGAATCTTCCTTGGAAAAAAAAAAAAAGTGATATCCACAAAAGGCAAATACTTTTCTATTGTCTTAGCTAAAGGAAATTGATACTGATTAGACAATTTACTTGCAAGATCACTAAAGCTCACACTTTCATAATTTCTGAGATTTCTGAATATGCATATTGTGGGATTCTTGGCTCCTTTAACAGGCACTGCCTCTCCTCCTGTGCTCATGATTCATTAAAAGACTTTTCTCCAACAGGTGAAACTTCCTGGTGACACTTTCAAAGATGGAAATTACAGTATAAAACTGGTAAGTTGTAAAGAGTTTGAATTTAGTAATGAGTGTCCAAGGAAAATGATTCTAATCCCAAATGCATAGTCACACGAGCACAAAAGCAGCCTGGGAAGGCTGAATTCTTTTAGAGTGGCCAAATCTATCTGTGACAAGAACTTGACTGAAATGGAGAAGAGGTTACTTTTGTTTTTCTTTCTCTGCTTCTCATACAGAAGTGAGGGCTTTTTCCAATTTGACGTGGAGGCTTCCTTTGACAGTTTACTTTTGTTCTTTTAAACTCATTGAGCTTTTTTTCATAAACTCTTCTTGGTATTCATCCACATCAGGTTACTGGAGGATGTCACTGCCTCCAAATGTTTTATCATTCTTTTTCTTGTAGTGCTATTATATAACACATTTAATATAGAGGACCCTGTCAAAGTGAAATCTAAACTGGGTTGATGTGAGAGTTTATCCTTTATGGCTGTTTCCTGCTGTCCAGTTGGGGAGCTCTGGAGTTTATCTGTTTTCAGATGTACTTTTTGCTCCAGTTCCACAAGGATAGTATGTCCTCACCAGACCACAGTTTACAGCCTCAACCCTTTCTGCAGATGTCAGCTGATACTTTGATTCTAATTATTTTTTCCTATGACATAGAACATTTGGTTAGATTAATTATTCCACCTCTCTATACATCTGCTATCCTATTTAGAATAGCACTTTTTCTTCTTCACACCCTTTAAGATACTAGTGTAATTTAAATAATTGTATGTGAGAAAAAATTCTTGAATTCACAAGCATTATGCATTTAAAAGCCTGTGGTCCTTGCATTTAACACCTTAGTGCCTTTCAAAGAGGTCTTAATTTGCTGAGAGGCAAAAACCATCTAACATTATTATTAATATTTGTCATATTAATTTTTTCCATGAAGGTTCTCTCTATTTTGCACATATCATAAATGACAATATTAAGCTCTATAACAAATTTTTTAACAACTGTATATATCGTGTCAGTGAAAAAAAGTATCAGCTGTCACCATGATTAATGAGCAAACTCTAGTGGAAGAAATAACATGAATACTCTGCACACAAAGAGGTATTGCAATACAGACGTTTTATTACCCATGTTCACAAATGAACCAAATAACTGCACACCCATATAACATGTGTTTATGGTTGATATAATTGAAGAAAATATGCCGAGAATTGCAGTTTTCACAAAACCAATAAATGTTTTTTGAATATGTAATGCTAAATTCAGTACCACTTAAGACTAAACATATCAATGAAAAAAAACCTAAAAAAAATTCCAAATCCCCAAAAGACCACATTCTGCATCTTAAGTGAAGAAAGTAATGGACTTTTTTAAAACTCAAGAAAAACATCAGAAGACTAAGATGATATTGATAATTATATTATTATTATTATCATAATCATAATTCAATTTCTATTCTATTGAGGGACATGGCAAAATAATATAATTTTAGTATTTATTTTTGGAAATAATTGTTACACTTCAGAGCAATGTTTTTTGTCCGGTGTAAAAAAATAGGCATTGCTCATTTATTTTATGGGGCAGAAAGATAGCCAAAAGTCTTGTGGTTTGATTTACAAATAAAATAAAAAATAATTTTCAATATCTACATTATACCACAATTGATGGTTTTATTTTTCTTAAGACTTGCCTGTGTGGTAATCAAGACATAAAAAAGACTCCTTGAAAATATTGTAATTAAATAAACCATTTAGAGGTATTACATTTTGAAAATATTTTTTCTTTTAAGTACTCAGGCCTTTTTATAGAGCACTTTAGCTGCTAATCTTACAGACTTACAGAGTCTAGCCTTTTCAGGATCTCCAAATCCCCCTTAGCAGTTATAAAGCAGTGGCAGCAGTTGGTGCTGAACCACCTCTCCGTACACCTTGAGAGGTTTCCTGCTGAATTCTTCTGCTCTGTAGTGTACAGCTTGAGAAAGTTTCTATCAGACTGATTCCAAAAGGTGTTTTGTTCTTACTCAAATTTAAGTTAATTCTTTCCCTCAAGGAGATCCAAGCACTGGCTGGAGTAATGCATAAATGGTAAAGAAGCTTCCCTTTGACCATGACAAAAACTGTGCTATCCTCTCAGCTATTGTTACCTCCTGAATTCTTTTCTAAAGCCTAAATTTCAGTGGAGCCTGTTTTACACTTCACTGAATATTACAGATATATGTATGAAGTTTTACACTTCACTGAATATACAGACCTTGTTGAAATTTTGAATTGCTTGTTTAAATAACTGCTGATTTTCAGGAGGCCATGGTTTTACCCCTTGTGTGAAAAGCTCATCTTGTTTAAGTTCATGCAAGGAATGAGATTTTTCATGGGGCAGAAACATGATCAGAATAATTTTGAGTCCTTTATTACCCATTCTGAAGATGCGACATCCTGAGAGACTTGGAAGTAGTTAAATTGGGTTCATTTGGGATTACATACTTCCCAATACTTCTTCAGATCCAGAAGAGAACACGTGCCTTCTTGGACATCACTTAGTGGACTCAACTGCAGCAAAGTAGATGTACCACAAAGAGGTGCCAGGACAATGTTTCTTGGAAAGGCATATGCCCCTGGTTGAAACAGAAGCAAAATGTAGCCACATATGAGAAGTGGAAAGCTGCTAGAAGGAACAGTCCTTCTACAACACTGCCCCCCTCCTCCCAATCTAAGGTCATTGCATTTTGTATACAGTTTGCACCATTGAAATTACTCCTCCAACACCAACAGCTGGTCAGTGTGACTGATGTTGCCAGGCATCTAAAATTTGCCTAGTCTGTGATGATAGATAATGTTCACTTACTTAGGGCCCAGTCCACATTTCTGGTGCATGATTACATGAACCTGCCATACCTGCTGCCACTTACCCTACAGGGTGTTTTTAGTGCCCGCTTTGATGCTGGCCTGATTGCATCTGTGTATCTGAGCAGCCAGGCCATGTAAGAACAGTCACAAACCAGATAAAAACTGAACAGCAGTGGATCTTTTTTAGTTGCACAACTGTCCTTGCAATATTCAAGATTGAAAATCCTGCCATGTGAAGCCTGTATGCCTCAAACAGTGCAAAGCCCGTGACCTTGGAAGGATTAGGTTCAAGCTGATGCTTTTCTTATAGGCTTGTCTTCTCAAGGTCAGAAGTTTGATCTGGGAAATTGTCTTTCAGGAACCCAGCCAAGATACAGAAGCAAACTTGGCTCACACTAAAAATGTCTCTGTCCATGCCATAAACATCACTGCATGCTGGAGATGGGGCCAGCTGGGCCCTTTTTGCTGACTTTCTCAAGGACAGCCTTGTCAGAGCGGTGCTATTGGAACACTGTGTCTGAGGCTGCTTAGTACCTTTCTGACCCTGCATGAACATAACTGAAAAAATATGGAGCACTTACCCCAGACTCTCTTTTACTCATGGACACTGTGGTATAGTTTGGGGCGTGGCCTCTGAGAAAGGAGATGGATATGGGAGTGGGTGCTGGCAGTGGGCAATCTAGTGAATGCAGGTACAGGTGGTATTGACACATGCTACTCAAGGATCCCAGTTCCTTGCTTGTATTTTCCCATCCTTTCTGTTTCTGATAGAAGGCACAACTGACTTGTATACAGGTGCAGCCCAAGGAGGCTGTAGAGCCCTTTGAGTGCAAAGCAGTGTGCCTGTGCCAGGCTGGGCATGCCCAAACAGCCTGTCATGTGAAAGTGTGAGAGCAGTTCATCTATGGACATTTTCACAGGGGGGATCTTTACAGTGTCTTATTTGTGTGGACATAGTCACAGCAAGCCTGTTGCAGTTCTCATTTGTGTGTCCTTGCCCTTCACTGAATTTATTTCTGTCATGTCCTTCGCCTGAGCTTCATTCAGTCACTATTGGTCCTGTCCTTTCTGGTGTTTCCATTCTTCTTTTCATGTGCCATGCCCATGCTTAACAGCCTCCCATTCACCCCAAGAAAAGCAGTGATGGGTTGACATTTGTTGTAATCATACTGTTTAGTTGTGAATTTTATTCCTTCCTGTCATTTTTTTAATATCATATTTAATTTAATTGTTAGCTGTTTAAATCAGGGACAGCTTTCCTGTGTTCATACAATGCCTTATTCAAGCTGTCTGTGACCTCAATAATTACTCAGGTGCAATTATAATAAAGAGTTATTATCGACTACAATAATTATTCTAGGACCAATAAAAATACAGTCATAACCTTAGCTCATTCCTCTCTGGTCCTTGAGCAGTGAGTGAGCCTGAACACAGTTGTGTACTCTCTACAATATTCTGTGTATTGTAGTGATGTTCTTTTGTAAAAGCTTTTGAATGTTTGCAATTAACTGCTCAGAAGTTCTTCTCATCTTGTGCAAATAAGATATTAACACATTGCTGACCAAGGAATAAATCTTAAAATTTTATCTTGCCTTGTCATTGTTTTCATGATTATTTCAGAGATCTTTTGAGGGTGTTTGCATTTTTCACTTGAGGTATTTGGAAATAATAGTGGTTTGAAACTGTTCAGAGTTTTAGAATAGCAGGAAAAAGTCCTGAGCTGTGTGGGCAGACTGCAGGTTAATAAATGATACATTTGACACAGGCAAGTGCTTTCTGCCCCATGTTTTAAGAAGAGAGCACATCACACCCCATGTATATGAGGCACATAAGGATTGTCAAATATTCAACATTTTCCACAAATTCAGATTTTTTAAACAATAATGTTGGCAAAGAACCAATCTAGTTTATTTACCATCTGGTAGATCTCCTACAGGTATTGCTCTTCTTAAGAGTGGCTAATGCAGAAAAATAATTTCCAAATGCTGTAGAATTTATTTGGACTTAACAGTTTTTAGCAAAAAAAACCCTCAGGCTGAGATTCAACATACAGAATATTTGTCCATAATTCTTTTCTTGTGTGTTCTTCAGTAGGTTTGTTTACTTGAAAAGTAGATCTTATTCGTAAGTGCTCCATAACTAGTGGTAGCAGCTGAATCAATACTCAGAAGTCACTCTGTCTTCTCATTACACATGCTACTACGCTCTTCTCTCCTCTGAGGAAGGCCCAAATCTCATACTCCTATGTTCCCTTTTTTTATCCTTGACTGGAGGACTAAATTAAAGTGCTATCCACCTCACCACCCCTACAAAACCAGTTCCAAAATGCGTTAAGGATATCAGGTGCAGATTTTTGAAGATGAGCTATGTCTTAGAATACAAATGAATTAAAGACGTGGATATCCTCCAGAAGCCATTGGAATAATTTAAGTGATGTGAAAGAATGTTCTGTGGTAATGGTATCACTCTTGTTCACTTTTCAGGGAAAACTAACAGTATGAAAAAATCCTGATGTTACATACAATGTGATTCACAGCTCTGGGATGAGCATTAGTACTCTAGAAGATCCTGAATTTAAGACGTACTTCTGTGAAAACTCTGCTCAATGCTCAGTAGTGCAGTGAGTCCTAATCAAATGTTATGGTTTAACTAGAACACAAGATGAACCACAAAATGAACCACATTGCATCATTGTGGAAACAGACATGTAGATGCCCTGGATTTTGAACACTGTGAACAATCAGATTCCTCCTGTCACTCCTTCTCTTTTCAAAGAAGATCAAATGCATAGAATATCTCTGCAGAAGGAACAGCTTAGTTGGTTGGGACTCTTCAGCTCAGAGAAAAGGAGGAACTTTGCAAGAAGATATAATGGGCATCTATGAAACCATGGAGAAGGTAAATAGATTTGGTTATTTGCTTATTCTCCCAATACGAGATCTAGAGGATGTCAGCATAAAACAGCCTGTGATCTCTTCAAAAGAAATGGTGCAAATGTCCATGATACAGTCACAACCTATATTTAGTCTGAGGAGCTTCAACCTGAGGATGCTATTGGTGCTAAAATATTTAAAAGGAGGTGAACAGCTGAGTGGATGAAAAAGAGTTAGAAAGAATGAAAATGAAAGAGATTGTAAAGTAGTTATTACCTCTGGCTCAGAAGGCCAAGGTTGCAAATTGTTCCAAACTGGAATGGCATTTGTGGGAAGCATCACTGTGCAATCACAATTTTGTTGTACTTAGGCCTTCATTTCTCATTCCCATGAGAGACCAGATGCAATTGGTTCCTCTGGTCTGACCTAGTACATCAGTTTTTATATTGTTTTGTTAAATTCTTATGAGAATTGCCTGAGACTGCACGTAGGAATAAGAATGGGCTATGAGTATCAAAATCAAGTGTTTTTCAGCAATGTTTATGGTGCTTAAACATGCCTGTAAAATGGTACCTTTCTTTGACTTTTTCTGATATCCAAGTGTTTCAAATCAATAAAGATTATTTCAGAGATGTAGTTTACCAATGATGTGGAAGAGCTCCTTTGTTTACTCATATACTTTGATGAACTACATCATTGTGTTGGTACTGGGAAGACAGATAAAGAATTACACTTGCAAGACCAGAGATCTGTATAATATTTTCTCAGCGTTGCTCACACTTGGAAGCGCATGGAAGGAAGTGGTTTCCAAACTTTTTTTTTCCCTTATAGTATCTAATGCCATGGAGAAAATATCATAATTATCGAGACTGCATATTGTCACAAGAATAGTGAATATTCTAATTATCTCTTTATTAATATGCAGGACCCATTATGTAGATTTGATCTGGTCATAAATACTACTAGTTTGATTATAGGTGCAAATAATAGTAATAAGAAGTGTCTAACTCATTTTGTGGATATTATAAAGCATTCCGGTATTCACCCACAGCCTGTCCTGTCCTTCTGCTGCTTTGAATGGGTTGTCCTCCTGCTCACACTCTAGTTGTCATTCAGGCATTTCTGCAACTGGAGTAAGAGAACAGTTTCAGAAACAAGCAAAAACAAAAAGAGTCAGTGCAGAGAAAAAAAAATGCAGCTACATTTTATTCAGATTCTACTCTGAAGCAGAACTGCTTTTGCAGTCAGTAACTCCCCTGTTGTAGCTGATCTAGCACAAGGCTTTCTAAAACTGTTGTGTTCCCATGGTAATAAGAATTATTACTCTACAGGAGAAGTCCTATTTCAGAAAAAAAATGAGATGCCGAGTTATCAAACTGGGTTCTGCCTCCAAGATAAGTTCAGAGTCTCCTCATTTAACAGAGCTGGTTATCCTCCATAGTTCTGCTCTTTATACAAAGAATTGGGCTCCATATATGTAAACTCAGCTCATGCGTAGCATTGCAAAACTGCTCTGCCAGCAGCTCAAGGACTGTATACCTGCCTCTCAGATCTGAAAACATGTTTGTCTTATTTTGCAGTAAATATGAATTATATGACTAGAGTTGCAGAACTGTGGTGTGAATTTTGGAGTGCTCTTGCCCTGGTAACGCTGGAAACAAATTCGCAGAATCAAGCTCCAGTTCTTTTCTGTCTGAAACATCCAGAGAACAAGCATATTGTATGAGGCTTTAGGTTGCCCAAGTAATAATAAAAAATCAAAGTTGATTAGACCTTAAAAAGTCAGCATGTATATTTTTCAATTATAAGACAGTATATTTATACCATAAAGAGCAAAAATTTAGTCAAGAAAAAAACAACTCAATTTTTGAGATTTTTTTTTTGTACATCTGTTATGTTTCCTGGAACATTCACATAATGTAAAGATGAAAGGTTCTGGTTTCATGGTTATAGTAAGTATTCATTCTTAGACACAGTCTAAGACCTAAAAATTAGGTCTTCTCAGTAGAAAAAGATGTGAAGAAGCAGTAGATAATTCAGACATTGTCTGTCTTGGAATTTAGGTGTATTCTCAGTTTCTGACTTGATTTGAATGAGATCACTGGCATGTTGGGGATTGATGTATTGACTAGTTTCAATTTTTTAAAATATACTTTAACACAAGCATATTGTATATTGCTTAATTTTGTAAGTAAAATAATAATTAAAAATGTGGTGTAATATAAGAAAATAAATCACCTATTGTTTTTAATTGTAAGTTACTTTATATCCAAGAAACTCAAATTGAGCAGAAATTTTCACTTTTGGCAGCATGTTTTACTTTTTCATGCCCTCCCATTAAATTTAAACTCAGGAATTTCTGGGACACCTTTCACTTGAACTGTAACGTTTTCAATTGGATGATAGACTGCAGGAGTGCCAGTGTGTTGATTGATTCCTGCACCGATCTATACAGCAACTGGTTAATACTGGCAGAACACTGAAGATGAATGGAATGGCACAAGTCAGTGAGCTCTATTATTTTCGTATTTTTCTGGGTCTGTGGCTGTAGAATGGGAGGTTTTTCCGTTACACCTCTGCAGGGGTCATTCTGTCCCCAAACTGTACTGCTCAGGCAGTAAGAGAGCTGCCACACGTATATATATGACTGGCAAAGTGGAAGCAGTAGATTAATCTTCAGTAAGTTTTCAATGCAATTGGAAGCTAGGCAGAGTGGTATTAGAGAAGAGATGTTAAACACCACACAAAAGCCAGTTTTCATCATTGCTGTTTTGTTTATCAAATGCATTTTAGGATGAAGGAGGACTTATAAATGGTAGGAGTGAAATTTGAAGGAGTTATCCTAGTCCTGCTCTTTTAATCGATACAGATTTTCAAGGGCTGGGTTGCTGTTTAAGATTTCTGCTATAATGAGCTTATAGATGCAAGTCCTGATCTTTCTTTTAGTATGAGTAATTTAGTTTATATGAAGATAGAGCATTTCAGGCTATTGTGGATCTCAGTAGTTTCATAATGTCAAGCATGTATTTGCAGAACTGGGACTTAAATGGATTTCAGCAAGAAGTGCAGAGAAAGAAGTTGATGACAGTAGGTGGAGCACACAGTTGATGTGTTTGTCCACTGGTTGTTTTAAAATCTTTTCCATTTTATGATTCTTGGAATATTGCGTTGAGATCAAGTCAAAGTCACAGATTCTACTGGGTCCTTCTGGACCACCACAAGGTTTTTGTGGTCAGGCTGTCTTTGTCTTTTCCAGATCTTTCATTTTTTGTTTATACAGTCCTTGCTCATATTTTTAATTATCACTATTCTTTCCAGTTACTTCTTAGAACTCCAAACCATTAAATTAACAAAAGTAGTCATTCACTCCAGCCCACAGCGTGCATGAGTTAGTTCAGTCCAGTTGTTCTTTCTTTGTCTTGAAGCTCCTCCATCATTCTAATGGGAGGATGAGGATTTGTGGCTATCCTTTTTCACTTGCCATTTGGGATCTGGTACTCTCCATCTATTTCTTGTGTAGTTTCTGGAAGACACCTCAGATTTTCATTGTTATAAATAAAGGAAGGGTGTTTGGGGCTTGAAAATATATGTGTGTATTTATATATGTAACTGTCAATTTCTTTCGAAAACATGATCTGGGTTGTGGCAGTACCCTAAATAGTGTTCCTTAACAAATATAGATATATTCCTTGTAGAAAAATGGTTGTTATCTGGAATGAAAAAGCAGATAAAATGGAAGAGGAAAAACACAGTGGACAAATGTGAAGAGACTTCTTGTTTCTGTTAGGGCAGTTACAGTGTACAGGGAAACAGTAGGAATAATAAAAAAAAAAAAAAAAGCAAGACTTCAGTGAGACTTTTAGAGCCCTATTTTAATAAATCATTTTGCTCTAATCCCCCAAGACAATTGCTAGACAGCATTCCTCTGCAAGGAATAGCGAGGAACACCTTCTTGACAACAAGAAGCCGTATTCCTCATGTTTCAGACTCCGTTAGTAGAAGGTAAAAGTAAGTGAATAACCAAATGAACAATAGTTTTGAGAAACTGGTGGAAGAGACATAAAATCTTCCTTCTTTGGAAGAAGGGTAATCAGTGTAAGATGCAACAGAGAACATTCCCATCAAGGAACACAGTGTGTATAACCCGGTGGTCATAATGATACCCAGGGAAAGTCTTGTATAGCCTGGGTGAGTCCTGTGACAGAGGCCTCTCCAGATATGGTCTTTTGCTTATGAGCCAACTACAAGGCCATAGTATTGCTTTGCATCAGGGCTATATAAGTGTTTGAAACTCAAGTTTGACTAGGGATGCAAAGATTACCAAGAAAAATAGTTTACAGCAGAGCAGTGTGTTCAGGAACCACTGTTCGAGACACTGTTGTAACAAGAAGCGTCACCAACCTGACCTGCCGCTGATGCTTTGTGAGAACCGGGCTGACTGGAAAACGAGGTTATGGCTTTGAGTATCAGAGAGGCACCTGTTTCTCAGAAAACTCCTTCTTAAATGGGCTCATGTCACACAGTCCTTGATGCTTCCCACTGTGCACTTCCACCAGCTTCCCAGGAAGCAAGCCACCTTTTGATGGTCACATTTTTTGCTTCTTCACTTTGCTGAGTAGGAAGTTTCCTGCCACTATGAGACAGAGAGTATGTGTAGACATACCTTTAAAAATGCTACTGGAAGGTTTCAAAGGAAGTGTCTAGAATTACAAGGAGGTTCCCTGACATTTCAGGGGTTTTTTTTGAGTTTGAAGCTTTCTTTCTAGAATATCGTCATGTGATGCTACAACTGAGAAATTGCTTCTCCCTTTGGTTCTTTCTCCTCAGCTTTCACATGTATATCAATCAGTATCACATTTTCTGAAAAACTTTAGGTTAGCTAAAGTACAAAGCTCAGGTGAAGCAAACTCTTCCCACAAAGAGCATTCCTGTTTTCTCTGCTGAATCAGTGCTCCTGCCTTTATTTGCTTTATCTGCCTTCAGAATAAATGACAGTAGTGCATTACCTTTACATCTATGATAGATATTTGTCCTTTTGCCTGCTTACTCCCTAAAATAAGACAGCAGTCTCTATGTGTTAATGCAGATGTCTTGAAACTGTACATCTACATTTTGAGATCATGCTGTTAGCTGGGTTTTTAGTAATTTAAAGGAGATTTGGAGTAAATACCCATTACTTAAATTAATAGAGTACTCTGTAATCACCTTGAATAAAAGCTTTTTTCATTCATGAACCAGAAAAGCACTATTTAGCATTCTTACACTGCATAGTGTTA
Source organism: Oxyruncus cristatus (assembly GCA_013399855.1). Lineage (NCBI taxonomy): Eukaryota > Metazoa > Chordata > Aves > Passeriformes > Cotingidae > Oxyruncus > Oxyruncus cristatus. The sequence goes on along the minus strand of VXAY01004421.1, from coordinate 1,822,696 downwards.
TGTTCTGAAAGCAACTTATCATGAGAAACAAAATAGGTTTTTTTCTAAGCCCGACTGATGTTAAATTCTGTTAGCTTTGCTTAAGAACCATTGAATTTCCTACTTCTGGAGGTTTAGGCAAACTTTTTTTGTGAAAGGTTTAATTTACAAAAGCCTTGCAACACTTATCCCTTAGTAATCGTAGTCTGTCTCATACTTAATCTTGCAGAGACAGATGCTATGAGCTGAGGCATCCTGCATGTGACATAGTAGTCATTAACTATCAGTGTTATTCAATCTCCTCAGAATGTTATTGAACATCCCTACTACATTACTGTAAACAACCATCAGAAATTCAGTTAAGTATTAACGTATATTAAATGTTGTGCAACTCTTGTTTGTAAAAAAAAAAAAAAAAGGCATCTTAGAAAAATAATTACTAAAAATGAATTATACTTTTTGTTATTTTGGCTTCATAGCTGATATCATTAAGAGGAGTTTCTAGTGACTGAAAATGCAATTGTATTTCAAATAATTTCTCTAAGAGTTTATAGGAGTTAGCAGAATTTGTTTAGGAAAGGAAGAGAACCAGGCTGCAGGGAGACCAATTTTTCCTTTAGCACTAGGAAAGCTGGTTGTTTCTTTTTTTTTTATTATTCTCAGATAGGAATGGCATAAATAGCAGGTACTTACATTTGTCTGGAGATTGCAATGATAGTGTTTGTTCCTTTTTTTGGTGAATATTTTAAAATTAAACTGCAAGGGAAACAATGCCAGAGGACCTTGCTTCAACTCACATGTCTTCTTTAATAGGCCTGCCTGGACTGTACAGCTGCTATCTCCAAAACATCAGAGTGCCTGAAAGCCCATAAGGCTCTGATTTATTTTATGATTTTATGATTAAAAATACCTGTTCTTGTAAGTCAGAGGACCTCTGTGACTTAAACCATCATATAAGGCTGTGTTTCTTCCCTGACGAACACCTCTGCCAGAACTCTGCCAGTTCCTTCCTTGTCCACAGATCAGATGTTTGTGTACCATTTTTATTGTTGGCTTCTGACAGTGGGAGGGATGCTGGCTAATGTAGAGGCTTCTGACAGTTTTAGAAAACCTGCCTCCATCCATGAGAGCAGTAAAGAAGGAGCCTGCTGTAGCAGTCTGTTTCTGCTTTTAGATGTGGATAAGGGGAAATGCTCAGAACTAAATGGTGCTATTTCTGCTCTATTTTCTTTTGCTTTTGTGTTTTGATCCTTTCCCAGACTTCTTCTTGTGTTTCTAATATCCTTGTATGAATATCAGATAAATAGGAAAGTTGTTGAAATATCAGGGAGTGGCATAGACTACCTTCCCTTGACAAACTTGGTCAAGTGTCACAGACCAATCTAAAGTCATGTAAAGTGAGTAAAAATGTGGAATTTTTTTGTGCGTGCTACCACTGTCTTTCCCTGTAATGAAGTCTGCGGTACTATACATATTTATATCAGGTCTTTGATATATAACTGTCTATCTTAAAGTTATCCAACACTGTATACTACACTATTTAAGAACAATTTTCATGCATAAATTCCTCTTTTTGATATGGTGCTACTTTTATTCCTATGTATTGACTTAGGCTTTGTAAACACGATAGAGAAGCAATTGTTTTCTGCCCAATTAGCCCAAACTTTGCCTTGCCCGTAAAACTTTATGCAAAATATTCCTTGCAGTCTTTGCAGTCCAATGAAACAAAGATAGACTTATAGCTCTTAAAGATTTTTTGGCAAACTGCTAATAAGAGCTTTTTAAAAACTATAAGACCTTCAGCTGGTGGAAAAGTATAAGAAGGAAAAAAAGACTGCAGTCTTGCACAGGCAGTAATGATGACAGCACCATTAATAACATGGACCATTAAAATTTATAAAAAGCTATTCTTAATATAGGATATAAATACATTTCTCAGGCAGAGCTATGAAATTTATAACTTTTTTATTGTCACCAGAGGACCTTCCTAGTGCTCTGCAACCCTCCACTGTCTGCCCTCCCTCATAAATCACTGTGTGGTTAATAACCTATATTACAACTACCAGTTGCATTTACAGAATTAAATATTGACTATGTGAAAATGTTATTACATTTTTACTGATTGGAAGACCGCAGAACAGCCCTGCAGGACATGTAGCTGGACAGAAATATCAGTGTAATCTTTGTTACAAACACAGTTACGGGATACTTGGTAACAAGTGACAGAATTTTCAGAAACAGAAAAGAGGTGGTAGAAAGTGAACTCCTTGATTTCATACCAGGCAACACACGTCAGCCAGAGCAAGTTGTATATTAAAGGCCACTTCATTTTTACCTGAGAAGTTTCAAGGCTAAATATATGAAGTAACTTTTAAAGGTAAGTCCCTGTGTTGGCAAAGTGGTACATCGGGAAGTCTGATAGCTTTACTTCTCAGGTCTGAGATCTTGGTGAAACTGAGCAACATGTGTGTCAAATAGTGGGGCTTCTACCAGACTGACTGAGAGACTGACTTAAGTTTTAATACTTAATGAACTATTTCTCATCCAGCTTCATGTCTTCTCATCGGATGAAGTATTCCAAGGGTCTCTTGAATTTCCTCTTCTGCACAAGATATAAATTAACATAACTGCCAGAAGAAAAGTTTCTTATTAAAAGTAATTTAGGTTTTGATCCCTGTTATTGACTTAATTAATTGGTTTTATCCTCTCTTAGACTCCTTTCATATAATTTCACTATTAATGCAAGTTTTTACTAGAATTCAAGAAAAAATCATGTGTCCAGATAAATTGCCATTTTCCATGTCACTGTTACACTGCTGAATTTCCACCTGTACCTCTTAATTTCTTTGGTCTCTTCCTCCTGAAGGGAAGTTCAATGAGCTTCCCTGCCTCACATCATGAAACCAAACAGAGAGGGAGGAAAGTTATTTTTGCTATTTTCCAGACATAGTTGTTCTGCTGCACTGGAAGCAAATCCATGTTTTTGTGCTGCAACACATTTTAATAACTCAAAGTAATTATTTTTCAATAAATCAGTGATTTGAATATTTCTTTGTCAATTTTCAATCTAAACAATGCAGTTTTAACTTACCATTTTAACCTGAATTTCTGTAATACCAGAACTTCTGTTAGACATAGGTCTTCTTTGTCTCCTCACATTTTCATGCTTATCTCCAAGCTGCCTTTAATTTGTCAAGAGATTCTCTGCTATCTTGCTGGTAGACTAACATCATTACTGAAGGAGGTCTTTTATTTCATGCGCAGATGAAGGAATGATACCCTCTTTCTTTATCATATGGATGTCCTCAAATTGTCTACAGTCTCAAGAACAAGTCAGAGTTTTCACAGACTCCAAGTTTTGCCTTTTTTTAATATTTGTAATGAGTCCTTGCTGGATCTCAGTGCAAATCATGCAGCAAAATGTCTTCATGGTAATTATTGTGCAAAGATCAGATACTCCGTTCTTTCTCACGTTAAAACTCTTTCTGGATTGGAAGAAGCAGAAAGTTATTCTGAAGAGGCTTTTTGTAGATGTAGTAGTAAAAGAGCCAGATTTGTGAAGTGTTTCGTTTTTTGCTATGATATGTGCCCCTACTCACAACAGTCCTGGCTACTTGTCAGATGATTTTGATTATCAATTATTTTGGTATCACTTTCCAAAATTTATTCCAGAATAAGTTGACATGGAAGTCTGTAAGTGAACCCTTGCTTCAAAATGTTTCTATATAAAGATATAGTATATAAATATAGTGTACATATATATAGTGTATTTGTATATATATATCAGTAACTGATAATGCATTTTCAGAAAAATTTTCATTTTCTGCATGTTATAATATTTAAGGTTAAACCTTTTTCTTCAGTAATCATAGCAACATTGTAATAGTACTTGACTTTTCCCAAGTTCTGTAGCACATTAATACCCTTTTATATCAAGGGGCTATGTAAAATCTAGTATTATTAAAAGAATTGTTCAAATTTATTCTACTTTGTGTATAGTTTCTGTTGGATAAATGTTCTAGCATTATGTATCATTGGAGATCCTGATGGAAAGGGGTAGCAGCCATGCTTGAGAGGGCAACGGGGAAAGAACATGAGGTGTTGTTGAGTGGTGAGGAATACCGAATTGTGCACAACAACAAGGAATTTATATCCCTCTAGACACAGGCAACAAACAGTGACTAATTCTTACCAGAGAGAAAAACCTTTGCCATGCCTAAGAATTCTGCTATTACACAGTTCTCTGGCTGTACATATGAGTATGGGAAATCTTCCAAAAGATGACCTTTGTCTCCCGAGTGGCATTTTTGTATTTCATTCCTTGAGACACTGACATCCGAAAGCTTCCTTCTCTGTTTGCTGGGCCAGACTACTTCAGTGTCCTTTTGGTCACAGTAGTATCAGAACACAGGGATGTACTTAGAGAGCAGAAAGAAAAAAAAAAAATAGAGGTCGAGAAGAAGAGTAGGAAAAAGTTATATAACGGGAAAAGATGACAGCAGAATCATAATTTTCACATAAAAGGAGATGTCTAGCATTTCAAAGCTCCAGGGCATGTCACATAGGACCCTCTGGATGGCTCAGTCCAATCAAAGCGTCTCTTAGAACACAGAACATGCCAGCAGCCCATCTTGAGCCTCAAAATCAAACTCTGCTTCCTTCTCTCCAGGTTTTTTTATGAGTGATGTACTGAGTATCTGCTCTTTTCCCTCTAATTATGCTTAGTATCAGAAACTGTGACCTTATTTCAGCCATGTATCAGGTTTCTTTGAATTACTTGAAATGTCTCAGTGTATTATTAGAGTTAAGTCATTATGCTTATTTTGAATGGATTCAGACTTAAGGTGATGTTGATTGTGATCCCAGTGGGATCAACTGAAGTGAACCATAGTTGACTTTTATACAATAAACACTCTCCTTAATATAGAGTGCAAATTCTCCTCTTCCCTGTCTGTCTTTACAAAAGGGCCTGTAGCCATCCATCATGATCCTTCAAGCCATGTGACACCATGTTTCAGTTATTCCTGTGATATCAGAACTTTCTGATGGGCCAAGGAGCTCTGGTTCGTTTTCTGGTTCTCATCTTGGGAGACAGCTAAGAAACATTTGTCGCTGCTCTGGTTAGCCTGGCTTGGTCCCCAGTTGGTTGAACTGATATGAGGATTGTCACTTCAGACCCCGCTCTCCAAGTCCTTCAGTTCAAAGCCCACCTCACCAAGTTGGCCAGCCAGCTGCTCTGGCTCTAGTGGCGTTTGTTCACCAAACAAGTGTTATGGACACTGTTGAGAGATGTGAAGTATGAAGAGGCTGTTGCCTACAAGCAATTAGCAGACCTTACAGGCAACAGCAGTGTGGAAAAAGCAGTGGGAGGAGCGATGAGGAGCAATCCTGTAAGTTCATGCCAACTTTTAAAACAAGTTGACAGAAGATGGTGGATTTAGAGAGCGTTGCTGGCTAAATATCATTAGATTAACTTTGTCTGCTATGAAAACTGGTCTACCATGAGTAATAAGGTGTTTTTAATCACAATAATGCACAACACAGTTTAATGTGATTTGTTCCCTACCATTTATGTCACTAGATTTGAAAGAGAAACACCTCTTTTAATTCATCAGCCTCTACACATTTTGTTCTCAAATGTTCTTGCATATTCGTAGTTGAGGGAGGTCTTTTATCCCCTGACGCAGACCTTGTTTTGACAAGGTGGAAGTAGCTTTGGTTGTGTTAACAGAAGTCCATCCTCTTTTGCATGGCTGTGTTTCTGAAAATTAGGTGAGATTGGATAGGGCTTTGGTCCAGCTGACCCCTACTGTCAAAGGGATCTTCCATAGCTTATGTGATTGTTGCCTTAAGCCCTGATGGCTTTTTTTGTAGTTTTCTAATGTTTGTAAGCTTTATAAGTTTTATAAGTAGTAGAAGTAGTTTTATAAAGTAGTGTCCCTTATTCCCTTACCCCGTAGTAAAATTCCTAACCCTTTTACCGCGTTCTATGCTCCCCATATCAAATCTGCCCCTGGAGTCAGTAGAAGATGTTTAGTCTCATGTTAAAGCAAGGCCTGAATTGTTTGGGAACACCAGGATTAGAGCCTGAACAACAAAACAGGGTCAGAAACTGGGTAACTGTGTGCCCTCTGTACTCTGAAGATGATGATGATGATGAAAGGGTGGTCCCGAAACGCCCCCAGACCCAATTCTTGGGGGTGGATCAGTGGGTGGACCAGAGCAAAAGTTACAGGGCGGACACATTTAGGATTGGTCAATTAGTATTATAAAAGATGTAACACAGCTGTGTTCGGCGCGCGCGTCATGTAATATCTTTGCTATAGCTCAGTAAAATCCTTTCCTTATCTCACCCCAATTAACTGCTCTGGAGTTTTTTTTAAGTTCAGGTGCTAGAAGGCATCATGATCATGGTCAGTGTGTAAAATGAGGGGAAAAAGGAGAAAGGGGGGGACATTTGGAGTGATGACATATGGCTTTCCAGATCACCATGACATCAGTCACCAGTAATGAAGCCTTACTTTCCTGAGAACAGGAGATAACTGAACACCTGTCTGCCCATCGGAAGTAGAAAATTAATTCTTTGTTTTGTTTTGCATGTGTGTGGCTTTTGATTTCCCTATTAAACTGTCTTTATCTCAACCCACGAGTTTTCTAACTTTCACCCTTCCAACTCTCTCCCCAGTCCCACTGGTGGGGGAGTGACTGAGTGGCTGCGTGTTACTTAGATCCTCTCTGGGATTAAACCACAACAAGTTCAAATACATAGATCTACAGAACTCTTTAAAGTGCTATGTGAACAGAAGAAAAATAACAATTAAATATAGACTAATGATATTGCAACATAGTAAAAATTTACCTCATCTTTGTGGGACCAAATGGTAATAAAACAGCTAGAGTAAAGGTCTGTCCTTCAGAGTTTTGCTGCACAGTGCCCATTCTTCTCTTCCAACATGCAAATGTCTGGTTTTACAGGTGTTGATTATTAACAATTATTTTCTCATATAAATGTAGTCAGATTACCTGATTGACTCTTGACAATTTTCCCTCTCCCCAACTTTTGACAATTGTCATTTTTTTCCCCAATACATTTCCTATATTCAGCAGACCCTTTCAAAGACAAGTTTTTGACAGACATTTTTATTGTTTCCCTACTTCCTAGTCTTTCATATTTGTCTATTAGATATCCAACAATAATAATTAAAACCAAAGCAGTTCTTACAGTATGGGGGGGAAAGCCTGTAGAAATAGCTGACTGATGCTTCACACAAAAGTTAATAGCTTATTTCTCTCCTATAAAAGATGCAGAGAGCGGAGTATTGGACAACTGAGTGCAGTCAGCTCTCAATTTCATTTGCACAGTGGAATCCCATTAAATAGTATCCCAAATTAATGTTTCTATCTCTCAGTTGTTAGATTTCATTTGAGATGGCACTATGAGCTCTTTGCATGATCAGTAGAGTTTCCCACCACCTGCCCACTTTCACAGACGACGGAGGAAAAAAGGACCAGCTTCTGCTGACAGAAAGAAAAATATCTAGCTATCAAATGATAGGGAATGCAGTCAAATTCGAATCAGAGCATCTATACTAGAACAGGCTTTGTGCTGTGCTGAGTCTTTCATAGGTCTTGATGTTGTGTCCAATTCAAAAAGTATCAGAGATAAGTGCAGAACAAAAAAATAATGCTAAACCTAAGCACAGGGCTTTAATTTACTCCTTGGAGAACTTACACAGCTTTTAGAGCTATGTTTTGCGTGTGTCTGTGTGTGTGTTTGCATACACAGACATGCAACAGGAGAATTACAGAATAAAATCCGTGTATTTGTTTTGCCTTTATGAGGACTTCAAAATGAACCAGTTAGCTACTAACTCCTTTCATTTCTAGCATACAGTGTGAGAAACTGGGGTACTTGTCCCTCATAAAATATGATTTGGTTCATGAAAGTGTAAAACTACTAAGACTTATTTCTTCTAGAAGAACTCAAACACTTAAGACATCTGCATTCAGCAGTTCTAGCATGCTGTTTATTCAAATGAGAATTCTTAACAAAAAGGTTACTTCATTGGGCCAGTTCAGCTTGTTTGCCCAGCAGGAGCTCCACACTTTATTTAAGCTTTTAAACTCCATATCAGTAGCATGAGTTGATGTTTAGTGCACAATAGGGATACAGTATAGCCTAATATATGCATTTTTCCTTCAGAATTCTAATGGTTTAGTGCCGAAGAAAATTTACACAAGCCTTATAGAAATTAAAGCAAGGCATTTATTTCATTCAGAGAATGCAGTGACTTCCAATGGTTGCACTGCTAAGGACTCTCAGCTTTGAAAGGGACCTTTTATTGTGCAGGAAGAAAGCTCAGATATAGCGCTAAGCGAGAATTTCAGAGTCCAGATTAGCATGCCTAGCAACTCATTGCTCTGTACCGTTTTTTCCCAGTCCCCTACTAGCTGAACTCTTTCCGTACATCTTCAATTGATTGGGTTAATATAAACCCTCAGCACTACCAGTGTTTGTGTGGCCCCCATAATAAGGCTATTGTGTGCTTCTCTCTACTCTTGTGTTCCCTATTTAGGAATGTGTCGCTCTGAGCAGTTCAAAAGTGTGAGCAAATGAAAAAAGCCACAATCACTTCATTAATGATTTGTAAACAGAATATCCAGTACTGACGCCACCTGCATAGGCTTTCAGAAGAAAAAATACTGGATTTGCTGAAGCTCTGTGTAGAATCACTGTGGAATTTAATTCGGCAGAGTAAATAAATGCCCCAATTAACACTTTTACACTCAACCAAATGGTTGTATTTAGAGGAAACAGTTTCTTTCTTCGAGGAAAAATTCAAAGGAGACATGGGATAAAGATAAAAAAGAACACCCCAAAAACAAATAAACAAAAAATAACCCTTAAATCTCACCCAGCAAGTCTTAAACAAGACGGCACACAGCAGTGGCTGAAGTTATAAAGGCAGACAGCAAAATGTGTTTAAAAAAGGAATGTGAAGTAAGAAAAAAGTTCACTGAAAATTTCAAAATAGCAGCAAATGTGTTTATAACTTCAGTTTGCTGCTGCTGTAGGCCTCATTAAGGCAAGCCTTTGTTTTTTCCTTTTCAAACACTACCTATTATGACAGCTAGAAACAGCTTACCAGCTGCATACTGTCATCTTGGCCTGCCAAGATATCATGTAATCATTCTCAGAGTCTGAAAACGGGTATCCACCACTGGCTTTGTGAAGATGTCAAAAAGCCTAAAATTGCTCTGCATGCATATAGTTCTAACTACACTGCATAGCTGTTGATTTAAGAAAGACTTTTAGAAAACCCTACTGAGGTAATATTTATCTACTCTACCTTTCTAAATTACAGGCAAGCCTCTTACATGGCAGCAGATATGCACAGTTTTAAGACCTGTCAAATACTGTGAAGTTCCTTCAAATGCAAGGAAAGGCAATAAAAGTCAGGCTTCTTTCTGAAATGCCAGGCATTCAGTTGCTCACTGGAGCCTGCAATGACAACGCAAACCCCCTCATCAGCCAGGGGATCACCTGGCTCTTGTATCTGATCTGCCATCCTTCTGTGCTCTGTCTGCTACTAAAGCAAACATGTTGCAAAGGAGGGAGACATGAAAAGGAAGCTCTGAGTATTTTATCCTGCGTTTCTAAAACTGTGTCACAGAACACCACAGAATGCCATCAGTAAACAGCAGGGCAGGTCCACGTTTTCACTGGAGTGGGTGAGGAGAGATTGTGACCACGGTCAGACACATAGCATCGCAGAGGGAGTCTTTGGAGGGGAGGGTGGCCTCTGGGTGAGGCAGGGCTTGTAGGCCACCACTGTTTTTCCTGTATCAAGGAGAACAAAGACATGGTTTCTCCCTTCAGGGAGGGATGTTGAAGCACTGGTTCTTCCTCTTGAAGATGAAATAGCTGCCCATCCTGAGGTATATATTGCCCTTTTCCACTCTCCTGTTTTGCAGTGCTCCATACGATGCACTTGTGGTCAGGGTGAAATGGGCTCTGTCACCCTGAAACACAACAGGAGAATATATTTTCTGCAAAAAGATCAGTTCAGAGCTCAGCCACAGCCCTCAAAAAGCATACAGACTCTCAGGGTTTTTTAGAAAAGAAAGAGAACATAACCTAAGATGTTGATGTATGGGTTGAGGTGGATTTGGGGGAATATACATCTTTGATATTGTAGTCAGTGCTCCTCCTGCCCCACATTAATCTGAAGCAAAAAGGAATGCAAAAAGGAAGTAGAAGTCCAGAATTTTAATAACATACCTCCACTGATTAAAGAGTCCAAATTAGGTCCAAAAGGACTTGGGAACTCCTGAAACATTGCAGAAAGATCAGTCATCTTTACTGTGTAGCATGAGATGCCATCCATTTCCCAAATGTTTGACCATCCATCATTTTAGTGGTTTATAGGCCATTGACTAACTGTCCCATACAAAGATGTAAAGCAGGAATAACGGAAATGGAACATAATTCTAGGATCCAGAGGATATATGTGATTGCATCAAGAAAAATATTGGCATCATATTACTGTGAAGCTTTTTGTCATTATTGTTGGCTTGGCTCTCAGTTTTCACATACGGGCTTCTGGTAGTTTTATGTTCCCCTAAACTACAGCTCTGAAGCATGTTTTTGCAAAGTTTGGGTTCTACTTGAAAGATCGAATATTGTAAACAAGGTCTAAAGGTCTACCAAAATAGCTCAAACTACTGTACAAATTACTGAGCAAGGAGAACCCTCAGGTAATCCAATCTAGTATTCCTGGCAGGAGATGCAACAAAGAAAGCAAATCATAAGAGTGAGAGTAAGCATGAGTTAAAGTACAAATAAAGTACAAATGAATGTGTCATTAGCAGTTCATTCTTCCTCCAAAGACAGAAGCTTCTGGACAGAAGAATTCTGGATGGAACAGCTAGAATCTTGCTGCTTTTCTAGCATACTCTGTGTAAGGATTAATGATGGAAAGCCACTGAAGAAAAACTTACGGTGCCTGAAAGGTCTCACAAATTAATGCAAGATTACTGCCTAGCCTACTTGCCAGAAGCCCACTTCATCTCCTATTTTAAGCAAATGTGGGCAGGTATGACTAAAGATTTAATTATTGAAGATGCCAGCAGCACCATTACAAAGCAAAAACATATGTATAATGAACATCATTCCTACTTTAGGAATGTGTGCAAAATAGGCATGGATTTAGAGGATCCTAAAGCAAGCAAGCTGACCATGTGCTCATCTGGTATTCACAGATATGGTATGAGAGGAGTCTGCTCTGTGACATGCTTTCAGTTTTAGTTTCTTGGTGCACTTCATTGTATTGAGACCTAACCATACAGCAATCCTTTTTGTTTTCCTGATTTTTTTATGAGGAAACTCACAAGTACGTAGGAATGGAGTTGCAGTGTGTTCCCATTTTTAACTGCTGAAGAGACCAGGACAGGAGAGAATACCATAGAGCTCTCTCTTCCCACCAGCTGGACACAGATCACATTTTTCTGTTTTGTATGTAGTGTACATTGGGGAAAAATGCAAGATGATTTTTTTCCAGAAACAGTACTGCAACCCTAGCAAACGGAAACTACTTCAGTGCCCTGCAGCATGAGTTTTGGACAAGTTATTGTAACAAACATGACTTCTGAGAAAAGGTATTCAGAGTTTTTGGATGCCAAACTAGTGGACAGTAGCATATGCACGTCTTAGGATGAGCTGCGCCAGCATTTTCTAAAGCTTTCCTATGTATTTGAAAGACACAAGATCCCCAGCATATATACATCCACAAATATCTGACTTTGTTACGTGACCTTCCTTGTTCCTTTAAGAAGTACAAGAACTACAAACAGGACAGCCTGTCCTACAGCTTGATATTTAGCCATATTTGCTGGATTATACATTCTCTTTGTTTTAACCTCCTGACTATGCAGTTTCTGCCAGATAACCAATTCCCTCTTGCCCAGGAGAATTCTGATTGTTGTAGTTACCGCAGTGATATTCTTGCTAAAAATAGTGAGTTACACCATCCTATCCTAGGATAACTAGATGCCTTTTGAGCAATTATTTGGAAATAATTTAGAATGAAGAGTTTCTGATTGTTTTTGAAGTGTTTTTGAAACATAGTATTTAGGCCTTTCAGGACAGACACTCAAAAATAGGTAACAGACTTATAAGTTTGTGAATGTAAGAGACGGCTTATTGCAGATCAGTATTACTAAATTCTATGCATAGTGATAACTCGATCTTTAAGATAAATGTGTAATTCTCATACTCCAGTAAACAAGCAAAGAAAATTTAATCTATGGAAGGTATGATTCTAAAGGTGAATATGTAAGTTTGGGAAGAAAGTCAAATAACCATTTAGACCCAAAAATATTCTTGGGGCATTTATTTGCATAATTTTGTTTCTTTAATTAAAAAAACAAATATGTCAAACTGGTCTGGTGATAGTTATTGTCTCTTGAGGAGGAAACATTAAAATTCTTTACAGATATTAATGTGGTTTTTTTTTTTTTTTTTCAGCTCTACCTTTTCTTTGGATTTTGCCAAAACTGTTATGTCCCCTAGAGTAGGATGAGAAATTATATTTGCGGGATTTCAAATTATAGTAAAAGGAAATTGCACAGTGACCCTTCCTTATGTGCAAGCAAATCTTATAATTTTCTGCTTGAAGGGGAGCGTGTGAGAGTTTGTGATGCCTTTGAGAAAAGAAGCAACCTTTTGGCAGTGCTAGTAAGCTATAGTCTACAAAATCATTTCATGAAGCTGAGCATTTGATTCATTTAGGAACTCATGCTTATCATTATTTTGAAATTTGCTAATTCCTGTTACACAATCTATAAATACCTCAGATTAAGCATATACTAGAATGCGACAAAATCAATTTTCTTCACTGTAGACTTGGGTAACTCATTTTTGAATGAAAGGAAAAGTCTTTGCTTTTTCAGGAGTGCAGTCAAAGATTTACAATTCCACTTGGGAATGTTTTCTAATCTACCACTGAAGGTAAATGGAAAATTAGAGACAGATTTTTCCCTTCCAGAGAGGCACTGAATAGGGAGGAAAGACTGTTGTTGTCTGCAGTTGTGAAGAGCAAAATTCACTCATCTCCCTCATCATGAATTCATATTACTTCACATGTTTCTCTGGCTTTTGTTAAGGTGCAGGCAAACATGACAAAGATCACAGGAAAACAACATTTATGACTTTTTATTTTTCATGTTGTAAGACTATGATTCACAGCTATATCCTGTTTGATGGACTCCAGATATCTCACTGAAATTGAGAAAAACAACTATTTGAATTTTTAGCATGATTTTTTTTTTACATATCTGGACATATTGAAATTGTCTTTGCAAAGGAAGGAAATGTTCAGTGGAAAATAGTTCAAACTTGTCTTCTGTTTTTTTCTTACAGCAGTGCAACATTTTGTCAGTAACTCAGTGTAGTGTTAAAATTTGACTTTGTGCAGCCTTGTATTAAACTGTGAAAAGGACATTCATACCTTCTCTGTCTCATTGATAAACTTCATGCATAATTATTGTGAAAATAAATGAACATTACTTGTATACTTTGGTGTCTTTTACTTAGATTAGGATTGCATAATGTTGATTGACAGCCTAAATAGTGCATTCACTACTTGAGTTCCACACTGAATAAAATTAGCAACTGAGAGTATTTAAACATGACTGAAAATACATTTTCTTTCAGTCTGAGGTTGACATGACCATGATGGGTCACAAGACCTTCTAATAACCACTAACCTGGAAGTGGTTTTTGTTTTCTCTGAAGGAGCACCTTCATAATTCATTCCATGAGCCAAAGGGGGTGCTGTCGCCTGCGCAGAAACTGCTTTGGGAGCAAGGAATGAATAGAAGGCGTGAACAAAGTTAATTATTTAATTGTGTTTTGGCATATGTGTCTGATTTCTTGTTTTAATCAATGCAGGTAAACGGAAAAGAAAGCTTGAAGATAAAACATAGGTGTTTTTTTTTTCTTTGCTATAAGCAGTTTGCAGCACCACTTAATATACTACATAATAAAAGATTGTGAGACTCCAGGTGTATCCCATTGTTTTAATTTGGGAGGTCTAGGATGTGTATTCATTCTGTACCTATGTTTTCTTCTCTGAGAGTGTAGATTAAATGCATACTTTGTATATGCATTCTGTGTTTGAATTATCAAATGTATTTAAGTGGGCATTATTTTTCCACAGCAGAAAGGAGTAGTATCTGTGGCTTTATTATTGTTATATGCTTTCCCTAGCTTCACTAGAAAGGTCATTATTCTTTAGGGCAAAAAAGTTTGAAAATATCATGCTTCAAATGTATTTTACTTTCTGATAGTGAGTGGCACTATTAGTTTGATCCCTGTGTGTTAAAATATTGTCAGCTCTTTTCTTTCCAAGAGTAGATCCTTTCAAGGATGAAAACTTAAACATGGTTTTTACTTCAGACTTTTTATTCTGACCCTTCAAACAGAAGAAAAAACCCTCACCATGCGGTTTACAATGAGAAGAGCAATCAAGAGATCTTTTCTGTTCCTATTTTTACCTGGCTTTTGTCTTTTTTAACTGTTTTGGTGACATTTGCTTTGAAAACATAGGTCTTTGTTTTTACCCTTCTTGGAAGATTATAATTGATTCAGTTGCCATCTATGTGAACATGATGAGTATTTGTTGTGCAGATGGAATCAGTACTGGCAGAATATTGCTGCATGCTGCATGTTGCATTATTCACTTTCATCTGCATGCAGCTCATGGCTGGCAGGCTCCTCACAGCTACCTTTAAAGTGGCTTATCCCATATAAAGCTTTGGATTGTTCAGTAGGAAGTCTAGTAGATCAGTTGTCATATTGGAAGCCTCCTGCTGAATTCAGGAGAGAATACAGGAGAGGGGGCATGCCAAGGTCTGATAGAGGATTGTTTGAGATGGCATTACTGTGCTCCAAAAAGCTCTGGTCATTTCTCTTCAAGTTATCACTTTGTCTGAAGAGCAAAACAAGGTTGAATTGAGCAGAGATAAACCCTGGGATAGAAACAAACTGTTTTTCCTTTTATTATATTATATTATATATTGTATCCTG
Organism: Oxyruncus cristatus; assembly: GCA_013399855.1. Classification (NCBI taxonomy): domain Eukaryota; kingdom Metazoa; phylum Chordata; class Aves; order Passeriformes; family Cotingidae; genus Oxyruncus; species Oxyruncus cristatus. The sequence goes on along the minus strand of VXAY01004421.1, from coordinate 1,807,629 downwards.
TACAATCCAAAGAGCATAAACACCTAAAATAAAATCTGGTAAGTCATTGCGCATTTGACATTCTCTGAGAATCATATAACTGACTTCAAAGTGATATAATAATAGAAGTCAATGGATATGCTTTTTAGGAAGATGATATGCAGTCTGAAAATTTCTTTTTCAAGACCATTTTGTTAATTTGAAGATTTCTGTTATGACAATGAAAGAAAATCTGTAATGATTTTAGAGGCATCAATTTTGAGTCCATAACAGAATTCTCCATCTGGGATGTTACTGCCCCCACTACAAAATGGGAACATGTGTCTGCACCTCAGCTGCTTCAGGAAGAAATCTAAGGGCTTATATCACTAGTGGCAGTGGGTTGATGCTAAGCAGCCAAACTAAGTCAGCTTTGCCCTTTTGCTGACTTTGTTTTTGGGGAAGAACAGACTGGTGGGGTACTAACATCTTAAGATTTTGCACAGCATGACTTGGAGCTTGTCTAGTACTGACTCCGGAAAAGGTCATGTGGGAAAAAAATGCAATAAATAATTTTTGCATTGGAAAATGTTGCTAAGCTTTGCTGTTTAGCTCTGACTGTGATACTTAAGGCTTACTTACATCAAACTTGCTCTCATGACCTATGCCACCCAGGAAGATTACAGTTTTGATGGTATTTTGATGGTTTTGCACTGGCAAAACAACTTTAGAAAACAAGTATTTAAACCCAACATTGGACAGAATGAAAAAATCCTCTTTCAGCTCCTGCGTATACTCTTTTCTCTACCCAACTGCATTGTGGGAATTTGTGTACAGGGGCAGCCCTTAGTGTATAGGAGCTATGAATGAAGTAGCTGGCAAAAATAAGAAAGAAATCAAAAATAGGGTGAAAAAAGGGAAGTAGAAACCTGCTAGTGCTTTACAAAGGTTTTAGAAATGGTAGGTTGACCTAAGATAGAAACAGAAGAGGGAAATTCATGATAACAGAGATTTTCAATGCTAGATCTGCAATGCTTATTTATTTCTTACACGGAATGTACATACACGCTATATTTAAGTAAGTCTTTACCTAAGCCCTAAAAGTGGATTTTGATTGTCTCTTTTATACAGATATGTTATTTACTTCCCGAAGTCCTCCCTGGTGAATTAGAGGCTGTCCAGAGTTGTCCTGCCCTGCTGGTTGTCTTGTTTTTCTAATCTTGACCTAATTTCTACCTGTTAATTACTGGCAGCATATTATCTGTTTTCTGTGTAACTATTTTGCAACAGATATTGTTACAACTTTTTCTTTGTTTCCCTTACACTCCTTTCTTTCATTTTACTACATATTCATACATTTTGTTTAATGATTTATGGATAAAGTATGTATTTAGCATGTAAAACTATTTCATTAAATGTTTGCAAGTAAGAGTGTTTCATCAGTAGGTTAGAATACCTAAAATATGCTGTGGTATCCTGGCAAAAATAATTTTTTACTACAGTTGGAATGCTAGCTGTTAGAAATTTTCAGCAAGCTGAAAAGCAAATATCTTGACTTAAACTAATAATTTGAGCTAGCTTGCTGTATGGTATGGTACTGGTTACATTTGCAAGTTAAACTGTTAGAAGGATTTCAACCATTGAGAGGTTGCTATCTAGACGTCCTTTGAAATGTGTTTCTTTTCCTGGTATAGGTGTTGCCTTCAGTCCAAAGTAGTAATGTAAATTGCGATAGGGAAGGAAGGAAATATTGTGTACAATAACAAAAAAAATGTTTATTTACAGATTTCTCAAGGACCACTCAAGCAAGACAGTGGCAGGGTTTTTTTGCTGGAGGCTGAGTTTGTAGCCTAAGGTTTCTCAGCTTTGTTCCCCTTCCCTGCAAACCTAGGATATACTAAGATATGAAATAATATGTTGTCTTTTTTCTATAATTATGAAAATAATGTCCATATAACAAATACAGAATTCAAAATAATGGCACTGTTGCTGTTGCTGTTTTTTTTCTGATTTCTCGTATTGGACTTGCATATAGGTTGGAGTTTGGCTGTTAAGGGCCTTCCCACTAAAATAACCCACATCACCTTTTGATCTACTTATATTTAGGTCTGGCAATTCCTGTACTAGTTGATTGTTTTAAGGAACTAGAAAAAAACCCCAAAAAAACGTAACTAGTTTTAGAGACTAGAAAATTTTTAGGACAGGACAAGTCACATATTTGTTTGCCAATTGACCACTCCTCTTTTTATATTTGAAATGAAAATTATTTTAAAATAGAGTTGCACTAATTAGTGTGGGACAGAATGAACTACTGTCTCATCATAAGAGGTGAGAAGTAGGTATTTTCTTTTGTGAATGTCAAATATAGGTACTATTAAAAACAAGAAAAAACAAATTTATTACAAGAATTGAAGTGAGCACAAACTATTGAAGAATGAATAAAATAACGAACACTTACTAAGTTAATGCTCTTTCATCCATTTGCATTTTTCAGAGAAAAATAAGGGCTTAAGAGTTATATTTCAGTTTATCTTGGGGAAAGTTTCATTTATTACCTTCTAGGCAAGGGTTGACAAGAAATTTTCAATGTATTTGTAGTATTGTTAGAAATTAATAATTTATTTTGGTATTATTATTAAATTGCTGTCAAGTAAGGATGACTGATAATCACTTTGCCTAAAGGAACACATCCTGCCAGTATATCTATTTGATACCAAGATGCCAATTGGTTCTTAAATGAAATATTTGGTCTCCTTTGACACTTCATAGATTTTTAAGGATCTGTAGTATTTTATGAAGATTTTGATTCATTTCTTGCACCCTCCCTCCCAAGAAAGTATGCATATAAGTGGACACATCACAATAGTCTAGTCACAAAACCCGGCAAGTGTTGTCTGTCCATCCATCGGGGTTTTTGTCTCTGTTATATGTTACTGAAAATTTCAGTCACAATGTTCTACTAAAATGTGCACTGAAATGTGTGCTAAACCTTTCAGAGTGATTTCTCTGCCTTTCCTTGCGCTTGGTACAGCACTGAATCACTTCCACGGTTACATACAGTAGAGTAACAGGGACTATGCTGAACTCTCTCAAAAAATTATTGTGGAGATCATATAATGTTCTAATTTAACTTATAGCACTGTAAGTACAAAAAATGTCTGAGTACATAAGATTTCACCCCAAATGTGGCTCAAAACCAGAAATTGTTTTACATAGAGATGTTAGATTTTGGAATAACAATGGCAGTTAGTTAAAATAATATTTCCATGTTTGATACTGCCATTTACTGTATAGTGTTGCTGGGATTTCTGTAGCTAGAACCAGGAAAAATTCTAGAGTAGTGAATTAGAGGCAAAAGGTTTCTTGTTTTAAGATCATAGGATTAATCTTTCTTTCTTTACCTCATTCAACAATTTAATTCTAGGGAGGTGAACTACAAAGCAGAACATAGGATCTCTGTCCACTGACACATATGTTCAGGTGCTCTCACATAGGGGAAGTACTGAGGATGAGCTATTGCAACATGGGAGGCGCTCTCTGATCTGACAAGACCCTACAACATCATCATGGATTAAGGTTTGCTTGAGCATTATTTCTTGCCGCTGACCTTACCTTTATTTCTTAATAGTTATGTTATATTGAAAATATCAAAATGTATTAACAGAAATTAGGCTTCAAGCCTTACACAGATGGAGATCTTAACAATTCTGAGTGTTAAAGCACTGTTTTTTTTCACAGTGTATTTGGCAGTTTGAAATGCGGAACTTTAGTTGCTAGGGTAGCACACGCGTGTCATTTCCAACATGATACTTCCAGTTTTATGGTAAAGGCTTGGAAATCACAGCACATCGTTGTTACTGTTTGGAAATCATCCCCTATCCTGCAGGTGACACGCACCAAGACTAATTCTGTGAAACCTGTTTCGGAGGAGGTGAACGATGCTAAATAGTTTTCTTTCCAGATTTTTTTTTCATCAGCCTTAGGTGCTGCTCCGGAGGGAGACTTTCTACTGAGCTGCAACAAAGTCAAATTAGCAGGTAGTAACATCCCGAATACCAAAGTCAGCATTACACACACTGCTGCTGATCTCTTGTCTAAATAATTTTGACCACTGGGGGCTAAGCCTAACCTCTTCATGTGGCATGGAAAAGAAAGAGGCATTTGTCATTCTGGTGTTTCAAAGAGTGTTTCTGAAAAGCTATCCTGCTTCAGTTTCTCCTTTTTACTACAGAAAAGCACTGCTAGGCAGAGTTAAATGGATTAATTACCTTTTCAGTGTAAGAGAAAAAAGAAATGAGTCTTGTCTTTATCTCCTCTGATTTCAGAGGCTGACTAGAGGCTTTTCAGATGCGCATATCCCTTTAATGACTTAATCATCTAATTAGGTGACTTGCAAAGGCTATTGGCAAATGAGCAGAGGGTTATTTTCTAATTCCCATGTATCTGTTGATAGAGCAAAGGATTCTGGTATAGTCTCTGTCTTTTTCCCTCATTCAAGATTCAGGAGATAAAGCAGAAGAGGTAAAGATGAACAAGCTCTTTGAATAGGAAATGCAAACAGGCTAAGAATGTGTTATTTTTATTTTAAACCTCTGCAGCTTTTTAGCAACGAAGTTGGCTTAGAGGATAGGTTTAAACCACTTAAAACAATCCCTCAGTTTTGAAGTTGCCTTTTCAATGAACCCACCTGATACATGTCAAACTGGCTCTAACTCTTCAGTTGTGTTGAGCTCACATATTTCACTGTATGTTAAAATGGGCAATTAGCAAATGTTCTTTACATGTGAATACTCACTTAAAATACAGTCAGAGTTCTGTGCTCATGGGAAAGCAGTGCTGTCTAAAGCAAGTTACCCAGGAAACATAGTTTGAGTTTTTTTCTAGCTCAAGCTCCCAGTTGATGCTACCTGTATTAGTTTAGGATGTGTGGGCTTCATTACATGTGGAGCCCTGTGTTTACTTGTGGCATTTCAAACATATCAATTTCACCTTTACAGTAAATGCCAGGAAAACACCATGCCCTTTGCTGTTGTTTTGAAGTCATGCATTACTGTGAAAATAATACTTACTTAAAGGGGGGAGAGAAAGTTGTCTAAACCACGACTTGCAATACAAATGTTAAAATAATTCAGAGATGTTCATGATGCTGCGAGGTATGTGACAAACTCAAAACTGGATTATTTAGTACAACTTTTGGATATTAATGGTAGTTCAGCACAATACAAACCACTGTCACAAAAATAAATTTACATTAATCAGAGTAAGTGTAATTAAGGAATGAACTTCTCCTTGTGTCTGATATGACGACTAGAATGTTATCTGGGAAAGTTTGAGCTGAAGGCGGTGTCAAAATCATGGAGATACCAGTAACTGATTATGAATTGATACAGACAGTCTGTCCACGGGATATATATAATTGTATCTTAATTGTTTCGTATTATTCCACAAACTTGTAGAGAGAGCAGCTATGACAAGTTTTAATGAGTTCTCACATCAAGGAACTCTCCAGCTCATCCAGCACTCATCATCTCGTCTTCTGGGACAAGGTCTTCAGTCTTTGCTCTGCCCCACCGTGCAGCAGTTGTCCATTTTCATTCTTTCCCCTAGACTGTTAATGCAGTTTTATCACTTTTGCTGCGCAGTCTTTATTCCTTTTTGCAGAATTTTCTCACTGTTTTCAACAGATTTCTCCTTCTTTAAGATATGGAGAGGTGCCATCTCCTAAACTTTTTAGAAACTAAGGGTTATCAAGCCACTACAGACTCCACTGGATATTAGCTTGCACCAGGAGAGCCAGTTGCCCAATAACACCGTTAAACGTGTGATTTAGACTTACTACATTGTATTCATCCAGATTCCTTACCTCTGTCATAGTTTTAGGCAGAGCATGGCCGTGGTGCAGTTTTATAACATAGATATCTATAATCTAACTAGGCCGCAGCTGCCAAGAGTGACTGTGGTGTCGTCCAACTCCCTTAATCTATCACTCTAATCAGGTTTGTGTATGTTTTTGGTGGATGCATCTAAAAAAGAGTGCATTGTGGGAAGCCCAGAGTGGAGGTCCAATTTGAAATGCAGGGATTTCTATCTTCTATGTTCAACCCTTTATGTTTTACATTTTCGGATTTCTTTTCTCAACTGACAAGCTACCAGAAAATAAATTTTTTGCTTTCTTTCTTTTTTTTTTTTCTTCAGGGAAAACTTCTGATTTTGGCAAGTGTACTTTTTGTGTTAAGCCTACTTTGTCATAAATTTCTGTAAAATCTCTTTTAATGTGCTTTTTCTACTCCTTTCTGTTCTTCTAGAGAATTATTATTTGTAAATTTGATGTTTTATTGTTGTGACAAAAGCAGCCACTGGCTTGGAAACATCAAAATATGTTGTTCCAGTTCATGTTCATTAAAAAACATATCAAAAGACATGCATGAAAGAGAAATTCCTACTTTTGACTAAATTTAGTATAAGTAATTAGGATGTATACCAGCCAAATCTATTTTTCTTTTGTTAGGTAATGTAGGTCTGCAACACAACAAATAATTTAAAAACATTAAAAAAGCTTAGTTGATCTGTGTAGGCACATCTGTCGCTTCTCTTTCATTATTGACATTAGTGGCTTAACATACCATTAAAACAAACTCTATTTTAAAATATATATAAGACCTGAAACCTGCAGTACACTGACTGATGTCCTGTGAATTCCAACTCAGGCCTCACCAGCCATATGGACTCATATTGCATTGTTCATTAATATTGAATCTAAAAGTTCTCAGTGAAAGCTTAGAGATTTCTGCCTCTCTCGGTACAGGACCACAGTGTATCTGTGTAGATATTGTCAGTCCTAGAAGCCTGTTGTTTGGAATAAATAACAGGGTTTATACTACATTTATACCTTAATGTCATCAGCAGTAGTAAGAAGTTCTCTGATAAATATATCTGCAGAATTGTCTGGGAAGCAGTGATGGTCCAGTAATTTTTATTTCAGATCTATCATCAGCTGGTACCATCTACTCTTCCTTTCATCTTATCCTCATGATGTTCCCCGCCTGAAGTCTGCTTTCTACAAGTGTTCCTCCGTGCCCTTCCATTGACCATAATTGCGTTCTGGTCCTGCTTTTTGATGTAGAGTGACTCTGTGGCCTCCTGTCCACGTATGGCATGAAAGAACAACTCTCATCTCATGCAATTCACACACAGAGATTGATACTGATATGAGGAGAAAGGTTTTAACATGGATACTAGTGACCCTCATCTCCAGCAGTTAACAGAAATAGGTTTGTTTTGCTTGCATTTTTCCTGTAGGTTGATTAGTTTAAAACTTGTTGCTGAGGAAAGCCTTGTTTTAGAACTATGCATACATTTTACATTTTTACATTTTACCTGGAAGAAATAACTTCTCCTAAGATCTTGAATACCTTTTTAGAAGCACAGGCACCGAAATTCAGTTGTGACAGGGATGCAAGGGAACATGTGCTGGGAAGAAAAGTGTACCCAGCTGATCATCAAGCATACATCTTCCCTAAGATTGGGAGGTGATTGGGGAAAGTGTTTTTAGATATTTTGTGCAACAAGGCCTGAGTGTGTCACTAATATCAGTATCAGTAGGAGAGAAGTTCATTAAATACTTTGACTCACAAAGTCATTAAGTCACAAATCACTACAAGTGGGAAGGGTATCCTGGGGAAGTACTACTATGTACTTTTTGACAAATATGCTGTATTCTTGAGAGTTACTGCTCTATGTACCCATGCTTCTCCATAGCCATCTTCCATAGGTTGCCATTAGAGACCCAGTATTGAGTGTGATGCATCACTGATCTGATCAAATATGGTAATCCTTGTGGGTTTTTTGTTTGTTTGTTTCATTGGTTGGGTTTTTAAAATATAAACCATACTGCAACATCTGCACAAGATCTGTAGCATAATCTGTCTGCCTGTGGTAAACGTACCTGATTTAATAAACTGTCATTATTGTACAATCCCAGAGCCAAGTATCATCGGGCCATTGCATACTTGTTGGTGACTGTAAATTTACAAGTGCGTGTGTCTGCAGTTAACTGAAGGTGTAGAGGTATCCACGTAACTAATTATTGATGAGTAGAATAAATATCAGCTCACTAACTACATGTAGCAAAACGTTGCTCTCCAAACCATTTGCTGAGTCTCAGAAAATGCTTGGAAAGTGTGAAAAAGGGTGAAGTGTGCCTTAAATAAAGATTTCCTTTTTGTGGGGTGCTGGGAGTGACACAGGAAAAGCCTGGTCCCCTTTGTTCCCTATTGAGGATCCTCCGAGCAGGAGTACTCAGATTTGTTTGGAGGATCTAATATCTGACGTGAAACAAGGAGCACATGTATTGTGCCTGTCACCAGCGGCTCTATTAGAAACAATTGGTCCTTTTCCAAGGCTACATGGTGCATGATGTAATTCCATTTTCTTCCTGAATGCAGAAAAGGAAAATCAAGTAATTAAATGTGAGAAATCGCCTGCCAGGGGGGCCCTTTCTGCTTGGGTGGATTTCTCAACACAGTTGCCCGTCTGCAAAAGCCAGAAACTGAACCGGGGAAAGTCAGCATGGCTCTGGACAAAAGCGTGACACTGCCCATGAAAGCACTGCGTACCAAACGCAGTTTGTTGTCAGGAACTGACAAGCCAGCCATGTCCAGCTCAAGTGGCCCAACTTCCCATCAGCTTGAAAAGGCCTGCCGGTGAGGAGACTTTGGTCACACCGCTATGCTTTGTGCTTCTGGCCTCATTGTCCCAGGACCCCAGGTCCTGGGCGGGAGGCGTCACTAACCCCACCAGAAGGCAACCAGGGGTGGTGGGACTGGGGGATGGAAATGGGATGGGGGTTTGGGAGGAGGGGTCCTGAGGAAGAAGTGTCCTGCAGCCAGGAGCAGCCTTGCCCACAATGACCTTGTCTCTCAGTCTCTGCTTCATGGCCTTTTTGCAGCTTGAAAACCCATATTTGCAACATATCTCCCTCTTCTGCAGGCTACAGAACATCTTGGTTATGGCACGCATAAAATCTTACTGCCAAGAAGCATTTATTTGGGTTTTGTGAAAACCTATAGCAGAATTCAAATGTGAGTATGTGAGTAATAAAGAGTCTTATCATATATAGCCTTAACTTTCAGAAAGTGTGCACTGCCTAGAAGTGAATGAAACTCTGCAAACAGGCAATAAAACAGTGGAGAATTTGAGCCACAAGTTTAGTGGGAGAAGTAAAGTCATTTTAGTTCAGTTTGATTACTCTTTTTAATAGGTTGCTTACGAGGAGTCTATCACCTGTTTTTTATAAGTAACTATGTTTGACATTTCAATTTCATTCTTACAACTTTTAATACATTTTTTATCTTGTACTCTTCTACAGATAATTTACTTCCCAGTGTTTCTTTGTAATAGCAACCAGGATGGAAAAAAGTTCTCATTTATGTGTAAATTTTGTTAACAAACTCATCTACATAAATCACATTTCTTCCCAGGGATTTTCTTGTGCAGTAGCTGCTTTTTCACTTAAGTCAGAACTTTAAAACAGCTTTCAAAATCAGCTTGAAAGTAAATTACAATGAAAATAAGATCAACACAAAAAAAGTTTTGATTTTGGCTTTTAAAAATTGAAGAGGAAGAATCAAGACAATAAAGGGTATTAAGTCCAAGGAAATTGTTTAATACTTACGTGTTGTTTAGAAAGTTTATAAAGGGTTATAAAACATGTTATTCCATCCTTGTGTGTTTTTTAATAATTGAAATGTGAGATCTTTTGTATCTTGTTTGAGCATACTTGAAGAACATAATATGGTAAAAAATTAATCTTTGTATACTTTTGTTCCTTGCGAATTTAGATACAAGATTAACACAGAACACTCTTTGTTGCCAGGTTGGCAAAGCTACAAAAATGGTGTCTCAGGTTAGGACCTTTTGTTCCATTCCTTTCAAAAAAGTGTCAATTTGAATCACAATGCGTGTATCTCGAAGTGTAAGCTAAGTCACTGGTATTGTACTGGTCTCTGGTACAAGTAGCCGGTACAACGCAGGGCTGCTTACTGGTGTTGCTGTTACTCAGGGGTTCACTGGTTCAGACTGTAGACAAAGGATGCAGAAATCTAAAATCATTTTGGTAATGACTTTTTTTTTGTTGACCTTAATTTCTTTGTTTCAGCAGTCTGGGATGGAAATGGAGACCGCATGTGATATCGCAACTCATTGCTTCAGGTTTCAGTTAATCCTCTGCAGAGTGCTCTGAGTATTCAACAAAGAAGTTTATTTAAAATAATTTCCCCAGATCTCTTAGAATTATCAGTAGATTAACCTGTGTGCTGATTTCAAAAAAGGCAGTATCATTTGTCCAGTGCCTACTCAATGGTAGCAAAGATGGATAATTAGAAAGTCAGACTTTCAGGTAGCTCTTCTGATTAATAAATAAATAATCCATCCCTGAGTGATAGAACCATTCCTTCCTGGTAAATGTAGCAGAATATGCCTTTTCATATACAACTTTACTATGTCAAATATAAAATACTAATATATAATACTGTGGTGAAGCTGCAATTTCATGTTGTTTTTATGTGTGCATAATACTTTTTAGCTCTTTTGAATGTGTTGGTATAGTAGCCAGTCTTTCCAGTCTAGAAAAGCACAAAATTCATAATTGGCTTGTAAATGCTTTATTAGAAAGTCCACGCTCATTTCCTCTGTAGCCTTCAAAGATCTAGCATAATGACTATCTGGAATGAATTCTGCTCCTTGTTTTAGTGGCAGCTGCATCTGTGCGTGGTTAAACTTAGCTGTTAAAGGTTACATAGTGGAATTACTTTTTCAATAACATAAAAATATAAAAATTTTAGTCAGTTCTGATTCAATGTCTCCTTCAGAAAGCAGTTGTCCAAAATGCTTGATCTGTAGAAAGTCAGGCCTATGTTTTCAAGAAAGAACCACTTCACCTTGGCAAACCAGTGACTCAAAGCATGTTGAGCAAAACAAGGAACATAAAACTGGCCAACCTGGTAAAAAATTCCACATTGTCAGTCCTGCCTTTAAAGTCATCAGAGGGTCACTAGGTTTGCTGTAAACATCTTTTGGTTGCTGTAGGAAGTGCCCAGTGGCTTTGATGGTAATCTAGGCTTGGATAAATCAAAGTTTGGTCTTTGGAATTCAGGCGACACTGTTCCCTGAGCTAGTACTTATATGTGCTACTGGATTTTGAAGTATGGTAGGAAATACTATATCGTGGCTATCTTTTTAAATGGTTTTCATTGCTTGTGGCTGTGACTCATGAGCACCCACTGATTATTTGTCTGCATTTTTCATTTGCTGGATCAGAGGTGGAAGGCAGATGTAGGAATCAAATCTCCTCTGAAGCTATCAAAGACAGTGGATGACATGCTCAAATGTAAAACTTATGACTCCAGTGAAAGATTTAAAATAGAAGGGTTTCTGACTTTCATTCTGTATTTTGCTAAACATGGTGTGATATTATTATGATTTTTTGTTACTATATACGTGATGTGAGTATTGAATTGTTACATGTGGATCATCAAATGTAGTTTCGAAGCACTTTAGCATTTTGAAATTTTTAGAAATTAAAATGTCACCTAAGTGAAAACCAGAATATCTTTTTCTATTTTTTTAATTTTCTCCTGTAGTTTTTGCCAGAAAATATTAGGTTACTAAATGATGCAAGGGAATTTAATGTTAATTAAGCTTGTTTTATAATAAACGTATATGTGTATTGCACTGACTGAGTGACTTGGATGGTTAGATCCTTGAGAAAATATTTAAACAAATGTACAATACTCTGAAAGATCTGACAGTGATGAACTGTAATTAATACAAAACTTTGACCACTAGGATGTGATTTTAGTCACTCCATGGTTCATTATTGCCATTGTTATTCCAAACTTCTAAGTGATTTTAATGAGTTTTCTCACAGTTTTATTTTTAATTTTTTCCTTTCAAGTGCTTTGGGCTCTCTGTAGCATTTTCTCATCTTCTCTACAGCCATACACTATGCTAAAGTGCATATTGTTTCCATATCCAAAATACACCAGTGTGAGAGGAATTGTGTAGAAATTCCAGCTTAAAACAAATGCAAGTTTAAATCTAGTGGCTTAAGATTCTAAAGGGACAAATAACAGTGGCAAGGTGAAAGATAGAATCTAGTTCCTAAAATCTGTATTAGGAATCTATTAGTAGCCAAGTTTCCAGAAGTGAGGAGCTGTGACTGCTTTTTTTAAAATTAGCGCTTCTGGGGAAAAAAAAAGATGGCTTATCTATAATTTTATTTTGAATTTTTACTTCAGAATCTGCATTTTTAAACAAGGATTCCTACAGTCAGATTCTAAATCTCGTGTTAGAGCATTTGACTCTGAATACGTGTCTCTTCCAGCAACTGTAAGAAATATATCCTAGGAAAAAGACAGCACACTACCCTTTTTTCCTTTTTTTTCACTACCTGCATACGCATTGATGGAAACAGTTGTTGTTTTCCCCAGTTGTGAGCATAATGAGGAAGACCATTTTTGGTGACCAAGAAAAATAAAGAGATAATATTATTTAATCAGTTTTGTTTTCTAAATGGTGTCCTTCAAAAAAGTTGGAATGGAATTTATCTTTAGGACAAACTGAAGCTTATGTTAGCTCTCTGGAAGCCACACTTCAAAACTGGCTTCCCTGCCAATTGTCTGCTATTATCCACACTTAAGCAAAAGTGATTTAAACAATGCTCAGCTCTGCGTCATTTATAGGAGCTGGTGTGTCATCTCTGAGCACAAAGAGCATTCAGTGCTTCACAGAGGTTTCAATGTCATGAGTGGTGATGAGCTAAAAGCCTTTGGAAGAGTGTGAAAGAATGAAGTAGAAAACCAGCCATGAGGAAATGGACTTCTACTTATTTTTATAAATACGTTGTCGAGTAGCATATGTACAATGAAAGGAGAGAAAGGAGGGAATATCCACTTTCTATATGTTGGCCATTGTTGCCTGAGCCAACTCTAAGATTTCCTTTTGTTCCTCAGTATAAGATCCAGCTTCTAAAAGACCTCTAGTTTTTGATTCACGATTGTCTGAGTTAAGATACAGCAAGAAAATGAAAGGCAGATGTCTCACACCCTAAGTCAACCTCTGAGAGTATTTCAGAGCTGTTCAGCATATCCAGGGTTCTGACCTTCCTTGGCAAAGCTTCTTAATTTTCCCACACCTGCAGCTTTGCTGTCTTTTTTTTTTCTTTTTGGTCTCATAATAAGTGTAGCTAAAAAACCAAGCAGTGCAGTGTGCGTGAATAGAGCACACAGTAGGCAATTTGGGGACTCATTCATCACCGATCAATAGAACTGCTCAGACAGTGGATGAGATAGCAAACAATTTGATTTATTACGTCCAATGTAATAATACATGATTTTAAAAGAAATTAAAACCACAAAGCTAAAACCCCTTTATCTTATTTATTAACCATCGATAGGAGTAATAAATGCACACTGCCATTTCTTTAAAAAAAATCAGTTAGCTGGGTCTGTAAAATGTGATATTCTTGAGAGGCATGAAAATGATGGAGTTTTAAAAGTCCTTTCTTAAATTCTTTTTGAAAACAGTGGTTCTT
>VXAY01004421.1:1748442-1794015 GCA_013399855.1 Oxyruncus cristatus | reverse complement strand
TCCCCTTCCCCTTCCCCTTTTTATCCTTATTTTCTCAGTAAACTGGGGAACTGAAGACTCACCTTCTTCATAGGTGTGCCGGATGGGCAGTGAAACCAAGCAGTAGAAACCAGTATCTGGAAAGCCAATGAGGTGTTCACTCACAGAAAACAGATACCGTAACTAATGGTATGTCTAGTTTGTGGTTTTAAACAAAGACATATTTCTTTTCATAAAAAAAAAATAAAAAAAAATCTTTAAAAAGTAGCTGTTTTGTTCTAGTATTTCAAAAGCAAAAGAATTAGATTTTACAGGAGGGAGAGAAGTTCTCAGAAGACAGAGAACCATACTGTGTACCAAAGCTAACAGATATTAATAGAGATATAACTGCACTATTTCTGTTAATAGTGCACAATAATAAATGTAAATTAGATTGTAGAAGATTTAGTTATTGCATAGAGAAGTCTTCATGAATTTTGAACTTCTGCAAATTATTTTCTCTTTAATTGCAAATGGTCTCTGAGTAACTGTTGATGCAGTCTTTTACCTGAAATTTCCCTGATGTTTTCAAAGGTCTGCCAAGTTGTTGGTTTTTTTTTCATTAGTAAAAATAAGTACATTTGTGATTTTCCTTATTTGTCAATTTAAGGCTATTTCTTCTGAATTAGATATTCCATAACAAGACTGCAATTTATCAATGTCTTCCACTTGATCTCTATCTTTTTTTCACAGAGAAATTTTTTAAACTTAAACAAAAATGGTTTATTTTTGACTGGAAAACTACAAGTAATAATTGTTAGCACAAAATATTCATATGACTATAAAAAGCTGTGACTGATATCTGTCATGGAAATCAATCTCCACAAAGCAAAAATGGGCTTTACTGTTTTCAGGGAAAATGTATTTTTTCAGTTGGTTGACAAGACTAAAAATCTGCTTGTAAATGAATGTTTGAGTGTGTTGCATCTAAGAGGTTAATCCTGCACTCAGTCTTCTCAGTGGTACAGTAGTGACGGTACTTCTCTCTCCAGTGGTACAGAATCGAGTGTCAGACCAGAAAAATACACTTTGAGTTTGTTGGTACATATGTATATATATATATATATATATATATAAAATGGATTTGTAGAACTCAAATATCCCAACATTACAAGATCTCATGAAAATAAACTCTTCCAGTGCTCACAGAGAAAAATGTCCTGTGGCTACAACAGGGAGTAGGAATTTTTGGCTCATTCTTGGTATTCAAATTCATGGTTCACTTAACTTACACCTTTGAGGAAATGTTTCTCTTATTTTGGTTATTTTTGATTAGCACTCAGCTTTTTATAGAAAATAGAGAGCACAGTTTTCCTAAAGAGCCTTCCTAAATGACTCAAAAAAGATCTTGCTGCTTCAAAAATACCTTAGAAAATAACTGGGGTTTTAATTTAACATGATGATAAGCAGGAAGCTTTCATGAAATAGGAAAGTAGGGAGGAATATGACTGCTTCTTTCACTGTCATATATATAATAACAGTGTTGAAAAGAGAAATTGCAGGATTTGTTATCTGCCACTTGTTTTTAACCTAGTTTGTGGAAAAAAATATTTCTGAGGTTTTTCACTGTTGGCATTCAGTTGGGTCAAAACTCTCTGTAGTGAGAGCTTTGAGATCAGCATCCCATTAAAAGTTTTGCATTCAGTCAAACAATGTCTTCTGACAAGTTATTTTCTGGCATGATCTCTGTTACATCTAGATTAGCTCCATATGTTCATTATTAGTACTTGCTAGACTCCTTCAACTGAAAAGACCGCAGTGTAATGTAGAGGTGTCCTGCCATTAGGTTAAATACTGGTTAATGGTCCTTTCTTATAGAACTCATATACCAATTAACTTTGATTCCCCATTACTTTTTTAGATTAATACAATGCCTATCCTGAATACCCACCTGTATTGAGAAAGCTTGGGAGCTGATTGAATTGTTCCATAGGTAGGAACTACGTTCTGCTAAAAAGACTTAGCATTATAAATACTGTTTTATAATGTATTTATAATGATTTACGTTACGCATACTAGATATCTCGAAAGCACACATACAATGACCAGAACTGAGAAGGCTTTCGAAATTTATATGTAACTATTTATGAAATAGAAGAATAGATGGGAAGTTCAAGTTGAGTTATATGAAAATAGTCATTGTACAGGATATTGCTTTTTTTCCTTTGATTTCATTATAAACTAAATAACAAGTTGCATTAAGAAAATTGGCAGAGTTGATTTGTGAACAGAACTGTAGTTCTTCTCTTTTATTTTAGAACCCCTGAATTTTATTACTGATTGCTATAGATAAGAACATTAATTTTGGTAATAAAAGTTATCCAAGTTAAACTTTATGTACATCTTTACAGTACATCTCTCTTACATGTAAAATCATGTGATACAGCATATATTCAGTTAACTGATACACATGAACTGAAGATCAAGTGTTATTTGCAATATAACATTTTCAAAATATTTTTTTTGGTGTAACAGAAAAAAGTACAGTGCCTACTTTATTGTTAACCAGTTTTCTACACATAGCATCTGTTTACATTAGTAATGTAATTGCTGTGATAATAAGCTCATTGATTTAGTATCTAAGGAAATAATCAGTCAGGACATCACATTTTTCTTGCTTTACTTGACAACCTGTCTTCTATACTGAATAGACAATATCAATTCTTCCCATTATTTCAGAGAAATGGAGCAACAAAAAAACCTCAGAAAGCTCTCTTTGCTTTGCCAACTATTGCCATAAAAATGTTTGCTGCAGCTAACTGGTATTGGACAAATTTAATTTTAACAGTGGCACGAGGCCAGTGCACTTTAGTGTAGGAAAATTGTATTTCTTTTGTTATTCAGACAGTATGACAGCCTTATCTTTCACTTGACAGTTAACAGAAAAGGACTGTGAAATACTATAACTGAAATAAAGCAAACTAGGAAACTTTGGTTAAACTGTCTCACTAGGATTTTTTTCCATTTTCTAAACATATTTATATGTAAAATTTATATTAAAAAAAAGTCTACTTGCTAGGAGTTCTTCAAAAAAGAAGAAATTTACAAGATTGTAAGATCTTTATGTACTTGGATTCACTTCCTAAAATAGCAGAGGAAAACAATTGGACATGAGGGCTAAAATTGTTTTTTTTTTTACTTTATATTATGGGCAGTGATGCCTTAATATATCTGTCTTGCCTCAGTTTTGGAGTTCATAAGCTTTCAAAAATCCATGGTTCATAGATGAGATAATGGGCTGAAATCATAGAAGTTCAGGTTGTCTTGACCCTGTGTGATGTTCAAGCTAGGGAGGACAAGAG
The DNA here is from genome assembly GCA_013399855.1 of Oxyruncus cristatus. NCBI lineage: Eukaryota > Metazoa > Chordata > Aves > Passeriformes > Cotingidae > Oxyruncus > Oxyruncus cristatus. The sequence continues at coordinate 1,790,695 of VXAY01004421.1, read as the reverse complement.
TCTGTCCCTCTGTCTCTTTGCCACCCATGTGTTCACCACAGGGCCTTTACACAGCAGAGGTGAATGACTGGAATTTTTTGCAAATGAGCAAAGAGCAAGAGAAATCTCATTCCCTTGGGGAGGTGAATCTCTATTCATCAGTTTATAGACAGCACAACTGAACCTGTATTATAAACAAACTAGAACAAATAATACTGCTCTCATTGTATAGCACCAATATGTGACAGGACAAAGGGTAGTGGCTTAAAACTGAAAGAGAGTAGATTTAGATTAGATATTAGGGAAAAAATTTTTACTGTGAGGGTCATGAGGCACTGAAACAGATTGCCCAAAGAAGCTGTGGATGCCCCATCCCTGGAGTGTTTAAAGACAGGTTGGAGGGAGCTCGGAGCAACTTGGTCTGAGTGAAGGTTGTTTCTATCCATGGAAGGGGGGTTGGAACTACAGGATTTTTAGGATCCTTTCCAACCCAGGCCATTCTATGACTCTATAATACCTTAAAATTATTGCTCTTAGTTACTGTGTACTTCACAAAGACAGTTAATCTCTAAACATTTCAGGGAGAAAGGGAAGCACTCTTTCTTCTATAAAGATAGGATTAAAAAGTGCATTTTAAGTATTATGTACTATGGTGTGTTCTCCAGGAAATGAACTGAAAAAGTAAATGTATCTCACAACCCCTCAACATCAGAAAATCCAGGTTTCCTCTCCTCTGCATAGCCTTTGTTTTAATTGCAAGTGGGAAGAAGACTTATACTGTGGAAGAGTCAGCAGAAATGAAGATATGCAAAACTAAGCCCTTATCATGAAGTGTTAATTACCTATGCGGTAGTTGTACTTACAAGATGAGAGCAACCAAAGACAGGTTGTTCTTTGTTTCCAAACCAGATGCAGGGTAGCAGAAGTGTGGCCTCACAGCTCATCTAAATTCTGAATTCCGGCAGGCTGACAGCTGCTCCTTTTCTGCTGATGAAGAAACACTGACAAACACTTTTATTTTCTTCTTTTTCCTCCACAAAGACCTTCTTGACTGCTTATATTTGTAAACTCAAAAATGAGCTCTTCCCACTCGGTGTTTTTAACTGTGATTACTAAAAAAAGAGGTTTTGTTAAATTGAAGAAGAGAGGCAGGGTCTGGATAAGATGCGTTGGGAGGTATAATCATATACCACATATTTACTGATGTATCACAAAAAAATGCCAATTACAATTGAACAATGTAGAATTTTTTTTCCATGACTCTCCTGGACAGAAGCCTTGAAAGGTTTCTTCTCCAAAATAAAGTCCTGTCTCGTCAGACAAATGAAGTCTGTTCAGTTGTGGCCCCTTAGAGGATTGCTGGCAGAGTTCAGACCTGACACAGGTCCAGACCCTTTCTGCTCTACATAAGGTAGAAAATCTGTGTTTCTGTTTAAATTTGAAGGATAGTATTCTGTGTGTCTTGATGTTCTTCCATTTCGCGGAAAAAAAAATTCAAAACGACATGGTGCTAATGCTGCCCAAAACAATAGGTTTGAATCTAGAGGAGGCCATGAAGATGCTCAGATGGCTGGAGCACTTCTCCAGGTAGTCTGAGAGAGTTGGGGCTATTCAGTCTGGAGAAGAGAAGGCCCCAGGGAGGTGTTAAAGCCGCCTTCCAGTACTTAAAGAGGGCCTCCAAGAAAGCTCGAATGTTTTTTACAAGGGCATGTGGGGATGAGGCAAAGGGTTATGGCTTTAAACTGAGAGTAGGTTTAGATTTAAATTTTCTAGTGTAATGGTGGTTAGACACTTTGCACACATTGCCAAGAGAAGCTGTGGATGCCCCATCTCTAGCAGTGTTCAAGGCCAGGTTGGATGGGGCTTTGAGAAACCTAATCTAGTGGAAGGTTTCCTGTAGTGGGGGGAATTGGAACAAGGGTTGGGTGGACAATATGGTGCTGTGGTTCTACATGTCTGCTTGACATCTGGGAAAGATTTGGTGGGGTACCTTCATATTAAGAGTTGCGCATCACTTGTACTTTTGCAGATTTATTTGTTCCAGTCCCAACTGAACATTTTTTTTCCTCCAATAGTAATTTCCTTTTGAAATGAAATGAAGCTTCAGAAACTGGGATTGGAACATGAGCTTTCGTGCTACTGGTTTGTACCTAACTAAAATGGTTGTTCTTATTCCTATGACAAGGGAGGTCAGAAAGCTGAATCAAAATAAAAGATATACATCTGGGTAGCTGTACTGGATAGCTGACAGTAGCTTAAACAGTAGTGAAATATGGCTAATGGGTACTAACCAAAGAGGGTAGAAGGCATCCGGATCCAATCCCCATCATCTAAAGACATCCATTCTGATTGCAAACAGGTTTTACCTAATGATTTCCACACAGAGAAATTCTGGACTTATATCAATTTTAATTTTTTTTTTTTTTTTTTAAATGACCTTTCCTCTGAGAGAAAGAAAACTAGTGGAAATGCAGCTCTAAGAAAAGCCCACTGGGGAACACCTGTGGAAAAACAGATCTTCAGCATAGAAAGATGAAGGTTCACTATGTGAAAGGCCTGTGTTAAAGGTTTTTGTCTGCTGAGCAGAAACACTGCAGTGGGAATAAAGGCAGAGGAGATAAGGGAACAATTTTCTTCTCCATTCCTAGATGCAAGATGTGTTTCAGTTTGAAATGTACTGTGTCAGCCACACAAAAGCTTGTCATTAGTACAAAGTCACCTCAGTTTTATGTATGTGTCTGGGAATAAGGCCTTTCTATGGTTATGCCAAATTCTGTTTGCCTACTTGCCTCAGGGCAGATGAGTTTTTCTGACTATCAGCTGAGTATCACTGGTGGCTTTTATTATCACCAATCATCAGAAAAAAGATAGAAGAGTCAGTATTGTGCTGATTTGGTAAAGTTTTATGCTTTTTGTATAAGTTTGTTGGAAACAGCTTTGGAATTCATTTTTTTTCTTCTATTTCTGTCACACTCACCATTTTTGTGTAGGTTCTCTGCCTCTCACTGGGCTTTTGCTCACGGCTGCACTGCTCTGTGGGAAATAAACAGTAATTCCTTTCAAATAAGGCAGAGGATGCAAGGTATTCTAGGATGATCTATATTAAATCAGAAGGCTGTGTGGTTAGTGTTGATAGAATAATATAAAAATTTTACATGCATGCTGCAGCTCTTACTTGTAGGTGGTTTTACACTTTGAGAACACTTTTTCAAAATTCTAGTCCTGGGAGATCAAATGACATGAAGATGATGGATTGTTGAGGATATCTTGAAATGAACAGTGCCTGTTCCATTTATGAATATAACAATCTTCAAGGTAAGAAATGAAAGTTGAAAAATCAGTAGTTAAAGCTGTTCAAAGTAAAGAAACAGTTATGGAACGGATTTATGTATAAGCTGCTTCACATATGACTCCTTGGTATGCTGTAAAATTTGAGTGCAGGTGTGAGTAACCGCTTCAAATAGCCATGGAGATTAGTATTTCAGTCACTGAGGACACACTGGACCAGGAACTGTTTGAGGTAAAATTAACAGCGTCTTTATATTTTATCTCCTTTGGTTAAAATCTATTAAAAATTAACATGACACTACTTGTAAACTCCACTTTTTAAAGAAAGTTGGGCTCAGCGATACAGGAGTTTTCTCCTTAAAGCTTCTGACCTTATGTCTTGTATCAATCAAACACTTCTGAGCTATCTCAAATGGCATTTTCCATCCTTACCTCTTCTGGCTGTCATGGAAACAGCCAGGCACCCTCTTATAAAGGTACTCTAATACTGTTGGGCTCTGCACAAATCACATTAATAGTGGAGTTGGAATCAACTTAGACATAATAAGGGTTGTAGGCTTAGGGAAATAGCCCCTTTCCTCTCTTCTGGACAGCTCCAAGTCTTAGTATTTCCTGGGAAACCAGGTTCCATTTCCTGAAGGAAAGCCATCCTTAGGGACGCCTGCAATTGTGCACTGAGGTGATAAAAATGGCAGGCATGAAATCCCTGCATTTACTATGAGCTGGAGAGAAGTTTCCCTCTGAGATCTGTGATTTCTGAATGACACTTAACTTTGTCCATCTAATGCCTTTTTTCAAGGGTGCAAGTGCCCATGAAGAAATTAGACAGAGATTATGACATGCTGCACCTCAGATATGTCATTGTCACAGCACACACACTGCCAGGCTTCAAACTTGCCTTACCATGTAGACTGTTACAGCAACTCTTCTCCTGCCCACAAATGCCATCTTGATGGTCATCAGCAACAGGAGATAAAATGAACATCTGTTTGGGGGAGAGTTTATTTTATCTTTTTCTTGTTGTGAGCTCCTTTTCCTTACAGGTATTCACTTTTAATTTTGTTTGTCTCATTTTTGGAGTTAAGAGCTGTATGGTTTGTTACAAGAAAAAAAACACACCTGAGAATGGGGGACATCCTCATTCCCTCTCATAGTGAAAATCCCACAGCTCTCTTCTTAGCTGTCATTCCAGCAGAAATCCTGGAAATTTCACTCTTGCACCCTCTCCTCCCACTTCCATTGAATGAAATGGCAGCAACTGCTCCACTGTTAGGATCAATATCCACGCCATTATGTTGGCAAAAGGAGAAGCAAATCACCTTTACGTGGATTGTCAGATTCATTATTATAAGCAGATGGCAGTCCTTGCACTACAATGCAGCTGAGAAAAGACTGACATCATTTCAAATTAAAATCTATAATGCTAATACACATCTCTAACTCTTTGTACAGGCTTAAGTGCATTAATCTTCTGAATGATTTGCCAACGTGTGCACTGCTTTAGGTGTTTTCACTTGAGTGGAGCTAAAAGGAAAGCTTTTAACTGGGAATGGTTAACATTTATTCATACAGATTGATAAAAGTTAACATGCAATTTTCTTTACCAGTAGCTCCCTAATAGGAATTAATGGGACATTTTGAAGAGAAAGTGCCAATTTCTGAAGGCTGGTTTAAGAAATATGTTAGCCACTGAAGAGAAAAATGTGTTACTAGCATCTCCCTTATATATATTGCTCTTAAAATAATTACTCATAAAAGAAAGTAGGGCATTTTTAAAAAGTGTCTAGAATAGACTAGAATTGTCTAAGTATGCAAGGAAATCTCATTTGTTAAATGTGGATAAAAAATGAAATTTTTTATGATCAGATGGCTATAAAAATTTTGAAAAGTGAACATAAATCTACTCTTTTAATACATCTAAAGTGAAAGACAGTTCCTAATAGAAAGGAGTTTAAATATTTCGGGTTTGGTTTTATCTGCAGTGTCTAAACAATATATCTTGCCATCATATTTTCAATAAAATGCTCTAGAATATCAGAATTTCCTACACAGTTTTAAAGGATGCAGAGGCTCCTTTCTTCCACCTTTCTTCAGAAAGGATATATCTAAGAGAAAATAACTTCTGGGGAATGAAGTATGGACAGAGTGTGCTGCCAGACTGCCTAACCATGAGAATGCAATGTTTTTGCTTCTAGAAGAATGTTTGCATAATTAGAGGCTGTCCTGAACTTTTTCTGCCTGCATGGTGGCCGCGTTAGTAGTGCTGAATAACCCCATCTTGGAAGCCATGTCATCACAGTGTCTGTGCTTAGTTAAATACCTTTCCTTTTGGAAGGGCTTAAATAGGTGAGCTCCATTACACTGATGTAGCTGCTTGGTTTCACAGGGCAAAAAAACTCCTGTGTTTTCCCTAAAGAACATTGTTTTAAAACATCCAGATTAACCACAAAGCCATGAAACTCAGGAATCCTCCATCAAAAGCCTCATAAATATATGTCATGGCAGCAATGCTTAGCTTTGCCAAACAGGTAACTGAAAACATGATGTTAAAATGTTTTGACCAGATCCAGGTAAGGTCTTTAATGCCATTTACTGTTATCCAGAGATTTAATTTCAAAGGAAACAGAGCCTTCAGATCTACAATATGTGTTGCCTTCTCCCAGAACATGCCAGTGCCATGTGCTAAGAGGGGTTTTAGCAGATCTCTGGGATGTGAATTAATCACTTCTTTAAATGTATCATTGATGTTTACTTTTTCTGAATTCTTTTATTATTAACACATCTGAAACCAGATGTCTCTGTATTTCGTTCATATTTGTTCACCTTAATGACAAAAATGATTTCTTAATACTTTTATCTGACCCAGTTCTAAAAGTTAGTTTAACTTGCCCAAACCACCTGTTATGTGCAGGAATAAAAAAATAACATTTCACTAGTATAAGCAATATAAAATAGCTTAATAATTTGTTTATCTAGCGATTTTTTTTTCTTTGAGTAGGGATTGATTTCTATTACAATGAATTAAAAAATACTGGAAAAATAGTTTTTATATTTTGGAAGTAGTTTTAAAACATATAGGGTGGGGAGCTGCACAGCAAGATTCAGAAAAAGATAATGGAAGACGATTTAATTTTCTGAATTTTTTGAAAGAAATGTGATTCAAATGACTTAAACTTAAAAGAAAGATATGTACGCAATTACAGCTATATGAGACTGATCTTCCAAAAGACCTTATTGTTTCATTAAAATATTTTTGTATTTGAAGCTTCCAGTTGATATAAATGCTGAAATTAACTGATTAACATAAGAACTTCAGGTCAGCTTTAACTCTGTGGCAGTCAGAGAATAAATTAGTAAGAATTCTGAAAAACTGAAAACTCGCCAGTGTTTTGATATGTTGAGCAGGGCTCATACCACATTTGAATCTTTTAAATCTGCTTTTTTTAAAAGTGCTTTACCAATTATTGAAGTCCTAAATTCCATGCTAAACTTTTGGCTTTCTTTTTTAGGGATTACAGATGAAAACAGGTACATCCAATCAGTGAAGGATGTTGAAATTTATGGTCCTGATTATTTAAAGTGCGTGAGTTGCATCTGATATTTATTTAAGAATTTCTTTTCATAGCATAATATTTAAACTGCTTAATTAATGAATAATAGCAAGAGATGGGAAATGTGTAATTTACAAATTGAAAAAAGCTCTTAAAAATTTTGCAGAACATCTGGAACTTTTCCACAACAGTCTTTAAATAATATACTCCAAGCCATAGACCCGATTATCACACATCTCACTTTTGTACTACCACAATTACTCAGTGATTTGATTTCTCATATATTCATTGCAGGGATTCATTAAGTACAGTATGCACTAAGATTCCTCACTCTTTATTCATCAGTCAAGTTAAATATCAAATACTGCATCAGAATTAACAGATTTGAATAGAGTTCATGAAATGTTAGCTTCAGAGCTTATTTTAGAATATGTTATTTTTCACAAGTGACAATCAGTGACACAGTTTTAAAGCTGTAGTAGTTTGGTAGTAAACTGTAAATTAGAATTTTTTGAATACATGGACTAATAGACTATTTTTGATCTGTGGCTGAAGATACAAGGAGCATTTATGGGTTGTGCGTGCCTCACGTTCCAAGTCCTACAGTGTACACTTCTTTTCCCATCCCCCTTTCCTTTGCCTGCACTGCAGTTTGTTTTACTGACTGAACACTTAAAGAGATATCTACTTAAGGATGTCAAAAGGTGTAGTAAATGGGAGGCAGGCCACTGGGAGACAAAATAGGGAGGTCATTCCGCCTGACCTCCTCCTGTTTTTTCCCACTAAGAAAGCTGCTGCTCAGCTGACTTAAGATTGAGAGACAAGGCAGAAAAACAGCAAAAACAGTATTAACTCAACCTGTTTGGTACTGTGCTTTCTACTTGCAAAAGGTTTTCCTTCATACTGGTCTCCTGTTGCAGTCATTCACTTCAGAAATGCTACAATATATTATTTTTTCTCTGTTGTTTGCCCTGCATGCAGGTCATTTAAATGGATGGAAATCCAATGATAAAGTCCTTTCTGACTTCTATTAGTTTTAAAGAGATTAATTCCAACAGTTAATTTAAGACTTTCAGTAGCTGATGGTTTCGTTGACATTGTAAAGAGGATTTTTTTCTTTAGGTGATATACAATGGTCCCGTAATTTCTGGTTGTGGCATTAACATATTGGGAAGGAAATTCCAGCCTTTAACCTCACAGCTGTATTGATGAGGTGCAAATTGATTTCTTGTGTGTATTGAGTCTCTGAGCTGGGCAGGAGAGTCCCAAAAGGGAACATTTACTCACGTGCAAGTGGATGTCATATTGAAGAGAAGCAACAAGTCTACTCCCCTTACTGGTGTTGTGTACCTTCTCTTACCCAATGCCTGTCAGATCATGTCCACTTTGTCAGTACCTTGTTTTGCTAATCAGTAGAAATGAGGAATATTTTGTACGTTAGGATCCACTGTAACCAAGAGGCAACTCTGTTCTGGGGACAGCAAAGGCTTCGTCCCACTAAAGCGAAAGTTAGCCCTAAAAAGTAGTCTAAAGAGATGTTTCAAAGGCATTTGTTGTTTTTAGGTGCTCCCCTCAAGTAGTTTTCCTTAATCTACTGAAGCCCACTCTGCAAATCTCTAGGGTTTTTTTATAAACTCTTATAGTTATATAATTTACCCATAAAAGAAGGCAAGAGAGGCTTATCCCAAGCCCATATCACAAAGTAATTTTTAAAAATCCATATACAGAAAAACAAAGATGAAAGAGTGTAATTTAAAAAAAAAATGAATAAAATTGCCTTTTGACAAACATGTACACTCAAATTCAAAATCGACTTATTTTTATTAATACTAATCTTGCTACTTAAGGTTTACATTAAAAATATTTTCTTCTCTTAATTTTTCCCTCTATTTAGCTACTACTAAAAGGCACAAGTTTTAAATTAGAAAGCTTTCTGATGAGGGAATATATGCAACTGAGGAATAAAGGTTTGCAGTTTCACAGGTTAAACATCTACGAGGCAAAGCTGGTGAAAATACCAATAAAGGTACTGGTAACACCAGAGTGTGAGGTCTGATACTTCTTTCTGCTGTGTTGTAACTACTCACTCTCTTTAGTGGAAATTACTCAAGTTACGTTAATTTGGGCTATGTCAACATCTCTGAGAGAGAGTTCAAGTGCATGATTTTGGGATTATAAAAACACTGAAATTGTAGAATACAAAGTAGAAAGACTCTTTTACATGCAGTAGAAAAAAACCCCGAAAGATATTCAGGGAAAGATACAGGGCATTTATAGCCTAATTCAATCCCCTATCGTGAATTGTATTTTAAAAGGCTTGTTATCTTGTTTGGGGGTTTTGGGCTGTTTTTTGTGTTGGTGGTTTGGGGTTTTTTTAGGTTGTTTTTCTTTTAATAAAAGCAGATAAATTCTTGGGAAATAGTTAATTCATAGTGTTTTGTAAATAGGACTTTTAATGCAAACTTGCTTGCAAATATTTGTGAAAAAGAATAGTAAATAGAAGATGTTTGGAGTCCAACTCTACCTTCATGAAGCAAATGAAACAAAACTTTAAACATAACCAAATCTACTTACATTCATTATCTGAAAATGACAGTGACACCCTTTGCCAGTCCTTAGTTTTTCACATCAGCTATACAGCTCAATAGCTCTCCTCCCCTTTTCTAAACTCGAGGTCTTCCTATGATTTATTATTATTATAATTTAAAAGAATGAATAGGTGTATATTATTTTAAACATTTTCTGAAAATATCTGGAAAAAATAAAATAAACTAATGATACAAAATAAAAAGTCATAGGGATCCAATAACCCACTTCATATTCTGTAGCATTGTGCCAACTTTTTTCCCAGCAGCAGCACATAGTTTTTGATATTCTCAAAATGGTGTTGGTTCTATATTCATACAAAATAAGCAGATGAAGAGGTGATTTTAAAAACCTGCAATTAGGTTTTTTGGCAAGTGTTGTATCAATAGAAGCAGAGAAAAATAAGGATTAAATACAAATAGAACTGCACCAGAATTGAATATTTTGACCTGTTCACTGGAGGAGCGAGAAACACTTCAGTGCAAGACTACACAAGACCTTGTATATACATATGAGAACAGGGTTAATCCTCCATCCTTAATAATGTTTTGTGTAGCAACTTTGAAAGCAAATTTTCCAGTTACAAAAGGCAGAAAGTTATTTTCATTCTTTCATATGTTTAATTAAAAGAGTATCTATGATTTAAAAAACAAACTCTATTCATTAAGATCCTTAAATTTAGGGATGTGATGCAAATGCATAGAGCATCCTGCAGTGTAGGGAAAGTTCATTTCTCAAATGACAATTAGTTTTTCGGTGTTACTGATTGACTAGGTACTTCTGTCCAGTGGGGAAGCACAATAGGGGTGGCTTATCGAATAAAGAACTGCAAATGAGAATGATAGATGTGCTTTAAACATAGCCATCTGTACTAACTTTCAAAGATGCTGAACTAGTGATCTTTTCCCACTTCCTCCTTTTTCATTTCTGACGATACACATTTGCAGAAGTACAGAATCTCCAGTGAATGGCAAAGTGGGATGTGGACAAAGGTTTTCCTTACTAGGACAGGATGAGCATGGTGTAGAGTGAAAAGTTCATTGTATGATGGATGAGACAGTGAGTATGAAGGTCACTCTGTCAATGGAACACAAGAGAGGATTATGGGTGAAAACATCTCCAAAGAATTGGTAACCAAATTGTTTAAAAAATGCAATAATAGAGAGCTGTAAGAAACTTCCCCAACTTTGTTATTGTGAAAGGATCACCAGGACAAATAGGCTGAAAAGTATTTGGATATCTTGGGGAACAGTTCAAAAGTGGGGAAATGCTGTTGCTTTGAAGACTAAGATCTAAGATAATCTCTACCTTTTCAAATTAAATTATCACTTAGAGACAAAAAAGCCCCAGCCCAAAGCAACAAGCATGCTAGAAGCCCCCCATCTCATTCGGGAAAAAAAGCCAAGAAACCCAACCAAACCAAAAAATAAAATAATGTTACATTAATTTTAAATAACCCCCTGGAAAAAAAAAATAATTAAAGAGTTTTACAAGGTACCTCAAACTACTGTGTGCTGAATGAAAGTAAACAGTGCCTATTAAGATTAAAATTGTGCAAAAATACTCTTATTCTGTTTAACAGATTATTTTTTAAAGTCAGTCAGTTAATGTTCTAATAAAAAATGACCGTAGGCATAGCTCCCAAAGTGACCCTCAAATGCCCTAGTATTTGCATATTTTATTTTCTGTCAACTTAAAAATAGTATAAAATAACCTGGAGTTATTATGAAATGTTAATCTCATTAACATTATAAAACCTAGTATTTAATTACCACTTTCTGCCATTTCTGACTTGTTTTTCTTTCAAATGAAAACAATTTTGGGATGTCTGAATGTTAAATTGGCGAAAAGTGGAATACAGAAAGTGTAACATTTAATACCATAAAATTTCATTATGATTCAATCATGTTCTAGAAATACTTCCTTTGAAGTCCCTTATTATGGAAAGCAATTTATCTTAAAAACTTGAGCAAATAATATATCAAATTTCTGTACAAATGTTTTCCTAAACAAAAGAACACACTTTTAAATAAAAAATTTATCCTCAAGATATACGCCATCTTTTTTCCAGCTAAAAAGAAGCATATACTGGAAGATTTCCAGGCACCTACCAACGTGAAAATATGCCAGAAGCAATAGTTCCCATCCGTATCAAAGTAGTGTACTGGATAGTGTTTTTACGCTGACTTAAAACTGTGATAACAAGCCTTTTCAGATATGCCATTTCTTAAATGAGGCACCCTTCATTTAACCAAGTGTTCAGTATTGCCAGATCTATAAAGCTAAATTGCCTTTTTATAAGGTAGAACCTTACCTGTTGGATAAAGTATGTGCAGTGAGGCTTATAAATGCTCATAAAGGGAAAGTATGGAAGGTAAAAGTATCCATTACCTTTTGGTAAAAGGACGATTATTTCAAAGAAAATGCCAGCAGTGGGAGACATATAATAATAATTTAGGAGGAAAAATAAAACTGACTTTTTCCCAGTACCACTGTTAATAATACAACTACTTCTTTTATATTAATTAAAAAGTGTTTCTTACTTGCTGTATATTTTTAGTTAGCAGCCAAGTATTTTGCACTTTATAGCAAAGACTGGACTTCGACCAAATTGGGAGCAAGTGTGCTGTGGAAAGCTATTGGGGGAAACTTTATAGCATAGTGTCTCTTAATGAAGGACAAATTCATTTAATAGATCTTCCTGTAAAACAACATCTGTTGGTAAATTGGCCACTGGAATTGCTGGTAGTGAAACTCACTTTTGTGTACTGAAATGGCACAGTTAGACTTTTGAGTTGCCTTGGACTTTTTACCTATCAGTAAGATTCAAATAAATGGCTCAAGGGCTTTTTTATAATATACAATACTTCACTTTCCTACACTGATGCAAGCACATCAGAAGATCTTAGGTAAAGAAAAAACCAACTTTCCACATTCCAAAGCTTATCTTTGTATCAGTGTTTGGAACTGCTTCATAGTAGATAATTGTTTACTTTGATCTGGAGGGGGACACTTGTGAGTGCACTGTACCATTTACTTTTTCTCCAAATGAACTCTGTGGCATTTGTTCTACGTCAGTGCACTTGGAGGACTTTATTATGAAAGCCTCCTCAGACACTGAACTTTTCCAAATACACCTGAGTATGAAAGTGGGACAGTCTGTCCTACTGATGAACAGTGTCCAGTAACTGCACTTCAGTGACTACAGAAGATAGTAGTACATGGCTATTTTACAGCGCTTAACAACTGAAGCACAGTTGGTTGTCCAGATTGGATCCATCTAGGATGGGGAACAATGAGAAGATCTTCAGGGATCCAAAGAATAATTAAGAGCTCTCATTTCTAAGGTAATCTTTCCAGATTGGATCAGATCCTCTATTCCTTTTAGGGATTTATTACGATAAAAAGAACCATTGTGATTAACTAACCTGACAATGCAAAAAAAGGTAATAGGACTGGCAAAAAATTCATTTCACTATGAACAGGAACATATCAATTTTAGGGAAAAAAGTCCGGTCTCAATTTGCCTATCGTGAAGAAATTCCCTTGAGGTTTGTTAATTTCTCTTCCTAAATAGGTGTGTTGGGTTTGCATGGCCACATTTTGTAACTGGAGGTTGAGGGAGGGGCGTATGGGAGGTGGGGAGGAAACAGAGACACAGCTTCTGTGAGAAGCTGCTAGAAGATTCTCACATGTCTGACAGAGGCAATGACAGCCAGCTCCAGGTGGACCCACTGCTAGGCAAGGCCAAGCCAATCAGAGGTGGAATAACTTATTCAAGAAAGAAGAAAAGTTATTGTTGAGAGATAGTTGTGCTCAGAGAAGAGAGAAGTGAGAATATGTGAGAGGAACAACTAAGGGTCAGTGGAGAAGGAGTGGGAGAAAGTGCTCCAGGTGCCAGAGCTGAGATTACCCCGCAGCCTGTGGTGAAGACCATGGTGAAGCAGCCCATGGAGGTCCATGACATGGCAGAGATCCACCTGCAGCCCGTGGAGGAGACCCACATCAGAGCAGATGGATGCCCAAAGGAGTTGGCAAGATGGGAAGCCTGCAGTATGACTCCTGACAGGACCTGTGGTCCTGTGCAGAGGAGCCCACGCTGGACCAGGTTTGCTGGCAGGACTAGTGAGCCTATGGGGAGCCCATGCTGGAGAAGTGTTTTCCTAACGGACTACAACCTGTGTAAGGAACCCATTCTGGAGCAATTCATGAGGAACTGCAGACCATGGGAAAGACTCACAGTGGAGAAGTTCATGGAGGATGGTCTCCTGTGGGAGGAACCCTACACTACATCAGCAGTAGAGTGTGAGGAGTTCTCCCCCTGAGGAGAAAGGAGCAGCAGAGACAATGTGTAATGAACTCACCACATCCCCAATTCCCTGTCCTTCTGAGCTGATGGAGGGGCATCATGTCATTTTCTTAAGCTGGTCAGTAAGAATTAATTATTTCCTTACTCTGTTATCACTCCTATGAGATGCTGTCCTCTCCAAAATAACAGGAGGAACACCTTCCTTCCCTCCTTCCCTCCCTCTCTTCCTCCCTCCCTCCCTTCCTCTCTCCCTTCCTCCCTCCCTTCCCTTTCCATCTTTCCTCATTCTAACTCCTGCCTACAGTGATGTCAAATTTTGGTGTAGATCAATATATTAATGATGTGTTTTTCTCCTCTAGACTGAGAAACTTTAGGAAAATAATATCCTACATAGGATGATACCAAGATACTTTCCTAAACTTATAAGACAAAAACAACTTAGGGAAACAACTTTTGGATTGCTTTGGACTTTTGCAGAAAATGTTATGGAAATGAAAACATTCTCCTTAGTGAGCTTTCACTTGTATGGAAAGTGTAAGTTGAATTAGGATGGATTCAGTGAGCCACACCAGAACTCTTTTTGGTAAATTTAGACAATGTTTTGCAATTAGAAGAGACATATCCTAGTATATTTATGAGTAGTGCTGTGCAGAGACTAAAGTTTGGCTTCAGAGATGTCATTGTACCTGCAAATTCTTGAAATTAACTGTTATCTAGAATAAAAATTTTGGGGAAGAAAAAGCAAAGCTTTAATGGCAGCTTGCCAGAACTTCAGAAACAGAGTGGATGTGTGATTCTTATTTAAAACAAATGTTTCCAGTGAAGGGTATTATAATTTTGCCAGTCATAACTAGTTTTAGGTTTTTCATCAGAAATTTCAGTAGATTACAACAGTTTGAAGAAAATAATTCAAATGAAAAAGTATATATGTATTATTTAAATACAATATAGCTTAAATTGAAGGATAAACTGAAAACGAAAGAAAATCTGACATTTCAAATAGGATATTAATGTAAAAATATTTTGGTTAAGAAAATGAAACTCATTAATTAATTTATAGCCAGTAAAAACGCTCCTTGGGACATTCAGCAGTGATAATGATAATTGACTACTCAATTGGAAAGACCTTCAGTATAGGTTGATATAGTACAAATGTCAGAGAAGATTATAGCTCTCTTAACTATGATGGAGATTCCCAGTCAGTTAAAGGTAGGAAGTTAAAGAGAATAAATCAGCATTAGATATCTTCATGGTATAAGGCATATGATGCATAAAGTTCCCTTTAGCACGCTCAGAGCTTTCATTTTACCTCATCCCCTGTTTCAGAGGAGCATTATGTTCTTTCTCTTGGTGAAACAAATGATTTTTTTATATTCAATATATTAATAGGTGTTCCTGTGTTATTTACCTTTGTAGCACCCGAGGGGCTCATATATTAAAGCTGCACATTACTTCAAGCAGCAGGGATGTCCTGCCTGGGAAGAAGGGGTTGGTTGGGGGCGGGCTGCATAACCCCTCTTCCCTCACAGTCATTGTTGATGCTCTGCTGGGCAATGCTGAGGAAAGATTGGCATCAGACCGAAGGCCCGGGAAACGGCAGTGAGTCACAAGCTGGCTTCAGCGGGTACTTCCCCCTGTTACCTCAACCAGAACTTTACAATTTCCTATTGAGGAGCCTTTTCAGGGTGTATTGACAGGAGTGGCAGACAGGGTAATGAAAGACAAATTCCATAACGCAAAAGGCAGAGGCACTGACAATGAGATCAGAGAGCTGACCCCTGACCCAAGTCAGCATTTTCTTTTCTCCCCTTCTCCTTTCCTCTCTCTTTCTTAGTTTACTGTTTCAGGTTTGCTTATTATATGGAGCAGTTTCAATTGTGACCCTGAGCCCATTATTGCTTTGGCTTTTCCCCTCCCCTCAAACAATTGTTTGGAAAATGGCCCCAACAATGTGGAAAAGATGCTGATAAGTGTAGAAAAGAGAGGTTAATGAGAAAAGGTTGGAGATCCTTGCAGTTTATATACAAGAGAATAAAAGGAAGAGTAGAGATTTCAGTGCTGGTGATAACAAGAACGATTAGAGCAAGCCTTCTCTATGCATTTATGTAAGTTTGTGTGTGGTTTGTGTGTGGTGTGTGTGTGCATGATAAAGATCTTCTGTCAGCCACTTTCACCAGGAGGATGGGACAAGCAGTGTCATTTCTTTTCCTGCAGTGATTTAAGGCTTCAAGCCATAACACCATCTTTCGCATGATGTGAAAGATGTCAATGTTGTCATTTTTCAAGTACTTCTTCTCTTTTTTAGCCATTTCCTGCAGAAACACGTTCATTAGTTAAAATAATTAATGTTATTGGTTTAGCTCATGAAAAGGGGAAAATGCAATGGTTTACCCTAGGGATGGCACAACTGGCATTCTACTGAACACTAGACCTCTCGCTTCTGAGGTACATGGCTTCTTTGGTCCTACATTCGTTTAGGATATGCTGTCTCACCACCAGTTATGTTATGATATTCACATACTTTATAAACATCTAGACACTTCCCCACTTTAAAGTTTTAATAATGGTTAGTCGAAGAGGCCCAGTTATGCAACTTATAAAGATGCTTTTCAAGACTTTTCCTTTATTTGTCATCTCCAGAGGGTTTTCTTACTTTCGGGGTCCTCTTCACACACTATGTGTCTCTTGTACTGCATCAGTCTTGCTGATATTCACCTAGTTCCATCTTCTCTCAATAATTTTAAACTTCTGCAAATAGTAGGGAGGTCCACTACATGTGAAGGATACAGCTGATGGCTTCCTAAATCAAAATCTGAATAAGTAGGAAATTGATTTAGTCAGAACCTAGAATCCTCTTTTGATGAGTGCAATGAAGACCATATCATCAAAGACATTAAAAAATAAAAAGAATTGTTTGTGCTTGTGGACAAGAAGGCTTGTCTTAGAAACAAACAAGAAAATACACTATTAGATGTATCAGTATTAATTTTCCAGGAATTTAATGTTTTAACATCCGTACACTACAAGGTACTTGAAGCCAAACAGGAAGGGATGTAGAACAATAAAATTCCAATAGAATAATGCTAAGAATTGCCACCCATTTTTCTTTCACAAGATCATCACATTGCAAGAGTTTGGATGCTAAGTCTAGGTTGTGCTGATGAGAAAAAAACCCTTTATTTGACAAAAAGAACTGGAAAGACATTGCCTACTGTCTTTTATAAACTTATCCCCTGCCTTTATTGGTCTGAGCCTTGAAGAATGCAATCATAAGACATGCTGCATTAACTGCAGTACTGTTGATAGCAATAATTTAATTCTAAATAAGCAAAAGCAGTATTCCAAAATTTTAAGTGCTATCAACCTATAAATGAAACTAGACTCCTTTCAAGAAAATGTGTAATGAAAATAGGACTAAAACTTTCTGAAATCTATTGATAGGTCTAATAAGCATAAAGGTAGCAGTGTTTTAATTAACCCACTCCCAACCTGCTAATAGTTAATAAGACACAGTGAAGATTTTGTTTTTTTATAAAACTTTATTACACTGCATTATTATAGACTAAATAGAAGGAGCTTGAAGAGTCATCTAAATCTGACATTTCTCAGTCTCTTCCTCTGTCTTATCATGTTATTAGCAGTAAGTTGGATATGGAAAATATTCTTTCTTAAAGCAACATATCCCTTTGGGAGTAATTTTGTTCTCTGGCCAATAGACATTTTTCTTTCTCTTGCAGGACATTTATCAGGTTCAAGCATGTTTTGCCTCTTTTGCAAAGGAACACAAATCAAATCAAATATCACAAAGTACCTAGGGATTACCTATGCCTCATGCTGAACCTTATTATAGGTACTATCTCTTCCACCAACATCTCCCATGTGAAAGTAGCCCTATTAGTATTCTCCACTAATGCTTTAAAGCAGGCCATTGGATAAAGGAATAAAGATGGAACCTTTAAATTATTAATAATAAAAAAAGTCTCCTATATCATATCAATTCAGAAAAAAAAAAAAAAAAGGCAATTTGCTATGGTGGAATAGGCATTAATTGAAAGGTTGACCTTCATTCAGCACAGTTTAGACAAGATCAGCAGAGTGGAGGCACTGGCGGACTGCAGATCTCCAGAGGGTTTCCAGCTTCTCGTTGTGATGCTTTGGATGAGGCTTTGCATTCTGCCTCACTTCAGGGACTTGTTAAACTGCTGAAATTTGTGAAGTGAGGAAAAGAGCACTATTTGTACACAGGCTTCTGGCATGTTTCAAAATATGGGGCCAGCAGGGTCATACCTTTCAGCATCGACCTATGAGCTTGCCTGCCTCACATTCCCAAAGCATCAGTCAGAATAAGGAGCCATGTGTGTGTAGTAGTATTTTACTACATAAGACACTATGGCACCTAAATTTGGATTATATGTTGATTTGGTTTCATCCAATTGAGCAGCCCAGTGTTTATTGCAGGTTCTGGCAATCACCAGTGGACTGTGAAACCAGACAAAATTGTACTTTCCTGAAAGTGCTTTTCCTGGGAAACTACATGTTCCAAATCCTACTTCTTAAAGTGTAATAATATCTTTCTGAATAAGAGACAACATATGTGTGTGTGACTTTATCATTGTTTAAGTAAAATGAAAAGTGAAAGTTCTGTTGAAAGTCTTCAGAAATGATGAAGCACATACTCCAAACTTGGATCATATTTCTGTGTGTCATCTCTAAAGTCAAAATGTTTTTCACTCTGTGTTTTAGAATTAACCAGTGGTGGCTTCCCTTCAGTGAAATTTTCTAACATTAGAGTCATATTTAAAGGGTCGTTTTCAGATTCTGTACCTCTCAAGAAAAGAGATTCTCCAGCTAATGTCAGCTGAGGAAATAGCAGAGATCCAGCTGATTGGTGTAAACTCTCCTGCTGATACACCATATTACAGGAGACTAAATATAGGATTCCTCAATATTACTTTTCTGTTTGAAGCGGTTGTGTCTTCCAAAGTTGGAGCAAGGAAAAATGAGCATCATTCAGTGTGTCAGATGGTGTTCAAATAGCCCATGAAAAGAAAACCTGTTGCTTTGCACATACAGTCAAAAGATTTCAGTTACTTGCCTCATTTTTCTTCAGTCATGCATCGAAACCAACCACCACAACAGACAAAACAAACACTCAAACAAACAAACAAACAACCACCACACCCCTAAACCTCTTCCCCACCCATCTGCAAAGTGATTACAAAACTGTCCAGATTAAACTTTAATTTGACTATGCATGGAAATGGAAAAAGCAGCTATATTGTTGATTGTTTGGGACAGATTTATTACCACGAAACAAAATTCTGGAAATTAAGATGATAGCATTTACATAATGTCAGACAATCCCCATTGCATATTAAGTAGAAGCAGAGGATTCATGAAAATATTCTTCACACTGCTGTCAAGATCAGAGAATTAGATTCATTTCTTTGATGTCCTGTCATAGCTAGTTTGTGGTATGACATCATAATACAAGTGGGAAAGGAATAAGTTATTTTTCAAAGTTGAAGGAAAACTACATAATTAATGAATTAAAACTATTGGGAAATGGGACAGTTCAGGCTTCTGTGCTATTTCTGGAAGTACAACAGTGAGCAGTAGATACTTTTTAGAACACATTTTGTTTATACTTTTCAGAACACATTTTGTTTATACTTTTCATTACTTGCAGACTGTGTTTCCATTGTTTTGACTCTCTAGGAAATAAGTGCTTTATAGAGTCAAATAAAACTAGGGCTTTCTTCTCTCATTTGCTGGGAAAGTTGAAGTGAGTGAAAAGGGTAGATAAAGCACTGCATGGTTTAAACATCTCTGCATTCAGCAAAACTCACAGGGTCTTTAGAAATACAAGTTACAAAACTATTTTTTCATATTTTTAGTGTTCCTTTGTAGTACAGAATTAGGATGAAGCACAGATGATGTTAGACAGTTTGCATAATACAACAATACAGAGGAACAGAAAAATATAACTTAAACTGGAGCTACTGTGATCAACCTCATAGTGTAAAAGGCAAACAGGGTCCGGTAATAATCCACTGGGGGAATTGCGATCAATTATGATGCCTCCTTGGGGAGGGTATCCTTCAGGTAGAGTGGGGAGTATAATTTATGATAATTCCTTTAAAAGTAAAGCATACTCCTCGTTACACTTTGGGGAATTAAGTAGACAAAAGTAAGGCAGAAACCTACTTCTCCTTATTCCAACTCTATTCTTTTCCTATTACAAGGTATTTTTCTAACAACAATGCCCGTTATGATTTTTTCATCTAATGCTCTACAGGGGAGACAGATCCCTGCATTCCTCCTAGAAATGGTTCTACAAAAGGGAAAACCAGTCTCCTTAATCCTTCTACTTTTTAGATAGTGAAAAGGCCTAAAAATTATTTATATAGCATTGAACACAGAGAAGGATAAAATAGGATCATTTGAGGCTTGTTCTTTATATTTTCTCCTGTGTTACACTCTACAGGGAAAGTATCCCTGAAGGGGATTGGATCCATATGACATATCTTCCCCAACCCTGTAATATTCAGAGGGAAAAACAAGGAAAAGCTACCCAGAAACTGTAAGAATTTTATCAACTTCCTAAGTACTCAGAATCTGTACCACAATTTTGACTAGCACTTCTCTTGCATTATTTGTCTGCTTGCCCACACTCTTGTTCAGGCTCAGTTTCTGACAATTTCCTTACCTCACCTCCATACTTCCTTTTTACCTTTCTCATTTTTTCTGTTCCATTTAAGTAGTTCCCTTTATACCTTTTCCTTCCACCAAAAACGTGTTATCTGGCTGATATAAGTAGCCATCATATCGATCTTTCTACTTTGTATGTTTTATCCTTTTTAATCTGTGTTTGCATAGCCTACAAGATTTTGAAAAAAGACACTGCCTTTTGCTCTGAACATAATGCATAGTTCAGTTCATACCACAGAAGGAATCTTAGATCTTGTTGGCTTGTGCATATTATAGAAATAAACGTGTGTGCTTTAGTACAGCTTTAAACAAAATTGCAAATGTACATTTTCCTTTCATAACATCATCAATTGAATTAAATTAACATGCAGTTCTACTTCGGACTGTGAGTGTAAAAGTGAACGTGACCTACATATTTAGAAAATTTTATTAGTTTTCTAATTAGTGTAAGCTGATAGAAGATTAATTCGTGTTTCCATCATTTAGTGTCCTTTCATCTCTCTCACCTACTTCTTTATAGTTTTCTACAGTTTTTGTTTCCTTTATTGTTTTCCTTGTCCTTCTATGTTGAATCTTTTCTCTAGGTTTGTCTTCTCTCTATAATGGTGACATGTCAAGAGCAGTGAGACGGTATTTCTGAAAACTAACTGAATTTGTGCTTTACCTTTTATCCTATCTTGCATCACTGCTCAGTGTTGAGCAAGTTTTTATATCTCATGAGCAGTGAAAATTTTTATTATAACTACATTTTTAATTTTAAAAGAGGAGTTGAACTTATAGTGCACCCTGGAATTTAATTTTTTAAAAATTTTGTTATTTCCAAATGCTTATAATTTTCTGAAAGGTACTAGCAGTCTTCCAAACTTCTCTTTCAGTAGAAAAGGAAAAATTTGCTTTTTGAATAAAATTAGTTGAGCAATCCTCAAGGTATTGTTTTTAAAGCAAGTTCTCCTGTCCAATTTCTAGGTAACATTTTTTACACATTCTTGTCATAAAGACTTTGTGAATTAGGAAAATAATTGTCCTAATTTGCTAGCAGTGTTTAATCTGTGGATCATGATTATTAAGACAGAATGAAATGAAACCAGACCTAAGTGTTAGTTTACTTTCTCAACACTACAACAACATTTTCTCTAAGTTCTTTGCTCTCCTCTGCCTTGGGTTGCTCATCAGGATACTTGGAGTTTTTCCTAAAAATATGCCTTTGTAAAACATGTTGCGCAAAACTATTCTGTAGAGCCATCAGGAGGCCTTGTTAACAGCTCTGTGATCCGAGGAAAAGACTGGAGCTGTGTTGGGGGAGGTTTAGGTTGGATATTAGGAAAAGGTTCTTCCCCCAGAGGGTGGTTGGGCACTGAACAGGCTCTCCAGAGAAGCCGTCACAGCACCAAGGAGGTGCTGTGGCAGAGGTAAAGGAGTATTTGGACAATGCTCTCAGGGACAGCGTGGGATTGTTGGGGTGTCCTGTGCAAGGCCAGGAGTTGGACACAATGATCCTTTCAAGTCAGGATATTCTATGATTCTGTTCTATGATTCTGTGTTTTATGTAGCCTTTATGGTAATCCATATCTTATTACAGTGATAAAATTTAATCTCAGTTAAATTTTTGTCTTTGCAATAAGCATTTAGGATTAGTAAGAATTAATTAATTAATTATTGCTCTTATTTAAAAAAAAAAAAAATTAAAATAACTTTTTCTTTCACTCCATTTTTTGTGTCCGCAAACCAGAAATGAAAGTGCATGTATTCCCTTTGGGGAATTGCAAAGATATTCTGTATAATACTCTATGCAAATATGGCTTAAAAGAGCCTGAAAATATGAATAAAGCTTGCACAGATGTGAACATACTCACCGGTAATTTAACAGGACTATTCATGTGTGCAACTGTTTCTTCACATAAATAAAACTTGCACAATGTCCTGAAATCTTATGCTTCATACTTATGCTAAGTGTGCTTAATGAAATAAATGAAAGATTTCTCTTCTACATATCAGGACAGTCAAGAGCAGATACTATCTGGGAAAACAACAAAATCTCCCTGTCCATTCCTATTTGGCCTCCTGCTGCCCCATGGGCAACCTACATTGTCAGCTCTCTGCTGGTTCATGTACTGCTGTTCACGTACCTCTGGGTGGGGGGAGATGCAGAACCCCAGGAAGCTGTGCGGATAACTATATAGATCTTCCAGAAGCTCCATTACTGCTTATGGAAAATCATCGAATAGAAACATAAAAACATAGAATGTTTTGTGTTAGAAGGGACCTTAAATATCAGCTAGTTCCATTCATTATGGCCAACAGAAAAAAAGAGCCCACCACTAATCCTCCTGACTAACTTTTTGATGTTAGCAGGGGTTAACATTCAGGTGAGCTCAGTTTGAATTTATTTTTTCTGACATTTTTATTTTAGTTTTAATCTGCAGCATCCCAGCTACCTAAACCTCTGCCTTCCGCTGTGTAGTCCTACCTTACTGTCTTTTCAGTAAACCTCCACGAAACTGTCTTCAGATTCCCACGGTGCGAATTTTAGGAAGGTACTCTCTGTGCTCTTCTGGAGAGAGGTGGTCTCCTTCAGAGAACATGCAATTTAAAGCCTGCAGGCTCTCCTGCAGCTCCTACTGACCCATCTGATGCTGTACTTCTTTGGCCATGCAGCTCACCTGTACTTGCAAATAAACTGCACAGCACCTTTTCTCTGATCCAGAGTGTGGGTAGCACATCATCTACTTACACAAGTAAAGTCTCTTCTCAGTCCAAGGCATGTGGCCTCATATTTAGCACTTACTGTCCCTGGTCTGCCACAGACATCAGCTCCAAACGTGTCTGAGAGGATTGCATTTGCATCGACTGCAGCTGTGGCAGAATTCTCTCAAGCAGGCTGCTGTAAAATTGCATGGACAGTTGCTCATCCAAGATGAGCTGAAAAACATTTTACTATCAGTGAATGCTCTCTCAACAAGACCAAAAAAAAAAAAAATGAAAAAAAAAAATTACAGCTTTAAACTCACTTCAGGGTTATTTCCTAATGAACCACTGTTAGGCTTTTTGACCTTCAGTGTAAGAAGGAAGAGCCTAAATTATTCTTTTCGATCAGTGCCTCATTTTGGCCCTAATTTTCCTTCAATCCTCTTTCACTGTCTTTTGAAGTTTCAGGAGGCAAGATCTCCACTTAACCTGCGGTTCTTCCCAGCCCCACAATACACTTTATAAATCTTTGAGTCTCTCATACTGTGTTCCCTACTGTATAGAATAAAGTGGAAATTGACTTCTGCAGAGGCCATTACCAAGATTTATTGATCTGAAAGGATAACATTTTCTTAGTCAAAACTGAAGCTAAACATGAAGGGAAGAGACTAAACATATTTGGTCCTGTGAGCTTTTTATTGCTTAGGTGCCAGGACCTTATTTCTGTTTTGGAATAATCTATTCTCTTTCTTTTTTCTTTTTTTGAGCTCACAGAAAATGTCTGTATTTGTTTCCCTGTTGTAGTTCAAAGCCTCTCTTTTTAAATTTTAGTAAGGACACTTCTCTGCAGGCTTTCCCTTAGGTCTGAAGTGGGTTTGTTGTTCCTAAAATTTTTGCAGCAGTTCTTTTTAATATCGTGCCAGCTTGGAATTGAATTGCTTTTCACCACTGGCATCTGTGACATGAAAAATATACATTTCTGTGTTTCTGAAAATAAGAGACAGCCAGTATTTTGACATTTAATGGGTGTAGACCTACCAGTTAGGCAGACTCAAATCTTTATAGCATTGGTTTTTCAGCATGTCTTTTTAATGTTTTCAACTGATGTGACTAAATATGCTTTAGAAAAATGATTTTTGCAACTTTGTAGGTTTTTTCAGTCATTTTTTTTTCAGAGAGGTCAAGATTTGCATGAAATAAATTAAATAGATCTGTATATATGGCATCCATCCCATTTGTGAAACATTTGAGAGTAATTAAATCTTAATGTAAGATTTGTCCTTTAAATACCTAAACTAAAACTAAATTTCATTGTATTACTAAATGTAGATCTAAACAATACTGTAATAGCAAAAAGGAGCATAATATAAATTATTTTGGGGATAGTGGTAATCAATCCCTTTTTTTTTGATAAACAGATTGTCAAACTGCCATTTGAAACTTCTTAGAGAAACCTTATTGATCATAACTCTAGTTTGCTTATATTTATAGCCAGCTAGAGCTTGAATGCCTATCTAAGTTGTCCAAAAACTCCTTTACCTCTTCCATAATTTATTAAGTACTGTTTATCTATCTACTCCTCTGATTTGTGCTCATCAGCCCTTGCAACCAGTTTCCTAATCTAAATATCCTCTCCTTTTTCTTCTAAGACACATGGGCATACCTTTTTCCACATTTTTGCTGTGTGTAAAGGCCAGAAATCAGCAGCTTGGGTGTACTCCAGAGCCCTTTTGACTTTGAAAGGTCTGTGTACAGCAGTCCATTCCCATGGACCTGATAAGACTCAACACACAGGAGAACCAGTGTGGCCATGCCGAACCACACTGAAGTAATTACTCTGAGTTGCTCTGCTTGCAAATTTATTTCACGTAATTCAGCTGGTTTCACTTATAAATCTAAAGTGGCATAAAATCTTTTTCACTGCATATCAGATTATTCCAATTTTAGGGATGAAATGTTGTTTTGACTTTCAAAGTGTGGGAAAATTTCTGTTTTGTGGAAATTGTTTTTTAATACACACTGGTTAGAGTAATGAATGAGTGGTAAGAAGATTCTACGATTCATAAAACTAATCCATCTCTTTATTAGATTAATTGAGAGTAACTGTCTTTTTATTTCCAGCCATCCTTTTGGAAACAGCCTGATTCCTTTACCAAACGACTTCCTACCACCTGCTATTTCTTACAGGTTCAGTACAGGTTGGTAACTCATGCTATTTAATTCCTCTTAGTTTTTCTAAGTGCTGATGTTTTTGAAGCTGGAGTTTTGCAGTATATGGTTTTAACAACACAGACTTTTAATCCCTACCAAGGCCATTATGACTCTTTCAGACACTTATATTATCAAGGAACCTGTTATTAAAGCTATATTGCTTATCATCCTGGGTGAAGCTCCTCTTTTTCATCATGTTGGAAACACTTATCTGAGATAGAAATGGACTTGAGGGTAATGGGTGTGAATCTGAATATTTGGCTAGTATACATAAATATTTAGGTTGTCTGTGTAAGCTCATAGTCCTCTGTCTTTTTTTTGTTTTTGTGGGGGTTTTTTTGTTTGTTTTTTTTTTGTTTGGTTGGTTGGTTTTTTTTTTGTTTGTGTTGTTGTTGTATTTTTTTGATAGAGATTAAATTTTTCAAATGCATTAATAATTTTTCAACTATTTGCATTGATGGTGTGAAATTCTAAAGCCATATAACACAGGCTTCCTAACAGCTGGTCTGGATTTCACTCTTCCCTACTCCAAGAGTAAATCATTAGAGTGTTGCAAGTCTTCATTAAAAAAATACACCAGTTCAACTTTTTTAGCACCTGTGCACACATTCACACCCTGAAAGTTTCCCCTGTACTTCTCAAACTTTTTCATACATATATAGGCTTCCCTTTCATGAAATGATAGGTGTAGTTAAAGCTGTTCCAGGATAGCTTCATGCTCTGTATCAGCCCGTTCAATCACAGGCAGAAAGAACTGTAGGAAGGGAAAAGCCTTATGTTTTAGTCCTCGTGGAGGTATACTTTTAGATACCCTGAATTGACATGTTCCTCTTAATCAGCGACAATGAGAAAAAAAAGAGAAGAGTCTAGTGGTTAATCACAAATATAATGTAAACATTTGTTCTTTGCTCACGGAGGAACTGGAGCTTCTTCCAGCCGCTAAAACAATCAAAAGTATTAGACCCCTTCCATGGAAGAAATGAGCTGCTGCCAACTGCTTTTTCTGATATCTGAAAACTTTGAGTCCTTCTGTGATGGGAGGACTATACAGTGTCACCTTAGAAAAGTGCTGCTGTAGGAACAAGAAGTAACAGAAGTCTCCAGTGCAGAGAAATCACAATGTCATTTGGAATCCTCCGGAAAATGAGTTTCTCTTACAAGATTAAGGGCTGAACCTGTAGTGTTAGTAAATACAATTCCCAGGATATCTGTGGGCTAAGAATACATTATTGCTCTGAATGAAAAAAAAATGAACCAAACACCCACAGGTAGAGGTCATGAACTGGAAGTAGTATCTGTGTGAGAAGGTACTTGGATATTTGAAATTCTAGGGTTAAACTGTGAAAGTGTAACTTCATATGTAACATTTGGATCACTTGGAATACTTCCACTCATTTGTGATTGCCTGTGTTGTTTGTAAACTCATGGCAATGTGGGAAGAGCATCAGGAAAGTCAAAGAAAATTCAGACTCTAAAAGGAACTTTGATTAGATCATCAAGGAACAAGCAAGAATGACTCTTTCCATTTTCACAAATTTTGTAGAAGACACTTTCTTCTACAGAGCACAAGGCAGAAAATTATTCTGTTATCTTGCATGCAGCTATACAATTGCCATGTTAGGGACTTGCAATGAGGAATGTATGTTTCTTCGACGTTTCAGCATGTGCTTTACATATTATGAAGTTGTTAACTTTATACTCATACACTTCTCCAGTACCGCTGTATGCAATGATGAGCGCCTTATTTTACAATGTCTAACACTGAGAGTTTTTTAAATATTTCTGTATTTTAATAAGAAAAGGTCATGCTTTATAAGTTTTAGAATTTTATGCTAGAAATCAATATAGTGAAGGTCAAGCTATCTATGAATTTTTTTTTTAATGTTTCATGTATTGGTTTAAGCCGTACAAATTACACACATAGGATCCACCAAATTTAATTCCTTTCCTTTCTCTTTTTAGAAACCAAAGAAATCCTCAATTAAAAAGGAATTCAAACAAAATTTAATGGTATTATGAGACCTAAACATGATTCCACATGGAGGCTAAAGATGCAGAAGTTGGTTATTTAGTTTGACCCATTTTTTTTTCTTAAGTTTGTTGTATAGAAATGAACTGTACCAAGATGATGACAACTTTGAGGTCAATAACTGACACATTTTGAAGATGGGATTATTTAATTTCATTAATTCATCATTAGACTAATTCTTTCAAAATTCCTCTTTTTCAAGAATTTAAATGTGAAATATTATACAATTTACATCAACTGTTGTTTGTAAAGTTATATACGGTACTTATAATTACAATTTCTCAAAATTAATTTTGTTGTACATCCAAATATGTTAAAATGTGCACATGGATTTACTCTGGATACTAAGAAGGCCTTATCTTTTAGTCAACACAAGTATTACAAAGTAGTTTAAATATGAACATATATATATTTATGGTACAGATGGAAGAAGTTTTAATGTCAATGTACTATGCATATTATTTGTTTAAATTTTGTAAACACAGATGTCTCTGGGTAATATTTTTATATTTATTAGATATTATATATTTATGCATATTTTTAAATAAATATAGTTAGTATGTAATATGCAGGAGAGGTGTTAATACCTATATTTTTGCCATACTTTGTTGCTTTGGATGAGTAGGGTTTTTCGGACTACAAGTGAACCCATTTATCAATCCTATCTTGTAATTTTGTACTTCCTTTATTAAGTAAGTTGGTTCTGAATTTCTCTCTGTCCCTTCTACCTCCTTTTCTTCTTTTGAGAGGTTAAACTGAATTTTGCAGAATTTAAAGTAATTATGAAAAAATGATCTGTAGATGATTAAACAGAAGTAAACTAAAGCACAGTGTATTCATGGATAATGTCATGAAAAAATGCAAGTAGCTTAAAAGCTCTAAAAGAGCAGCAGCAGCAGAACTTCCTAGGAAGGCTGAATTGTGCTCTCAAAACAACTTCATTCTATGTAAGCTTCCATAGATGTATTTCTTCCTGATATTTTGGTGTTTTTTTTTTTTTTTTTTTTTTTGCACAAGCTTTTTATCCTTGTCAGAAATCTCAGAATAATGCTGCATGTTATCTGTTCAACATATAGATGAATTACAATTAGAACTGAAAGAGCATAGTGTTAAACAGGGGCATAGGTTAAACAGTGAAAATAAATTCCAGCTCCTTGACCCTAGCTGAGAGAAAAAATGTACAACAAATTAATAATTTATACATATGTCCGTATGTATATGAAGAATATATACAAATGAGGGAAAGCTGAGGGGATAAGAGAAAATGGAGTGGATCTGAAAAAAAATGTAAAAGGTTTATTTCACTCTTATGAGAAATTACTTAGAAACAGGATTGCTGTATAAATTTCTCTGTTAAAAGTTTATTTTCTTTTAAAGCACTGTTGATTAAGAAGTATAGAACCAAGATGTTTATACTAAAAATAATAAGTTTTGACTCTCTAACTGTCATGTACTTCCAGAAGAGAAGCTGAATGAATACTAGAACAGAATACAGTAGACTTAAGGAAAAACATCTCTTTACAGCTACTACCCAAAGTACGTGGAGAAAAAGGATGGTGAAAATATATTTTCATGTGACAAAACTTCTTTTATGTAGAAGTTGACAGGCTGAGAAATCAATAGCGGCAGTTGGAACCAAGAGAAACAAATCAGGACTAATGATAGACTTGTTGAAATTATGTCTGGTTACTTTGAGCACCTCTAAAATTAGCATATGGAGCCTTTTCAATTTAGGCCAAATCTACTGAAACAACTTGTTTACTCCTGAGGTTCTTACTTAAAAATGCAGTGAAATTAAGATTACTTGCAAATTTCTGCTTTCTTCTTTTAATTTGCTTGAATAAAATGTATCATTTCCACCTAGGCTTAAGTTAAAATACCTTTTGTAAGATGTAATGTCCTCACTAAGACATTCTTAAAAATTGTCATAAAGAAAATAAGTCTATGAGGAAATTTAAATAAAAGATACAATGAGACCTCCTAGGACTTCCTACACAGAGTTTATAATTAATATGAGGGTTTGAAAAAAAGTGAATTCCGCACACAACTGTAGAAATTTTTAGCAGTAACAACTGATAATTTCAGCAGTAGCTGTAATACCTAAGTGTAATAGATGTGTAGGGGTAAGGTTAAAAATTAATTTTTTTTCTCATAACTAATTTTTCTTTAAGTAGAAATTATTTTGTAATAAGCTTATTTGAGCTCCTTATTTAAAGTATCTCATAGCTCCTTTATAAATGTCACAAAAATTTGGTAGAGGGTGAAAAAACTCTTATGGGAATACTGTCTTCTGATAAAACCTTGGACTGCAAAGTAAGATACTGAAGAATTAAAAAGGAATTACTGCCTTTTTTTCACTAACAAAATCCTACTGGATACACAAAACCCAGAAAATGTGTGCATATGCTTATATAATTAATTATATTAAGCACATGGTATTATATATTAATAATATACTATTTAATATTAAATATGAAATTATATAATTGTTTTCTGGGTGAGTATTGACAAGATCAATGTCTTGGCAACCGATTACTATCTATCAGCTGTATCACACGCACAGTACTTATATACTTACAGTATTATTTGTCCAGGCATTAGACAAACACCTGAACTGCTTATACAAATGGATGCTCTCAGAAGCATTCTAGTCATGGACTAGAAGCAGATAAGGGCCATATTGACTGCAATGCACGATGGCTTCTCAACCTTCTTTCCTACCCCTTGAGGAATAAGGTGAAACCAATTGCCTTCTCCATGTTCTGCAACTGTGTGAGTAACAGGAATGCAATAAAGATCCACAGCTATAAAATTTGAAATTTCTCTTTGAAATACACTAATTAAAAAAAGCTTCTGAAAGTTTAATCTAGTTTCTTGATTTTATAATACCAAGACTAGTTTTTACTATGAAAGGTTATATTAATAATTTTTAACATTCTGACTACATGCAGATTTGTAGTGCCCATGGGCTGGATGGATGGATGTGTTTGGAATCCCAAAAGTGCTTGCAGTAACTGAGTACCATCTTATCTTTCATTATATTTGGTTTGTTTATCCTTTAAAATATTAGAAATGTGCACATACATAGATATTCAAAACTGCACCCGAAGGACTTAAAATTCAGACAATGTCTGGGGACTGGTTCCTCATATGGAGTTAACGCAGCTGCCCAATTGCTTATAAAAACGACCCTTAAATTCCATCCTGCTCCAATCTTACAAAATGATCTCACATCCTTCCCCGGATGACTAGTTAAGCAGAATATGTATATACATGCATATACTGAAAAAAATAGTGAAGTAATGTAGGCAGGATTACATCATGTCTATGGTTAACAGGAGCCAGAGCTCTAGATTTTCTCTGCAGTTTGTGTCAAGAAGCTGCAGGCCAAAAGGTCAAGAAAAATATTTGGAATTGAGCATGTAAGGGAAAGGCGTAAGAGACAAGATGGGCAGTCTGAAAAGGACTTGAAAGAGTTCTCTAGAAAGTGCACACTGCTATTATACAGATCTCTCACAGGTTAGAGAAGAAACAAATTGGTAACATTGAAATCTGGGGGATCTGAGACGAGTAGCAATAGTAGAACAAACATGAGTCAGCCCTTTCTTTTGCACGGTAACTTCATTGTCAATCACAGCGCAAAACTCTTGCCTTTCTTTATTTTTTTTTCATGATAATGTAATGTAATACTCTAATTTCTGATAGTATTAAAAAGCTCTCTACTCTTCCTGAGCAGTGCATATTATTCCAAATGCCATGAAGAATGGAAGAGGCTCAACTGCTTTGGATCAGCTGAAATAAAAATGTTGAGCAGTAGCATTAATAGTATTTGTAGTCAAGTCTGCTTCCAATAAACCTTCCTAGTGAGACTTCCTGCATTTGAGTGGAACATAGGTCTGCTGTCGGAGCTGTCAAGGAATTCCTCAAAAACAGGACATGGAGGTCAGGACATATCTCTCAGGTATAACATGGTAAGCATCCTGTACTGCAGCTTATGTCTCAAATCTACAATAGAGCTACTACTGCAATTCATTTACAATTAAAGCCTGAGAGGATTTTCTCTGTTTAAAATTTTACTTCCTGAACTATGCTACTTTAATGGCCTCTTCTGCACAGGGATGGAATGGTAATCATAGTAATGCAAAATTATTACTTTTCATTACTTATTTAAATACCTTTTCACACTTTCACTTGAAGAAAAAGTTGCATAATGTTGTCTTTTTATGTGGTGTTTTTTAAAATTTATTTCCTCTTTCTTTGGATTTTTGTAATTTCTTAGCAATTTCCCTCCCCTTATGCCAAATTAATGTACATAAGGGAGGACTTTTTCAGTTCAACCTTCACCAAGTGCTTTACTTACTGTCCTTTAAAATGGTCAAGGAATGTATAATTTACTACTAATTTAATAATTTGCTTAGCAAGTTTTCGCCTGTTTATCATTTCTCCATTTAATCTTATGCTTCAGATATTACTTTTCAACTTAAACATACCATTCTAATTGCAAATTTAAAGCCAGTACAACACATGTAGTTTCATGCACAATTTCATATGACCTTTGATAAACAGTAAAATGATACGAGTCCACAGTTCAAGAACTAAAAATTTAATAAAGAGAAAGGGAAATGAATGTTGTTTTTTCTTGGAATATGTCAACAGGGCACAGGTTTCCTGGTATTTCTAAAAATTATGTAGCTATTATTACTGTAGAACTGTTTAATTTATCAAACATAGCTGTTATTTTCATCATTTTACTCTTACAATTCACTCATAAGTCCCAAAAGATAATTCTCATTATTAGGAAAAGTCCTATCCCTTGATTTCTCTGATTCTATTTTTAATCTACCTATTTTTTTCTTTCCCTCTTACTTTCTGTCCCCTCCATGCTATGGATTGCCCTCAAGCACCTTGATATAATGTCTAGGAAGAAAAAATGTTTTATCAGGGAAAGGGTAGGGGCTGGGGAGGAGTTCAATCTGGCTGACATATGTTAGGTTTTCTCAGACTGCTAGTACTGAACTGTCCTAGGTATTTCTAAAAATTGTAGATGACAATTTCTTAACTTAGAGAGTGTTTCATCCTACGCAGAGGAATTCTGCCTTATACCTCATCTTGGAAGATAAAGAGGACCTGATCACTGAACTAAAAATTAGTGGTTTCTTCGGTACAAATGAGTACAGCTGGATTTTACTACAGTATGCAAACAGAATAAAAGACATACTAAAACATAAATGAGTTATATACTTGGTGCTTGAAAGGGCAAGTTTAACAAAGCAAAAAACCATTATGAGACAAATCAACTGGGAGGCAAAACTCAATTGGAAAACACTAAATAGTTATTGCAAATTATTTAATAATTTT
This sequence comes from Oxyruncus cristatus, assembly GCA_013399855.1. Taxonomy (NCBI): domain Eukaryota; kingdom Metazoa; phylum Chordata; class Aves; order Passeriformes; family Cotingidae; genus Oxyruncus; species Oxyruncus cristatus. The sequence goes on along the minus strand of VXAY01004421.1, from coordinate 1,757,988 downwards.
TAACTAGATATCTAAAATGTTATTGGCAAAAATTCAACTAGTCAAAACTCAAAGCAACCAGGAAGCTACCTTGGGGGATAAATCACAACAACCATAAAAATGTGGTAACTCCACAACCAAAAAAAAAAATTATGAATAAAAAGAGAGAAATGAATATTAATTAGGTCCATTTTATCAGAAGAAAACTATTTGGAAATAAAAGGGCAAAAATACATTCATAAAATTAACCATTTTTTTCCTAAGGCATTTATAAACTTCATTTGTAAAAGTCAACATACTGAGTGCTAATGTGGACATGAGTGAAGGTCTGTGAGCTCTCCTTGTCTGGTTCACAGGCACTGGAACACACTTCTGTGCTTTTGGCCCAACTGCAGAAGGTACATCTTTTCTTAATGTTCTACCCTGGTCTTCTCAAAAAGTAAATTAGTTATCGTGGTGGACATTTACATGAGATGGTGACTAAAACAAGTCCATGCAATTCTTTGATCTAAAACCACTGAATTTTAAATCACAGAATGGGTGAGGTTGGAAGGGACCATAGCTGGTCATCAGGTCCAACCTCCCTGCTCAACCAGGGTCGTCCTAGAGCACATTGCACAGAATTTTTTCCAGAGAGTTCTTGAGTATCTCCAGAGAGGGAGACTCCACAACATCTCTGGGCAGCCTGTTCCAGTGCTCGGTCACCCACCCAGGAAAGAAGTTCTTCATATTCAGGTGGAGCTTCCTGTGCGTCAGTTTCTGCCCATTTCCTCTTTTCCTATTGTTTGGAATCACTGAGAAGAGCCTGGATCCATCCCCGTGACACCCTCCTTGTACACATTGATGAGGTCCCCTCTCAGTCATCTCTTCCTGAGGATGAGCAGGCCCAGTTCCCTCAGCCTTTCCTCGTAAGAGAGATCACCAGTTCCCTAATCATATTTTCGTCCCTCTGCCAGACCTGCTCCAGGAGCTTTATGTCTTTCTTGACCTGAGGAGCCCAGAACTGGACACAGCATTCCAGATATAGCCTCACTGGGGTTGAGTAGAAGGACAGGATCACCTCCCTTGATGTGCTGGCAGTGCTCTTCCTAGTGCACCCTATGATACCACTGGATTTCTTGTCTCCAAGGGCGCACTGTTGGCTTGTTACCCAGTCATGCCCATGATTATTTGTGGAGGAGTGGCTGATACCCCAGAGTGCTGTGTAGCCTTTCTGAAGGACCTCGAGAGGTTGGAGAGATGAACAGAGAGGAACCTTCTGAAATTCAGCAGACAAATGCAGGGTCCTGCACCTGGAGAGAAATAACCCCAGGCACCAGTACACGCCGGGGCCTGACCTGATGGAAAGCAGATCTGTGGTGAAGGACCTGGTGTCCTGGTGGAAAATGAGCTATCCATGACTACAAGTATTTGAAGGGAGGGTGACAAGAGGATGGAACCAAGCTCTTCTCGGTGGTTCCAATCAATAGGACAAGAGGCAATGGGCAGAAACTGATGCACAGGAAATTCCACCTGAATATGAGGAAGAACTTCTTTACTGTGCAGGTGCCAAGCAATAGGACCAGATAACCCATTGTGGTCCCTTTCAACTTTAACCATTCTGTAATTCTGTAATTCTGTGATTCTGTGATTCTGTGACTACTGCAACCCTGAACTTACTGCTTTCACCCACAATAGAAGAAGAATGTTGATAAACTGGAAAGGCTTAAGAGAGGTTTGTGTCATGCCATCAAAATAATTTAAAAACTGGAAAATATTCTGTCTACTGAAAGACTCCAGCAATCTGTTTATCAATGAGAAAATTTAGGAGATGACCTGAGCAAAGCCTGAACTTGTCCACATGAGATGTGAAAACAATAGTAGATTGATCTTCATTATAGTGCAGAAGGAGTAGGATTCATTTCTTGGTAGTAAAAGAAGACAGAATCATATTTAAGATTAAGTAGGATTTGTTACTACTGCAATAATTTATCCGTTTTGCTGTAGATTTTAAGGGATCTTTTTCTGGTCTCTTAAAAATTCATTCAATGTTGTTGTCTGGCTGTATTGTGTAAATGATAAAACTAATTGATCACAGTATCTGGCCTTTCACTTCACTGGCTCACAAACCCCTAAAAGGGAAAATGCCTTCTCTGTGAAGTGACTGGTGAATCTCTAACACCTTGAAAGGACACTTTTAACTTCCATGACTTCACCAGAGAGCAGTGAAGATCTTGAAGACATCTGCTGGTTTGATAGTATAATAAATGGTTTTATTCTGCTTCTTTCTGTCTGGAAGAGAGAAAATGAGGGGGGGAAAATGGTTCTTAAATACTCTCCGTCATGTCTTGTTTTCTGATGTGGTTCCTCTAGACTACACCTGGAGTGCTTCAGATATAGCTTATGCGGAATGACAAGTGATATCACAGAAAAATGTAGAGGCGTAATACCTGTGGCACAAGATGATCCTGATGATGGTTATTTCTGTCACCAGTGGATCTAGGTTTGGAGAAATACAGTTATAAAGTAACCTCAGTCCTGTCTTCAGGGCTACCTGCCATACTCAGGTGGTTAATATCTCAGAGCAGGGCAATAAGTCAAGCACAAAATTCCCTGTGAAGTAAAAAACTGGGGTAGACAAAAAGGTCCATAGTTTATGAGCTATCTGAGTTCTGTAAGTTGAAAGGGGAAACACAACAGGAAGCATTTATATCCAGGATGACAGTAGCAGTAGGCTGTAAAAGAAAACCATCTGAGCTGTCTGAAGAGTGGAAGTTTGTTTCTGGACCTGAAGGAGCTGTGGAAATCAAACATCTACGTTGAATGAAATCATTAAACCACAGTCTCTTTCCAAACAACTTTTGTGCAAGGATTTGGAAAGGAAGTGCAAAAAGCAAGTCAAATCTGTGGTAAATTACCAACATCAGTGTAAGAAGCTGAGAGGAAAAAATGAAAGAGTAATGGAAGTGCAACTACTGAAAACATAATTCGAATGTTTGGATTTTGATTTTTTTTAATGTCTTAAAGACAGTGCTAGAAAAAGTCCTATGAGAAGGGAAGTTTGACTATTTAAAATTAGTTCTTTTAATCTTTGGTTTTATTGTTAGCTACAGAACTCTTCCCCCTATATATGTTTTCATCAAACCATGATTCCAGATACAGATTCCCAATGTAGACTATACTTTTATGATAAGACGCTGTGATTTGAGAACACTCAGTGACTTCTCATTTAAAATTATCATAGAAACCTATAATTGTTTTGGAACTGGGGGAAAATACTCAAATATTTTAAATCATTTCGGTTTCTGGGTGGCATATTTTCTACATTAGGAAAAAAAAATGGCCTTGGAGATTTCTATGTAAACTGAACGTGCTCACCTGAAAGACAGCGTGAACTAACACCATTGCAAGAGCTCTAACATCACAGTATCACAGTGCTGTTCCTTGGATGACTTGCCTGAGAGAGATCCAAAATATACTAACATGGGCTGTGGGATGCACTAAGCTGGTTCCATGTTTTTTCGTTACCTTGTTAGCTCAGGCGTAGTGGTTTTGGCTTCTTCTGTGTGACATCACAATGGACTGTTCTGGAAAGGTTTACAACACCACAAGCAGTGTGTGCTGATTTAGTATTTAGGTTGCAAATATGTAAATAAAAGTCATAGAATCAAGGCACTCCTTGTTATAGTTTATATATGTAAAATGTTAAGCATTGTGTATGGTGCTGGAAAAGCACACTCAATTTACAGAGCAAGCAACAGCTTCAATATAGATGTGAAGAGACATATAGCAGCACATAATGTGATTAGGACCATACCTGTCAGATGGGGCACCATCAGTGGAGCCTTAGTCAGTCAGTCATTCCCTACAAATCCACTCTGGATTTGAAAATTTTAACCTAATTTTTGATGATAGGAGTCAGAGTAGTAGGTTTTTATTGATACTTTTCCTAAGGAGTGATTCAACTTATGGTGCTGGGCAATAGGGAGATGGGTTTTCAAAGAGCATCCAGTTTCACTGTTTGAAGGGACAGCTTATTGAGCACAGCTCCTCTGCATTGCACCCTTTCTGCTTTGCTGTCCTCTTCCAGTCTTCCTGCATGATGGCAGAGCTTTTCATTGCCTCAAGGTTTATTAAATATGTGTTGAGCATGGGAGTAACTGTAGCTGTGACTGAGTCATCCGTAACACAGAGAAGAGCAAGGCAGGAAGACTTCTGCTAATTTAATGCCATACAGCATGGTTTTCGAGGACTTCAGCTCAAAGGAAATAAGATGGCCCTGATTGTCCCACCATTCCAGCATATCTTTTTTCACCCAAAGCAAGTTGCACATAATTTGTCTTCTGAACAGTAAGACCTCTGTTTTTTCTGCCTGAGGCCTAGCAAGAGGAAATGCTAAGCTAACTAGAACCTGGCTATTTGTATTGAATTAGTACCGTCATTAGGACTTTAACTATTTTTATTTGGTGACAGTTTGCTACTGATACCACCTCTGGGACAAGCACCTCTCTCTTTTATGTTGCTTTTCTTATCATTGACAGGAGAAAATGACTGATTGGTTTTGGCCCTTGCTTGAAACTCCTTTTCGTGACTTTCTGGAGTGCATATCCTGTAGCAAATAGATATTGCTAGTATGCACCAGTCTTCATTTACTAGCCTGAACAAGTGCTGACAGATGAGGGAGCTGACAGTCTGCCCTACTGTTGAAGCTGGAAGATATAGTTACATGTGAATTTGCTGGCTTTTTAGATCTGAATAACTGCAATTGTGTATAAGGGTCACCTCTGGTCTCAGTTATCATTCTGAAGAAAAAATGGAGGCTTTTTAAAAAAAATTCATACATTTTTGGCCTTCTGCTAAGTGATGTCCAAGGAATGCATGGCCTTGGAAAGTCAAGTTTTCACAAAGTGGCACAGAAAAAAATTACACTAATGCTATTAATATGGCAAGCAGAGATGTTAGGTATAATTATTATCCAAATTAAACCAGTGGTACTTTTTCCAGTTGCAGTGGCTCTTAAATCAGTTTCTCCCTCCCTGTCTGTCTGTCTGCCTGCCTGTCTGTCCCGAAGATTTTTGCACCATATTATCCAATTATATGTGTCACTGTCAACTTGTCCATTAGGAGTCTGCTCCTCTATTGTCTTCATTGGTACTAATCATGCAGGACCCTGCTCTGGCAAATATAAGGCAGTCATGACTCGGCCTATAATCCCACACCACTGCTACCTCTTGAGAATTTTGTGATAGTGGTTTGTCATAACAGTATAAAAAATTACAGAGGACAGAGAAAACTGCTCTAAACTCCACAGTTGTGTTTTCAGGTATATGATGTCTTAGCAATCTTTGCTTGGGTTAAAACTCTTTTTTGTTTCCTTATGTCAGTTTAAAATCAAAATTTCAAAGCCTTAGTAAGCAACTTGTAATTTAACTTGTTAACCAAAGTATCTCCCTGCTGACTGTAAGCTTCTTACCAGGGTGAACTGGAAGCATAGTAGAAAAAAATATTCAGTATTTTCTCTGACTCCCCTTAGCTTCACAGCAAGAAGCAGTAGAGTCTAGGTGTTCACCGAATGGTCGAATGGTGACCAACTGCATCTCTTAATTTTTCTTCGTCTCTTAAAGTCTTCTACACTGAACTTTTCTTTCTTGTCCTAATTTGCAAATATTGTTAATTATTAGTTCAGCATATTATTCCTTCTAGTGTAATGGATTCCCATTCTGCTAAAGGTGCATTACCAGAGGTGCAGTTTTTTCTGGAGGCCTTTTCAAATCTTTTGGAATTGTTGTTTCTGAGATCATTCTACCAGTGCAGAAAATATCATATGCATCTAATTATCTAGGCAGGCTGGTACCTATTGTATCAGCATACATACAAAAATGGTTTATTTTAGCCTTTTAAAGATTTATACCTAAGAGCTGCTGCTGCACGGAGTTTATCTATTCAAATCTGCTCTGGTTGCTGCTTTGATATAGTCACAGAGAATGGTCTCATTAGCACTGTGTTAAGGACACTTACCAGAAGGAAAACAAGCTGCTGCCCGATCTCCTTCTTGTTTATTATTGACATTCATAGTAAACCAGAAATTTTTTTCAAGAAAATTATTTTTGTTTTTAATGATGAATGTCTTTTCTATCCTATAAAATTCTAATGTAACTGAAGAACTGATAAAAAGATCATAGGAAGGAAAGTTGAAACATAGACATACTATTTAAAACTGTTTTGTTTTTATTTCTTGTTAATACCCATCTAGCACAACACCTAATTAACATTCTGGATAAAACACAGCATTATTTAGGCTTCACTGCACTCATAGACACCTTTCAATTAAGGTGCTTGAGTTCACACAAAACATGCTTTCCAATCCTCAGAAAAAGCTTTTAAGAAAACCAGTTGAGTCTTGACAAATTTATGTTAAATAAAAGGAGAGAGACTTTTCAAAGTTTGTTTGGGCCCTGTAAAAAAAAAAAAAAAAAAAGGAAACAACCCCCCCCGAAATATACAGAAACACTTTGAGGCCTTTTGCAAAAAGAAGAAAGAACTCTGGAAATGCCCAATTTTTAAAAGTCTCAGGCCAATCTCCAAAGTTTGCTCCCTTTTTTAGAAATAGTTCTTTTCAGATGTGAGCATATTCACTGGGGTTTCCTCATTCCACACAGTGCTGTACTGAATTTGAACTGCTAAACATTTTAATGGAGGAGTGAAGTAGATCTGGCTTAAGACCTGAAAAAATAACTGCCTGTCAAGCCAGTGGAACAAACTGCTGTTTTGGAATCAATTCTTAGTTCCCCAAAGTTTTTGTACCCTGTTTTTCTTGTTATCAACCAGTTGACATCCCTTTCTTGTGCTGTTGTGCCAGACCTATGATATTTTGTTATGAATTCATTGTAAAATGGATTTCAGTGACGTGTAAGTGAAGTTAAAATGGAATCCTAGTGCAATTTTATGTTTCTTTCTGTGGAACACTAAAAGTATTACGCAAATTCAATGCAAAAAAAAAATTTCCAAGTGCTTAGTTTTGTCTCTTTTCTATCTTTTGTCCAAGCTAAACTTTCTTTCCCCTCCTTCTGTTCAAGTGGGGGTTTTTTGTGAGTTTGTTTGTTTGTTTGGGGTTTTGTTTTGGTTGCTTTTGGGTTTTTTTACTTAGATAAGCTGTCCTCTTTCTAAGGACTACTCATGGCTTCAAAAAAAATGGAAGTAATCTAGAGTTCACTTACAGATCAAGTACCACAAGCTGCTGTTTTTAGTTTATTAATGCTTTCCAACTCATTTCCTACTTCCCTGCCAAAAGCAGTCTTTAGTGGACTGTAAAGTTTTTTAAATAATAGACATCTGATCCAAGTTTCTTATGATTTTTCTTTTCAAGAGATCACATACTTTCAGAAATCTGGTAAAATTTTATTGTAATATAAAAATCTGGTATTTACACTGGGTGCTAAGGGTTATGAACTTATTAGCCTTTTAACATCTGTTAAAAAATTCATTTCCTCATTCTGAGAGATTAATCTTTGCTTTAACACACATATTCATGTGATGTAAAGTCAGAAGAAAAGATTACTGAACCTTCCACTCACAAATAACAGTATCTGATATCAAAATGGTTGTGACCTTTTAAAAAAAAAGTGCTCTTTTGAAGTACAATGCAGGACTGTAAAAAATTGTCATGACTTTAATGGGCTTGACAGCAGCATTTGCATCTCTAAATAAAGGATCTCTTTGATCGTGTATGACTTCCAAAAAAGAGGCAGGCCATTTGTGGTCAAAGATCTTAGGATGAGATGCAAGTTTATACTCCCCCAAACATATACTTGACAGACTCTTAAATTGGGGTCTCAGCAAAAGTTGCCCCCTCCTCCTCTAACCAAATTGTGATTTCGCAGAAGACTGGCATCAGGAACAACAAATGCAGAGGGAACCTTCTGAACATAAGTCAGTCTTTAACATCTCATAGAGGCTTGGGCTCTTCGGTCTGTCACACTTATGCAACCACAGAATTTTTTGGTGGTTTTGGGTTTTGTGACAATTTGTAGGACACCTATGCTATAAAACAACATTAAACTCAGTGTCAGTTGTGGTACTGTTGACATCTATAAACTGGCCTAGCAGAGAAGCTTAGAGCAGGGCTAGACATTTCTACAATCAACAATCTTTTCTGTGCTTTTGATTAAAATTTAATAAAAATGTTCAGGGAGGTGAAAACTTGTGCATAGCAGGTGAGGAAAGATCAACATTTATACAGCCCAAATCTAATCCAGCCACTTTTTCCTCTTCTCATATTCCCCATTCATACAGAGTGTCCCATGTATTCCTGAAACTTAACAGTGAGCACGACATGGTCTATAACTCAGGAAAGAGGATTAAAAAAAAATAGTTTCTATTTGTAGGACCTGAGGGACCTAAAACTCTATCTGCATCCCTATACCACTCACAGCTCACCTACTTAAGCCAGAGGTTTTTCTTTGTCTGCAAGGATATAAAGTTCCAATGGGGTCACTGCGAATCCTGTTCAGAAACTCACCACTGTAAAATATACGAAGGCATAATTCAGTGATGATCAACTCAGAGCCAAAATAAACCAACAAACTCAACATTGCAAAGTCCCAGTGTGACTGTGGAGTTCAGGCTATGCAAACTGTTTAGACCAGACAAACTCTGAAACTGTCTCAGGATACTCTTTACTGATTAGGAAATGGTGCTGATGAAATTATCACATTAACATTTTACAGGAATACAGAGGAAGGACAAGAAAAGAGATAAAGAAAGGGAAGCTTCAGTCAGATTTCATCACAATGCTCTCTGAAAGCGTTGCATAGTCCTTAGAGCCAGAACTGTATCTTGTTGGGGTGGTCTTTGTGACTGATTAAGCAATAACGAAAAACCTGTGGTTAAAGTACTGATTTTATATTGTAACTTTAGAGTGGATGAATTAATTCAGTGTAAATGTCTTTGTTGATGCAGACTGCTAAATATACCTGGTTGGCAAGGCACTATGGAGCTCCTCTACTTCCCCATGAGACTTTTGAAAGGCCAGGATTTCAGCAATGAGACACTGGCCTTCAAAAGTCTTCCATCATAAAAGTCCAGCATGGAAGGTCAATCATCAATCACTGTTACCCTGCCCTTCCTGTGTAGCACAAGCAACTTCATAGCACAGGTCATTTCATATGCATCCAAATTCATTCTCATTGGGTTTGTGGGTTACATCATAGAAATACACGGCTTTAGTCAACGTGTGCTGTGATGAATCAGAGAATCATTCAGATTGCAAAAGGCCCTTAAGATCATCAAGTCCAACCATTAACGCAGCACTGTCAAGTCCACCACTAAACCATGTCCCTAAGTGCCACATCTACAGTTCTTTTAAATACCTCTGGGGATGGTGACTTAACCACTTCCCTGGGCAGCTTGTCCCAGTGCTTGACCACTCTCTCAGTGAAGAAATTTTTCCTAATATCCAATCTAAACATTCCCTAAGTACAGTGAATTCTGTTAGAGGATGTGTTTGTGACCACAATTTCTTTATCATCCCTTCAGCAACTTTTTTATTTTTTCAGAATTGTTAAGGAAAAAGAGATTTTTTTAATTTTT
>VXAY01004421.1:1691974-1748419 GCA_013399855.1 Oxyruncus cristatus | reverse complement strand
TTTTTTTTTTTTTTTTTTTTTTAATTACTAGTATTCCATCTAGTTAAAGGAAAGGGGAACAATACCTGTTGAAGCAAGATGTCTTTAAAAAATACATTTGTCTTCTTCTATGGTAGTGAAAGGAGATTCTTGCATGTCTGTGCAGGCTTTTCAATCCAATAGGTGAAAACATAGAATGGTTTGAACAAAATTTGTATAAAAATTGGATTTTGGTGTAGCTAGTGTAAACACACAAAAATTAAACAGAAAACATAATTCAGTGTGTGGAAAAATGGGGAACTCAAAGCTGACCAACCCTACAACACAAATAAAATATGGGTTATTTTAAAAACTGAAAATACACAAGCAGTTTATAAAATAACCTTTTAGAATATCAATAAGCTTATAATAAGATCAATTGCTACCACAAAAATCTGGTGACTCTTGAAATTCAGTGTAACATAGAAAACTTGACTCTGCTGAATACCTTCTTTATTTCAATTTTTTTCTTTTCAGGTTAGTTGAATAATTAATTGTATTACTCCATTATAACTGTGTGGAGTTCAATTTTCATTTTCATGTTACAGAAAGGTGAGATGGATTTAAGCCTGAAGATCTGTTTAGCATTAAGGTGGGTCTTTTTTAAAAGACAATTTGCCCCATAGTAGAACTCATCTGATAAAGAACAAGTGCATTGGTCCAAAATACTCTGAGCAGATAAATACTCCCAACTTTTCCAGTGAAGTAAGGATGTGCTTTTCTTCACAGAACACATCATTGTTAAATATTTGGCCAATCATTTTTAATGGCCCATAGACATTTTTCTTAATGGGCTTCCAGTCATATTTTCAAAATGGTTTGTTATTCTTGTCATCAACTCCTAGTAAATCTTAAATGTTTTCTACTAGTTATGGAAACTGTTGAAATGGGAAGAGTAAATCATTCATACACGATTCTGCCATATTTACTCATATTGGGTAAAATAACTGAAACACAAAAATGACTTAAAAAAATCTCTTTGGAGCAACTAGCTAATTTTGATTTTAACTACAAACAACTTGGCGAAAAGGCAAAAAGGAAATTTTTATTGTTTCCAATTTTTTTCTGTGGTTTAGGGTGAAAAAATAACCTGAAATAAATATTTTTCTTATAGTTTCAAAAAAAATATTATCCTACAGAGCTGAGATTTATAGTCCATTCTAAATTTATATCTAACAATAACTAAATTATTAAAAAAAAATCTTGTATAAGAATTAAAAGTTCTCTATCAAAGAACTGCAGCCACTTAGACTACTTATATATGAAATTAATATTCAAATGTTTGCCTAAGAAAAACAAAATTAGTTGCACATAAAAGCACTCTTTCAAAACTATATTTTCTATTACCTTATCCATGCAAAAATATTTCAAGGGATCACATGAAAAGCTAATTCACTTTTTCAGATTACCCATATAAATAAAGAGTGATGAAAACTTATTCATTTGTCTCAGCCATTTTTCCTCTACTAACCTCTGATTCAGAAAGAACAGTGGACTGTTTTGGCTGTGCTCTGTCTTCTTTTATTTTGTTGTGTGTATTCATAATAGTTTGCTTTTCTTTACGAAGTCTGTCAAATGGAGTGTGGCATGTGTAAAAAAAAAACCAAAAAAACAAACCTTAGTATTGGACCATGAAAATGTAAAGTTTTCTGCTTATTGGACAAACACAGGCATGTTCCAGCTCTTGAATTCTGGGAATTGTAGTAAAATTGGCATTTTCAGTACAAAATGTTATAATAAGAATTTCCTCTAGATGACTTTTTTATTTTCTTTCTTTTCCTTTTTTTTTTTTGTCTGTGTTTTTTGTGGTTTTTTTTGTGTGTGTGTGTTTGTTTGTTTGTTTTTTTAACTAGAATTTATACTGTGCAAGCCCTTGTGATTTTATGTGCATGGTAAGCTCTGATACCTGAGACCCAGCTATTCTGAGGGCACAAAATGGTGCTGAGAATTAGATTCTTCTTTCTCTTTTACTACTAAGTAGCAAGTTTTGTCCCTTTTCTGAGAAATATAATAATTTTATCTCTACCAACTGGTGTTGCAGTGACAATTTATTAGTATTACTGAAGAATTCTAGGGTGCTAGTACTAAATTAGGACCACATCATGCTAGGATCTGCACATCATTGAACTTAAAATCAAAACATTCCAAGAAGACAGGAAAAATATTTTTTCCTTTTTCAGTAGCTTACTGAACAATTACATTACTGGTTTTAATCTGTGCTCTTGTAAATAAAGTGTAAAGTATTCTAAGCACTTGGGCATAGTAAAATGGAAGGTTCTGTGGTAATAGAATGAAGAGTGACTTTAGAAATATAAACCGTCATCAGCAAATGAATAGCATGGCTTTTATACAGGTTGAGTTCATACCTAAAAGTACATTTATATTTCTCATCTTTTTAGACCAAACAATGGCATAAAATCCCTATAGCAGATATATAAAATGTAGTACAGAAAATGAATGATGAATAATAAATCATGTCTTGTATGTTCTCTTTTGGAAAGGATTTGCATTAAACAACATTCTTGACTTGTCATTCAAAATTAAAACTAAATCTGCCTTCCCAATATAATATTTACAAAGAGAATGCTTCTTGCCTTTTCTTGCACTATGCATAGTAGAGTACTGTACACATATCTTTCTGGAATAAGGCAGGTAAATTCATCCAGCTAGATCTATCATCTGCTCATTTTTTTGTTGTTATTTTCTATAGAAAATCTCCATAATTTATGTTATTCTTTACCAAGGAGTTATTACTGGTATGCTTTTATGTGTTGCATGTGATCTGAAGAAATTAACAAAAAAATAATAAATAAATACAGCTTGTACCTTATTACCTGCTAGTTCCAGAGAGCCTACACCATCAACTTAACCGTTGTTGACATTGAAAATGGAAAGCGAAGCATTTGGAAAGTTAAGAACAGATAAAATGCCTATTGTTTAATGTTCATATCATGCAAATGTGTGGATTATCTCATTTATAGAATTATGAATGGCATTAATATTGACCTTTCACGTTTGAAAAGTCTTCATAGAAAGATTAAAATAAAACCAAATTATTTGTATTTTGCTGAGTTGAAGAGTATGTAGTAAAAGAGACCACAAATCAGTCAGAGCTTCAGGATTAATTATATGATTAGGACCAAATTCAAGCCATCCAGCTCTGTCTCTAATGTACCTGTGAAGTCTCTCTTCAAGATGGTGCAAATTCTCAAGAGAAATTCTTTCAATGTTCTCCAACATACAGCAAATAAGTCTGCCTACGTCATGTGGAATTTGACACAGAACATGTAATCTGATTCTAAACACAAGACTAAGTTTTAGTCTCAAAGCCAGGAGAAAACTACTTCTTCAGAGGGACATACATTAATGTGTTAGTCCGTCTTTTCTATAATCATCAGGGGTCACAGCAAATCTAGTGCCATGGTGCTGCCTTCTCAATTCCATATTCATGCTGACAGTTGATGGAGTTCTTTCTTTCCTGATCTAATGAGCTTTTCAGCAACAAATGAAAATTTTCCAAATGGTATTTGAATCAGATAACTAAAAGGACTGTTTTATTTCTACCCTTACCCTTCGATATTGTTACTGTTTGATTAAGATCTGACCACTTAGATGATCATAAACCTGAGCAGAGTCGCAAACAAGCAACTGATCTGATATAGTCTTAATTGAGCTACTGGGGTACTGTAGGATGAAGCACAGCATTTCCAGGTTCTGAATTGCTTTTCTTGTCTTTTACTTTAAGGCTTAAAAGTGTAAGAATAATTTTGAAGGGTTTTTTTTTTTTTTTTTCCTTACTCAGAAGTCTTATAGCAGCAGTTTTGTGATGTGAATCACAAAAGAAAAAGAACAAAGGTTACAGGTAATTATTTCTTTTTCAGTTGATTCTGTATTTGAGATCATTTTGCCTATTTCATTTTGCAGGGGTAAGAATAAAGACCAGGGCACAACTTAATTTTTGTTCTAAAACACTTTGCACTTCTGTTCATTCTCTATAATATGTTTAAGGTGGTTGTCAACCACAATTTTGTGGACACTACCATAAAATGCTTTTACAAGTATTTATAAAAAGTTCAATTTAAATAGTATCTCAGAAAGCAAATAGCATCTTTTTATCCATCTGTATGTACACAGAGTCATGTTCTTTGTTCTCTAAATTGCTTAGGTATACCTAAACAGAATCTAACTATGGATCATGTTGGATACGTTCACCTGGTCTCATATGGTCTAATTTTGTTAAACTTGGTCAAACTAAGATTACTCAGAAAGGAATGTCTGCAATAAATACTGAAAAGCACAGCTCAACATAATAAAGCCAGTAAAATCACACTCTAATTTATGCTTACATTTTGATGCCAAATAAGCATGCAGCTGTATTTGAGCTACTACATGGGTTGTCTTTGTAACTGACGGTGTGAAAGAAAGACTTCTATGGCACAATTCTTTTCCGAAGCAGTCATCTAAAATTAGCCAAATGAGTCATGGCCTCAAAGTGCCTCTCTTTACTGTCTACTGAGAGTGTCTAGATAACTAGCTGAGATGTGAAAGTCTATACAGTAGTTGCCTAAAGTTAACAGATACGTCCCACTCATGGTGATTTCACACTGACATAGGTGCCTCTACACCACTCTTTGGGATTGATCAATTTAGTCCAGTTTCAGAGTTGCATCAATTCAGGTGAGTTTTAAAACAGACCAGCTAAAATGGTGCGATGCCTATATGTCAGTATGGCAGATAGATTTCATGACACTTCAGCCTAACTTAATGGAGAAATAGATTAAGATGAAATAATGAGTCCAGTTCATATTGAATTAATTAATTAATTTAGTTTCTTAAAATCCAGTTTTCAGTGTGTCTAGTTTTATTTGGATATAGGAAAATCTTCAAGATATTTTAATATGAATCTGAATCACTTTGACTCAGAAACTGAAAGAAAAAGTAGGAAAAGCAAAACTAATGCTGGGAAGATAAAGCATCAAGCTCATGTGCAAGAACAATCTTACAGAGGAGAAAAATGGGGAAAAAAGTAGAGGAGAATTTTTTTTTTTTTTTTTTTTTTTTTTTTTAAATAAAAAAGGAAAATTTTTTNTTTTTTTTTTTTAAATAACAAGAGGAAAATTGCTCAGTACACCTCTATCTGGGCATCTGAATCTTTCATGTGGGTGTCTGTGTGTCCATACCTGAATGTAAGCAGGTCTAACGAGATGTTTGAAAGTCTAAATTGTAACATTATAGAAAGAGTCTTCAAGTTTGGCCTTGGTAGTTCTCATGATAACGATTCAATTAAAGACTGAAGGTGAAAGCTTATATTTACTAATTTCAACTGGTATTTGGGCACTGATTTTTAAGGGACCATAACATCATGCTAAGACTCTGATTTGTATTACTGGATTGTGTGTCAGATTTACTCACTCTGCTGTTTTGGATTATGTCAATGAGGATGTCAGATAATGTAAACAGATCTATTGCCTTTGAAATCAGTGGAGTCACTTTGATTTACACCAGCTGGTAACCCCACCAGGGATGCTTACAGTGGCATCCCAAGTTCAGCTATTTAAATGAAGGTCAAGTATGTAACTTCCTCATTACTCCTCATAACTTCCTTTTGCTTCTGCTGATTATTTCAACACTATCAGAAACGAAACACCTATTCAAATTGGATGTCTGATTCACTTTTTAGATTTGGTTGTTAGCATGTTGGTGCATTAATTAAAATTTACTCAGTTTACATCTGGGTGCTCTCAGCCACACTGAAATAACTCAGGGGAGACAAATTTCTTTTGGAAATGAAGATGATGGCTGCACAGCAACTGTGGCAAGCTTCAGTTTGTTGATGATTTTGGAGTGCATGGTTACACAGAAAACATAAAGAGAATTCATTACACCTTCCTATATGTTACTGAATGATCCAATAATCTTTTAGTATCTGAATTTGTCTCTTTTTTTTTGTTTTGTTTTCTAATGATATACACAAGAATGAGTGTTGTTGTCATCTAAAACAAAAAAAACCTTCAACTTTGGTGATTCCAAGGTTTCCACCATATGAATATTTCTACCATACTGTGCAGAAAACATGTACTCTTTCCATACTTCAAGTGCCTGCTCTGTAGACCTGAAAATGCTATACATTTAAAAAACAAGCATGAATTGAAATAGTAATAATCCAGCTTATAAAGTCTCTCTTTAAGTGAGCAGGAAATAAGAAAGGTGAACGCAATTATAGCAGAATTTTGATAAACCCCACACAATATAACTTGCACCATGCATTTGGAAAGTTCTCAAGAATGTCAAAAAGTTTTTGCTCATATTTTCTTCTGGGGCTGTTGTTTACAGCTTGCTTTCTGCTCCCCTCCTTTGCTTATGTATTATTACTCCATATTTATCTCTTTCTCCACTTCTGCTCAAAGAAGTATGGGAAGCACTGTATTTCAGATCGCAAAGCCTGCAAATAGACATTTGTTTTAGCACTTCAAAAGAAATAAAATTTCATCAAATTTCTCAGAAGTGAAATTAAATTGGAAAGATATAATTTTAATTTTCTTAATTTAATTTCATTTTCTAGGGGAAAGCTGCAGGCAGTTGTTTCTAGCACACAGCTAATGAGGAAGAAAAAAACGAGATTGTTTAAATTTTTTAGATTCAAATTTCCTTTTTATGAATCCCTGTTTTTTCTATTGAAATTTGCACAATGATTTAAACTTACTGAACAATTAAAGTTTAATTTTTAAAATAATTATCAGTATATGAGCTGCAGCTTATTATATAGGTATGGAAGTTCCCACTTAACAGGATAAATAGAGAAGATGAGAACATATTATATTACTTTTGAGAGTAAGGCCTAATATCTGTGAATAGACTTGTGCATAAATCAGTAGGCACATGGAGTTTTATTTGATTGAAATTTATTGTAGTATTTTCAAATTTCAGATTTTTAATATCCAAAACCAATTTGTATTATCTCTTGTGTTCACATGAATCTATGTGCATTTCATCCAAAGTTCTTTTTCTTGTCATCTGTGCCTTCTCACAAATTCCACTGGAAGATATACATTGTGAATGAACTGAGAGAAGGCATTCTGACATCAGTAGGGTACAGACTTTAAAGTCTTTTCATAATTCCATTTTTGAACACCCCATAGACAATTTTTACCAGCAGTAATTGAGTTATGATGATTAGTACTAAAAGTACTAAAAGTAATAATTTTAGGGTTAGGAGTTATGTGACTGACATTTATTTAGTTGGTAACATTTCAGTGAGGTGGAAGAGCCTGACCTATAGGTATACCTAGATCCTTTAACATTTCATACTCGTACCACTTTATATGGACAGCAATCAATTTAAGAATATTAGGTAGCAATCTCATGCTAAAGTTAAGTTTTTAGTTATGCCACAAGGTCAGGTACTGTTTGGTATCCAGTTTACTTTTCTTTTATGGACACATAAAGACACCTCCCAGCATTTTTGTCCTAAAGGTAACATGTGATGTTTCTCCCAGTGCTTTGCTATTTCCTCCTTTATGGCAGAAAAAGTGAAGGCGATATTAAAAAAAAAAAAAAAACACACACACAAAAATCAAAGTCCATGTATAATAGCAATAATAATAAAAAAGAATAAAGATTCTCACAAACCACACAAACTGACATGAAACAACAACTCTCATTGTGTTAGGCTGTGAAACAATAATTCTGTTCTGCGTATTTTTTCTAGTTTATTTTTTGTGTCACAATAAAAGATGCTTACAATAAACATTTCTGGATACATCACGGTCCGTTAACATTTCTGGATATATCACTGTCCATTAACTACAGGGAAAAAAAATTTTAAAATTTTAGGAAGAATTTTTCTATGCTACTGGTATCTGCTGATCATGCTTTGGAAAGTGCTTCAAATTTTTTTTAACCAGTGACTAGACTACAGAGTAGCTACAGAGTATCAAACTGATAATATGCCATTTTCTAGGATGTGTGACACAGAAAAAGCTATGACAAAACCAAGAACTTCCATCTTTAGTCACCTGACTTTTGTACAGGAAGTATATGTTGGATATGTGAGAAGAGCTAGGTCTTCAACACCATTTTTATTGGTCTCCATAGATTTATTCCATTAATGAGGAACATGTGTTTAGTTGGACTTTGGGACTATTGAATTAGCTGCCTACTGGTGCTGAAGACATTACTGTTGATTTTTAGTTTTTATTTTGGGGGAAAATGAAAGTATATCAGGTCTATCTGATCGAATACTCATGTTGTGAAACGCTGGCTATCCCGTTTCTCTCTGAGAAAGTGAGACAGAGTAACCATGTACTGCAGGAATCTCAATTTCAATGCATACTGTGTGAGAGAACCTAAACATAGATGGGCTCTTCAACTACCACTTGTGAGGTTATCTAACTGCCAACAGCACATATTAAATGTCATGTGCATGTGGTGTGACTGCGATATGAAGTGTTAATCCTGATTTGAAATAATCCTCTGATAAAAGTTTGCTGGTTGCTCCTACTTCCACTATATCCACTGCAACTTACCTGTAGATTTTCTGCTTCTGTTTTAGTATATTCTTGTAGAAATTATGTGTAATAAATCACATTTTCCCCTTAGATTGTCTCTGAATTAGTTGCTTGATTAATGCAATAATAAGGGCTCCAGTCAGCTGGAACAACTTTTTCAATAAGGGATGTTCATTTTATCCCTGGTCCTTGAAACTTCTACCAATTAGTACTTCAATAAGAAATGAGTACTTTTGCTATTTCTTTAGCATTTTGTCATATGAACAAATCCTTTGACTGGCCAGAAAATGTAAGCCTTATTTGGCTACTGTTAAAGACAAAGGAAATTTTACTGATACCTTTGATGTGAAAAAGTGTAAGCTCTGAGGTCCAAGTTTTCAGCTCATCTGCCTGTTTTCTACCTAAGGATATTTTTAATCTTTCTGTGTTCTGCTCATGTTACCAGTGTTAATAACCCTTTGCAGTTCTAGTTGCCAAAGGTGCCAAAAATGACTGAGTTCCAGAAATGTCACTGGTATTTTGTATTCTAATATTGATAGAATTAAATTTCTGTTGCAAACATCAGCAAAGAATTCCTAGTGAAGACAAGAAGAAAATGTTTAATTTTATTCTGTCGATGGTCTTACTAAATTATGCTTCATTCTAGAAAACAATTCTATATCTTGAGACGAAGTTGTCCATTTAGGAGAAACTACTGCCTGTACTATTGCAAAACAGGGAAATTCCTTTGAGTTTTCACAGTCATTATCTTTTACTATTTCATTGAATCAAATGAGAATGATATTTATAAAACTCATTTAGCACAGTAAGCTAAGGCTTGTCATTAGGTAGATTTTGAGTTCTGCCCCAACCTTCTATCTGCATTTGATTTCAGCATATATATAGTGATTGCAAACATATTTTCAGTAGGAAGCTATTATTTTAATTTATAGATATCCTAGTTATGCTGAGATTAATTCCAGAGCTTCTTAGTATTTATACCTTCTCTTTTCTTTGTAAAATGGTGAATATCTTGACTTAGCTACTAAAAATAATTTACCTATAGAGCCTTCCAGCCCTCCAACAGATCAACACTCCCACCCAACTCAGTGTCATCTACAAAATAATATTTCCCCATAGCCCCTGGAGAAGGCCATGGTGAAGCTTATTGTGACCCTGCCACCCACAGCAATGACCACACCAGAGCATTTATTTGACACTACAGCTTCTGGAGAACCCCACACTAGAGATGTCAATAAGTCCTGAAGGAAGCTGCAGCTCGTGGAAGGCTTATGCAGGAGAAAGCTCCAGGCAGGAGCCATGGCCCATGGAGGGGAGCCCATGCAGGAGGGATCTATGATTTAAGGACCATACTCCATGGAAAGAATCCACACTGGAACAGTTCTTGAAGAACTGCAGGATGTGGGAAGGGCTCACATTGGAGAACCCTGTGAAGGAATGTATCCCATGGGAGAGACCTCACGCTGGTTCAGGAGAACAATGAGAGAAGAAGCAGTAGAGATGAAGTGTTATGGTCTGACCACAACCCCCATTCTGCAACTACTCTGCACTTCTTGGGGCTGGAAAGGAGGGAGACTGAAGAGTTAGGAGGGAAGCAGAGAGGGAATGGAGTGAAGATGGTTTTAGTTTTGTTCTTATTTCTCACTATCCTGCTTTGTTATTAATTGGCAATAAGAAATTATTCTTCCCCAAGTTGAGTCTGATTTCCTGTGATGGTAACTGGTGAGTGATCTCCCTGTCCTTAACACATGATTTTTTCATCATGCTTCCTCCTCCTGTTCTGCTAAGGACTGGGTGTGAGAGAGCTGCTTGATGGGCACCTGGCAGCCAGCCAAGGTCAACTGACCACAATATCACATAGTAAACCGGAATTACAGAAATGACATTACCTTTCATAACCGTCTAAAAAAACCAAACATTGATCAGTTAATAGGAAGAAGAAAGGGATTCAGTGAAAAATTATGAAGATGACTTTAAAAGAAGAAAAGTTAGAACAAGAAAGAAAGGATATAAAGAAGACAGAATAAGAAGGAAACACCTAGGATAGACATCAGAAAATCTGTATGCTGACAAAACTTGTAAGTATTTTAACAAAATATTTCAGCTACAACCTTGCTTCCACCTAGCAATAATAATTTGACATAGAAATTGATTAAAGTATCCTTATACTGTTTTTTCATAGCAAAAGCTTTCTTATCTTAAAACTAAGTTGTCTTCCTGGAGTCTACAGTACTGCTCTACAGAATACCACAAGGCTACTGTTGTCTTCTCCCTTCCTGTACTCAGGTCCTGCAATCAGTCTGACAGGAGTATCAATACCTTATACACCACTGAGAACAGCATAATGTCTGAGTAGGGATGGTTATTCTCTTTCTCAAAATCAAAGGATGGAAATCTTTGGAATGCATTACTTTGAGCCAGACTGGTACACACAGATGCTCATGATGACACTGTCAGTGGTTAGCAGTTAGCCAAGATAAGCATTTCAGCTCTTCACTGTCATTTTAAATCCTGCAGAAGTCGGTATGGACTGTCTACAAACTCTTAAGGTCCAAAGTAAAATAAAATAGTTTTTTTAGTGCCAACTCTAGTGAATCAGCATCAACTTAATTTTAAACCACAGCCAATAATTGTTGGTTTTTTTGTTAATCTTCTGGTTACCAAAACCTGACCTACATATTTTAGATTATTTCAATTATTTTATTTTAATTATCAAAATATCAATGTAATTTTCTCCTACTAATGTCAGATTTTACTACCTAGACTAAAGATTCACTGTGAGTTTGTCATGGGTTTACCAGCCCCCCCCCAGGGTTAAAAAATAGTTAATTCCATGTAAATTTCTGGAGCAAAGCCAGTCACAAGTTTTAGTAATGCCTCTGTGAATGACATATTTAAGAAAACGGAAGAGAAGATAAATTGCGCAGAAAAAATTCCAGCCCGGAGTACAGTGGAGGAAAACAAGAGATAGCAATGTAGCTTCCAAGCTCAGTGTAGCAGGCCCCCTCTCCCCCTCCAGCAGGGGAAAAGACTTAAAAACTAAAACCCCTGCCACCTTTGGAAGATGATTTGGAGTGAAGAAACCCTCCAGGAGCTCATGAGGGAGCCTGTGCTGGAGCAGAGGAGTGCACGGAGGAAGCTGTAACTCTGTGGGAGGCCTAAGATGAAACAGAGTCTTGCTGAAGACCTGTGGCCCTTGGAGAGAGAAACCTATGCTGGAGCAAGTGTCCCGGGTAGGACTTGTGATCCCTGTGAGGGATTTATGCTGGTGTAATTCATTTGTGACCCTAAAGGACAGCAGAGTATGGAAGAACTGTTGTCTGAGGGTAGACTCGCGCTGGAGAAGCTCATCCAGGGCTGTCTCCCATGTGAGAAGGGACCCCACAAGAAACAGGGGATGGACTCGATGCCATTATCCCCTGTAACAGGGGTGAAGACCCTGGTGCAGCAAGTTGTCCCCTTGCAGTCCATGGAGGACCTCACAGGGCCCGAGTACTCCCTGACCTCCGGTCCTGGCCCGGCAGGGAGGAGCAGGGACAGTCCTGAGGTCGACGTGCAGCAGAGAGAGAGAGAGAGAGAGATTTCCAGCTACAGCCGATCGGAGCTGTCGCCCCAGAGATAATAGAAGAAAACTTTCAAGTGCTGTAAATTTGACTTAGAGGAACAGTAAACCCTGAAAGAAAAGAAAAGACTTTTCTCCTCCTGGACTGATACAGGGGGGAGGGATAATTTCGTAAATACATAACATTTTCTTCATGATTTTACCTAGTTAGAATTGTTGTATATATTATTCCTTAGTTTTTATCCTGCTAGTAATAAATTTAATACTATTCCCCCACATCCTGTCTCTTTTGTCTGTATAAAACCTCTCTCATCTCATAGCAATTGTATAAAAGATTTGAAAAAAATCAGTCCAGAGTAAACCCACGACAGAGTTGAAGTCCAATAGTGTCCAAATTGAAATAAATCTAAATCTTGAAAATATGCTTTGTCATTGACTCTGTCTTGGATGGGTTTCCCTTCTTCCTTTCTTTTCAGATGCAATTAATGTGGAAATTTGCAATATATAATAGGAAAAGACCAGAAGAGGAAAAGTAGATCTTTTTTCAGCTTGGCTGTGTGACGTGATAAAGAGGCTAGTCGTATTGAGTGATAACCTGAATCTCTCTTCTGAATCTCCAGTTGCTACTCTGCATTCATTTTCAGCTGGTACAAAATCATTTTGTTGGAAAAATAATTTTCTTCATCACTTATTCACTATAAATTCTGGAAGTAATTTTGTCTCACTGAAACCACTTTTATAGCACAGTAATGCCACTAATTTTGATGGATTTTCTGAATAGGTAGAACTGAGAGGCAAGGCATGTGTTGTGTCACATTAAAAGCTTCTAGGTAGGGAAAGTCAGCAGAGGATGTCTGCCATGTCATTTAGTTTCATGGTGACTAACACTGCATTCAATGTATCAACTCCACAAAAGGCCTCATTTACAACTTACAACAAAGTGAATTTAGTCTGTGATGTTTTGTAAATAAAAAAATATATTTGTTCAGCCCCAGTTTAGATGAAATAAGAGGTAAAATATAATTCACACAATAGCCACTTAGAATCAAGATCTAGAAAGTAAGTAAGGAGGAGGGAAAATGGAGAATATTCCTGGAATGTATTTGAACATCTATGTGAGATCTTTAGGTTATGTGTAAGGGAGCTGCTTTTACAAATAAAAGAAAATACTTAGTTTTTAAGCCATTTTTTTCTGAGAAATGTTTAAATGTTTTCATGGACAACGTCCATGCAAACCTGGAGTCAGGTTGTTAAGAGAATGGAAACCAGAAAATATTACAGATGTTGAAGATTGCTCATTTACAGGAAACGGTGTGAATATCTTAAAACTTTTTTTTTCTCTACATATTTATTCTTTCTTAACTCAGAAAAAAAAAAAAAAGAAAACTTTTGTGTGTTACTGCTACTGTTCTTAATCTTAGCTTACCTTGATTTCACATGCATCTATTATTCTGAAATAGCACCATAAGAAAATGGTTGTGTAGAACAAGCCAAATAACTTTGTTTGTCACATGTACATATTAAACTACCCCAGTTTAACTAAATTGCTATATATTTTGTAAGTTTGGGTGCAGAAAACCTGTACTTTCCATTATGCAGAAATCCAGCAAATTGCAGCACTCAAGTTATGTTGTTAGGTATAACAAGAGGTGGAGGTTAACTCTAAGTTTAAAGTGAGAATGACAGAGAGTTCAGGGGCCTCTAAGAAAGCCCCATCCGGTATTTATGAGTTGCATGTATATGATGCTCTTCTATGTGGTTGGTGCCCCATGTCAGACATTCTTCTGGCCGACTCAACAGCTTGCATCTAAAGGGAGCTAGGTTGTAAGGGAGGTAGTTTGACAGACAGAGAGCCAGAAACAAGAGAGTGTGCTATTTATATTGTTGTCTGGTTTATCTGTTTATGTGCTAAAGTGTATGAGCTGTTCAGGCCTGAGCCAGAACCCCAGCTGAGTGAAGTTCGGGTGGCATGGGCTTATCAAACAACCTAACATTTCAGGAATACATAACTTTCTTTAGGACGCCCTTATTTATAGGGAAATACATCTTCTTCTATGATTAGTAGTGAAAATTGATGATGACATACGAGTAGAAATGGTTTCTTGGGCCTAAAAACTGCAGGTACTGCTTTGTTTAGAAGTGTGATCAGCACTGCCAGCCAGGCAGGCATCCCAAAGTGAGAATTTATGGGAGATAACTGTGTCTCCTAGTGCACAGCCTGTCCTGCTATAAAGGTGTGAGTGCAAAGGCATAGCACTCTTGCTTTGTAGGTGCTGCTGAACGACTTGCCAGAGTAGTGATTTTTCCCTGCAGCCCTAAGACTTGTGAAGGGAAAATTTCTTGCTGCGTGGGGGAGAAAGCAGGAGAGAGAGCGAGAGCAAGTTAGTGAGCGAACGCTGAGCCCTTACAGGTGATCCATTACCCTGCAGCCATTACAATTTGTCATATATGCTTCACCTAGCATCAGCTGCAAGATGAAATGTTTTCAGCTCAGTTTATCAGTCTACCTGGATGTGTCAGGTCAACTTCCTTTTAACCCACTGTTCTGGTTCACGGGCTTTTGGAAAATATGGCACAGCTGATCAGAGCTAGCAGTTGTCTTTCTTCTTTTTTTTTTTTCTTTCTTCTTTTTTTTTTTTTTATTTTGCTCACAGTGTGAAACAGATATCTGTATACAGATACCACTAAGAATTTGACTTCCAGATTAATCCAGTACAGTTCAAAAATCCTGAAATATGCCTTCACTTCTGTTGCAGGCAGGATAATTAAGAAAACCTATTATATTAGAAGAAGAATTTTCTTCCTTTGTAAATATATTCACACACCCACATGCATATATGTACATATGCATGTGGGCATGCAAACACACCTACCCACACATCTTAATTCTAAGGATATAAACAAAATGAAATAAACCCACTTTAAATTATTTATATTGGTTACCAGAATAAAAAATTATACACTTTTGAGTCACAAAGCTATGGCAAAATGATATGCTGATAGTTTTACGGTTTTATTTATCTTTATGTGTCTCTACAATTACAGGAGGGAATCATGGTATGTGCTTTAGCAATACTCCAATTAGAAAATTATATTTGCAAAATTTTTAACAGTGTCCTATACATAGAGGAGGTAGAACCTGATTAGCTTAACTTCTGTTTATACTGTCAGACATAACTGGTGGAATTCCTACTCACATAGTGTAATTTTAGAATGAAAATTATTGAAATGCTAGTTAAAGTTACATGGTCAGGCAGTTCATGCCAGTTGCGTTGCCCTTCCATACAGAATGTCCTAATATACTGCTGCTGGTGTAATGGTCATTGCTCAGTCCCATGTTTTTTGAATCCTCTTATTCCCAGAGCTTATTAATACTGACTATATATACAGATTGAAGGGCACTTGCCTGTACGTTTCACGCTGACCAGTATCCAGTATGCAACCAAAGTGAGATATTGCTAGCAAGTGCAATTATCATATAGTTTTGAAAAACTTACCCTTCTTCTGTCCACTTTACTCTCTAAGTGATCTTCTAAAATTACAGATGTATAAAAACGTCATGCAGTTGACTTTTGTTCAAATTTATCTTTGGCCTTGAAGGAAATGGGGTACTACTGGAAGTTTTAAATCTAGCATATTTTCTTATTCAGTAGAGAAACATAAGCTTATTGTCATTAAACAGTATGGGTTTTATTTTTATTATTGCTTAGATTAATGGATGTGTAGCATTATTGATAAACATTATCTTATGCTAATTTTGATCCTTCATATTTAGTCCTTTCTTTTCTCCTTTTTTTTTGCTATAGGCTGCTAAACATATATACTGTATTTTTGTGAAGCTACAAGCACATAAATGACAGTTTTTAGTTTTTGATGTTAATACCCTTCTCCAAAGCATGAAAGCACAGTAAAAAAATATAATTTTGCCATGGGACAGAACTACATGGAGCACAGAAGAAAGACTCGAGTTTCACTGGCACACTATTGATTCTTTTTGCTCAGGCATGCTGCTTGATGAAAATGACTGTTGACTTTCTTAAAACATAGTTTGATAAAAGTCACCATTTTATTTTTTAAAAAATAAAATTATAGAGTGTTTTTTTCATCTTAATTTTTAATTGCAATTTCTGTTACGTTACTTTCAACCTTTGTGTTCTGTCCTGCAATGTAACAATTTCTCACCTCCGGTTGTTTTGCCTCAGCCTCAATTACTTAGAAGGGAATTTTTGAAACTTTTGTCCTGGGATGTCTCCTTTTCCTGTGTACATTATCTTACTGAGTTAATGGTGACAAGGCTTTTGTTGAGACAAAGAATTCTGTAATTATAGAAGTCCAGCACATTTTGTCAAGGGAAGGTTGACCTGCTTGCCACAGAGATCTATTTGTCTGCCATCTCCAGCATTTTTAGACATGCTAGATGTTAGGCCTGCTCCAAACATGCGACCCAGTATCCCTCTAAGGACAGTACGGGGAGAAGCTGGATGTGAATGTACTCACTTGAATAGCAGGATGTGAGGGATAGAAGCTATCCCTAGGCACACGTCAAAAGATGATCTAGTAGAAGGAACCTAAAATGACCTAAGGAGCTTAAGCACTATACAAACCCCCTTGATGTGACTTGTCATGCCTGAAGGACTAAACTTATTGATAGGAGTGGGGAAATCCAACCTGGTAAGACTGATTGATATTCACCGAATTGCTCTGCCTCTGTTTACAAGTGCCACATGTATGCCTAACGCTAGGCTGGGAATTGTAAATAAGGGAAGAAATTTATTTAAACTACGGCATGGCCTATCATCACTATGTTCACTGAAACAAAGTATTAACTGAAATTATATAGCTTGGAAACAATGAAATGTGCTAGAAGACAGTTTTATTAGACATTTTCACAGTTGGAGGGAACAAACCAAATCTGATTCTGAATCTAAAGAGTAGGAGAGTGTAATGTGAATCCTGTCTCATCTTTATAAACGTAAGGAACTAAACATAAGAGAACATTAAGTGTTTAGCTTAAATGTGCATATTCATGATGGTACTGACAAAAATATTTTGTTGATAACTGATTTTCTTCTTTTCATATATCTATTCAAACACAGTATTGAATTATAACAAGCTAAAGAATTCCTCTAATTAAATAAAATTAAGGTGATGCCTTAAATTTACTTAGGAATGGATGCTTTGCTATAAGACAAGCATTTCAGCAAATACACTAACAAAATCATCTAAGGATAAAATTATTTTTCTAAACTCAAAACAGCTGAGTTAGTTATTTGCTGTTATTTATATATCGCCATGTTACTGTATTAATGTAAAATGTTCTTCATCTTTGCCTGTTAATCTTGATTAACAGGAAAAAAATAGCATAAATATCTTCACAGGATTTTTTTTTTCAAGTCATACTTTTGTAACTGCCACCCTAGAATGGGAGGGGACATAACCTGCTCCCTTGCCTTCTTTCCAAGAAAACACTGCAGATTACCAAAGAAGAGGAAACAGCTCTGAATACCCTGAATTGTCTGGAACAGACCTTTCTAGGCTTTTCACTGTCTTCTGCTTTCAGCATTTTGAATTATTCATCATTTTTCTGTTTGACCTGTCTTGTTTCAAAGTAAAAGGCCAACAGAAATAAAAAACAACTGGAAATACATAACCACTTTCTTTCAAGTCACAAAAGCATGTCTATAAATGTACCTGTGTAGTGTGTAGAATAATTTCAGAATCAAAATAATATCTGCTTCTATCACAACTGTAGAATCTGAAAGAATTTCTGTTTTAAGAATTGTAAATAAGGTGGGTTTGATTTGTAATATAAATAATACTTGTCTATATCAACTCTCTTTCCCTTGTTGTTTATAATTAATCTCTTATAATGATACTCAGAGAACTTATGGTTTAATTGCTCTTTCTAGAGAATAGTTTGCATAGTTTGAAGTGACAGGTGTTTATAAGCTAATAAAACACATTCCCTAGACCACAACTTTAAAAGCTCCATGCAAAATGAAGTAAAGTGGCTTTATTTTGCATTTTGAATGTATCAAATCCTCAATGGGCAGCCTCTCACACCAAGCAACTAGCCAACCAGAACTTTCTTAATATCATACAACCTGAAAGAAAATACTAAGTTTTTAAAAAAATCATTGAATTTTATTTGATTCTTCCCTTTACTATGGTCTTTTTCCTTCATGGAAAGCAACATTAGGAAATCCTTTTTAAATTCTTTATGCAAATAATTTTTCATAGCAGGATAATGTGCAGAAAGATTTAATTGGTTCAAGTAATCAGTCTGGGAAGTTTTGACAGCATGACCAGGAATTTTGCTTAAACAATAACACTCTTAACTGACAACAGATTCTTACAACACTTCATCAGTTAAACCTGTGTCACCATTTGCTGAATTATAAATTTTATGAAGACATAATACTAGTTATATAAACTTCATTTTTCCCGAGCTTAAAATATTCTATTAGGCAAAAGCCTAGTCATAGCTGTATAGTTTCTTGATAGATGGGTAGGTTAAAGAAGGTTAAGTAGATCCTAGTGTAAAGCAAATAAAAGGCTGAATTGGGAGCATTCCTCTTACACACAGACATTCTTGATAACTGTTTACTTTAGCATTAATTACTTACTTAGAAGTTTCCATCAAAATTGAAATTTGGAGTCTTAGTTCCAGTGCACAGTAGGGCTACTTTAATGTTGTGAGAATTTTTTTCACTTTGGTGAGAATAAAAAAAGGCTGGAAATTGAAAGTGTTATTTCTCATCAGACTACAGCTGCTATTAGAGGAGAAGAAATGTGAAAACAGACATGTCAAACATGTCTGAACAGACATCGAATACAATAAAAATCAGTATCTTGGACACTATACCAGCCCTTTGTCATGTCACTTCTGGTTTTCCTGCATAAGTTTGGTTTTCAAGCTGTGTCTGTTACTATCTTTACTAGAAAGGTTACTAATTTTATAAGCCCTATGAAAAATAGAACATATTGTAGTTGCAGTGTATTTCATCCTGAAGGTCTATGATAGTTTACCCCAAGTTTGATTTGTTTCTTTAATATCTGAAACACAAAACGATAAAAGAAGAACTTTGATTGGACTCAAAGGCAAAAAAATAAACAAAACCAAAACAGGTGTCATGCAGTTACACACTGTTATTTGCACTCTGTGTTGTACTCTTCCATAATTTTATTTTAGTGATGATTACATGGCTAGTGCCTGTATAAAACACATATAATCCTTGTTGATCTCCACAAAGACTCTACTTAGAGTTTTAATTTTAACTCTAGAAAAAAGTTAAGTTTA
Organism: Oxyruncus cristatus; assembly: GCA_013399855.1. Lineage (NCBI taxonomy): Eukaryota > Metazoa > Chordata > Aves > Passeriformes > Cotingidae > Oxyruncus > Oxyruncus cristatus. The sequence goes on along the minus strand of VXAY01004421.1, from coordinate 1,729,032 downwards.
TTAAAAGTCTAAAGCCAGGTGATCCACTTTACTTTTAAAATCATCTTTCACAGTGTTTTCAGATAGCTCTGTATTGATATCCCATTGCTGACACATTATTTTGGGTAAGTGGACAGTTGGTATGGTAGAGATGTTTTCACAAGAAAATGATTATTTATTTTGAAAGACTATTAATATTTTTCACTTTGTAGGTCTGTGCAAAGGAAATGTAATGTCAAAGGAAGAACAATGAAAAAATAATTTAAAAAATATTTGCTAGTTTTAATTCTGAAAGACTATTAATAATTTTTAGTTCATATGTCTGTGCAAAGCAAATGTAATGTCAAAGGAAGAACAATGAAAAAATAATTTAAAAAATACTTGCTAGTTTTAATTCTGATTTATAGCGTAAATATATGATATAACAGCCTATCTGAATTTATATTTTTCTGGACAAAATATTATGCATTAGATAAATAATGAATATATGAAAATTCAAATTTAATTGGTGTAGCACATCCCTTTAAATATGCATATACAGATGTGTCACTGAGACCTGTTTATTTGTATAGCTTTGAAAGAAGAAATTCCTCACTTCAATACAGCCTTCTTCGGTAATAATGTTGAGGTACAGGTAGTAGAGAGTTAAGTATCACAACAGTCTCTAACTCAGTAATCAAAAAGCAAGAATGAAAGCAGTCTGGAAGCACTTCAGTGTAAAATCATAGAATGTCCTGAGTTGGAAAGGACCCACTAAAATCATCAAAGTCCAACTCCTGGCCCTGCACAGGAGAGCCCCAAGAGTCACACCATGTGTCTGAGAGCATTGTCCAAATGATACTTGAATTTTGTCAGACCTGGTGCTATGACCACTTCCCTGGGGAGCCTGCTCCAGTGCCCAACCACCCTCTGGATCAACCTTTTTCTAATACCCAACCTAAACCTCCCCTGAAACAACTTCAAGCCATTGCCTTGGGTCACCGGTCAATGGAGAGAAGAGATCGGTGGCTGCCCCTCCTCTTCCCCTCATGAAGAAGCTGTTGAACACCTAGAAAAATGCAGAATTTCTTTCTAAATGCTGTACAAAGCAGATGAGAGAACTCTGTGAGTATTCACCTCAGAGTAAAAAATATATATAGTCCCCCCCTGAAAATCCAGATATGGTCTCTGGAATAACATATCACTTCAGCTGATAATTTGTTTTGAATAAAACCCTGTTGCTTTACAAACCTGGCTTTGAAACTGTGTTGTGAAAACAGCTTTAAGTAAGGATTGACAGAACAAGAAGTAGTAGCAGAAGAATGCTAATAACCAGCTGACAATAAGAAACAGTAATGCACACAAAACTCTATAACTGGCAAAAGGGAAGTGAGTCTTCTTAATATGATAATATAAGGATATCAGAGTTAGTATGACAGTCTGCAGAATGCCCTGTTATAAGCATATTAATGCAAGAAATATGGGGAAGAAAAAAGTGTGAGACTTTTACTAGTTGGTCAAGTTTAAGACTAAATTGATATAATAAACACAATAGGATAATTTCTATTACAGAATGTTAGTATAAAAGAGGCATAGCATGTACAAGAAAGGCAGGTAATGAAAATAAGGAGGAGTATTGCTTTGAAGATCAAGGATGGATGTGCTTGCCAAGACAGAAAATCAAAGAGGCTTGCTGGAAATCCCTGAGTAGAGATGAATGGGGAAAAGAACAATGGCACTGATTAGGATCTACTGTAGTCCAAAATGTGGAGAAATTCAGGATAAGGCTGAAGAAATAGTAAAATTATTCAGCACACAGAATTTGCTTTCAAAAGGAATGGGGGAGTTAGGGAAATGATACAGAAGGTTAGAGCTAATTCCCACCAACTTGGAGACATTGGATAAGAATGTAAAGGTGAAAGGTCATCTTAATGTGAAAACCATAAATGAATGGAATTCAAGATCTGGTGGGGTTAGGAAGTAAAATGGCATAAAAAAATATCAAAAAATCAGGCTCTCAGGAAGACACATATAGTCAGAGGGTTGACAGGTATTGCAGGTGAATGTAAGAAAAAATTATTTAAAATATAGGTGGTCTTTTCTTCTGAACCCAAACACAAAAAGAGTAAAAGAAAGATAGGCAGATGGGAAACTTCTCTCAATTGTGAGATTTTCATAGTTCTCAGATGTATGGAGCATGTGCTCAGGAAGCAAAAACTGTGTTAGTGTAGTAGGAATAAGTTCAAAAGCACAGAGCAAACACATAGGGACAAAAATCCAAATGTTTAGATACAAAGTGGGGTGCAGCTTACAAGAAATGACATTGATAGTAAAGAAAAAGTATGTTTGTAGTAAAATGAAAACTAAGAATATCATTGGTTAGCTTCTTCATGCAGATGGAAAGGTATTGACAACTGATGCTTGGAAAGCCAAATATTTTAATGGCTTTTGGATCTTCATAAGACATTAAAATTATAAACCACCATTTGCTATTAGCATTTGGTGCAAAAAAGAGAAAAAGAAGTTTACAACTTTACAAAGTTGTAAAAAGAAAAAAGGTGTTACAAAAAGAAGTTTACAACAGAGGCAGAAGAAATGGGAGTACTTAAATAAAACGGATGTTTTCAACTTGTTTGGTCCTGATAATCTTCAAATGAAATCACAAAAACTAAGCAGATATTTTTGGGACTGAAAAATGTGAGAGTGATTTATTTATTTTAAAAAAGAAAGAAAACAGGAGAGACACAACAGTTACATATAAAAAAACCCCAAACAAATAAAAAGTACATAGACAAATAATCAACCATCTCTAATCATCTGAAAGACAGTAAGGAGATAAATAGCACCAACATGGACATATAAAGAAGAAAACACTCTAACTCTCTCTCTCTCTATATATATATATACACATATGATTTTTAATGAAATGATGGCAAACTTGTAGGTCAGGAATTTGTTGTTCTTTTTGACCTCTCTGAGGATTTTTCCTAGCCATTAAAGGTAGATTATGACACAGGACTATGTAGTTAGTCCACGCGTGGTTTTTTGTAAGTATGGTGCTAACTGAATTACTCTTCGCATTTTTTTAATGACATTTGCCTAAAATCCATTTGAACTTTTAAATTTCTTTAACAATAACTTTATCATTACTTTGATGAAAGTAATAGCGTAGTTGATAGAAAGATTGGTGCTTGAGAGATGGAAATGGAGAGCAATTGTGCAACTACTTTTCTTTGTTTTCATTTTAAGGACAAATGGGAATCAAATGCCAGCATGAGGTAGTTATAAACATAGTGAAATTGCTCTACTAATCTTGCAGTATGCTGTCAAGATAATAATAGCTCTGAGCATTTCTATCGATTCCTGAAAGAATTACTAACTTATTATCTAAAAGAACTCCTTATAACTGGTTAAAAATGAAATGCATGTTTGAAACATCCACTATTTCAATAACTACAGTGAAAATTACCCTTTTATTCAAAAAGAAAGCAAGAAAAATGAGAAGTAGCATGTTACGAATGTGTCATCTTGAGTTACACAGATGTAAGGTGGATGCAAACTTCCCCATGAACCACATACCTTTTCATGAGTGCTTACTCTTGGAAGTATTCAGAGACTTCTATTTCACAGCTCTATCTGAGGCTTCAAAATTTATGTTTTGGCCACTTTGGACCAAACTGTTGTATGCCTTCCCAAGACAGAACAGTAATAAAAAAGTGCTCTTTGGAACAAAACCAACAGTATTTCTTGGCTTCAATTTCTCTCTTTCCTTCTCTTTCATCAGAGAGCTCTGGAAGACAGAAATCATCCTCCTAGAGAGTATTAACTCAAAAAAACTTTGATTAGACAAAGTATTTTAACAAAAGTACATTTGGCAAGAACTTTATCTTTCTGTAGTGCAAATTCAGAGAGTGAGTTAAGAATAACACCTACCACCTAGATAGAAAATGTGTGATTTCTTTGATGTACATCTTTAGGTGTGTGGGTTGAGTAAGTCTTTTTTTTTGCTCTAGGAAGAACTACATCTCTGGAGAAAATTTGCAGACAAATTTATCACTTTGAAGTTATACTTCTTACCTTGTCTCATTTTATGTCATAGGATTACCTTTTATCCAAAATCTCAGGTTACCTATTTTACCTACATGTTGCAACACCTAGCTACTGAATGGAAGAGCTGTCTTCACACATAGTGTTGTTTCTGTAAAAACAATTGAAATCTTATTAGAATATTGAAATACTACATTAATTTATAGATTATTTGCTTATGTTTTAGTTACTGTGCTTGCCCCTCATCAGTTTAAGTAGTTTACAGGAAAATATTATAATGCTTCCTATTGTAGACATAATCTGACATATCATTTCCAGTATCATGCTTTCTGTGCTCCTGATGCATTGTGGCCCAGCTTAAGTAAGATGTTTAGAGCACTTGGTAATTTTTCCTGCTTCTGAAAGGACACTTTTTACCCCAATTCTGCTGTGGCAAATTTCACTTCTTGACCTTGATAGGTTAAGACTCTCTGTTGTGAGGAGTGGGAGTTTCAACCATCTCAGACTACCACCAGCTGCTCATCCACCTATGTTCAGTAACAAAATAAAAATACAGTTATCTGCACTCAAGAAAAAAATTACATGCCTATGTCAACAGAGGCTTTGAGCCATAAATCCCAGTTTCTGGAGACGTGAAGCTCAAGATCATGTGTAATTGCCGAGCTTTGGGCAATGTGCATGCTCTCATCGTTTCCAGATCGTGGTATGTGGCGTCTTAAGGATTGAGACACACACACAGCATGCTGTGGGGAAAATGGAGAGATGGCCGTGTGTGGAAAGGTCCCCGGACAGGTACTACCCGTCATGCAGCACCACGTGTATGCACAGCACAGGGCAGCACCGGTGATCTTAGGTTGAATGAGTCAGCTAAGGGCACACTGTGAAAGGACCGCAGCACTAAAACCTGCTGCAGGATCCACAGGCTCACAGCAGGAGGCAGGTGCATAGAGACATCTACACATGGGCAGGTGTCACAAGTAGGACTTGATCTCAGTACATGGGATACACCAAGTCTCTGCTTTTAGTTATCTGATGTTACTTCCTGCCCACTTGCCATGTAGCCTTCAAATCTTCAGTCTTGGTACCTGCCTTGTCCTATTCCTCGTGTATGGAAAATAGGCTTCTACCTTGAGTTGCTGAATTTCGTGGACTGGACATTGAACCAGTACATGTCCCTCGCATCCTTGGTCCAAAATGGTCCTTTGTCATGGTGGCATTTTATTCCAATCCTTAAACTGTACACAAGGGGAATGAATAACTGGTTATGCTTATACACTTTCAAATTTTACAGTGATCTGAAATATCTGAAGTAGATCAGGAAGTACTTTTTAAGTACTTCAAAAGACTTAATTTTCTGCTTGCTGTCAAAAAAAAAAAAACAACCCTAAAAAACTTATACTCTTTAGATGCATCAGAAATAATTTATATCAGATAAATGTTTACCATGGTATTTACTATGCCATGAGAAAAGCAGCAGCACATTGACCTTATTAGAACTTATTATTCTACTTATTAGAAGGAATGTTCTATTTTCAGAGTTGGCCCAACAAAAACATTTTTATTGCATTTCATGGTCATCTGTATAATGCTGGAGTCTGTTTTGAGAAAAAAAAATACATGGCTAGCAAACTGGACCAACTAGGTCATGATTCGTGTCAACATCGGTTTTCATATTCTGCATAGTCATGTGTTGCTGTCCTTTGTGTGTTTTAGTTTCAGTGTACAATTTTCACCAATGATGTTCATTATTTAAATGAGACAAATAGGCTATTGTCAGGGACTGTGATCCTGGTGACATTATTATTCTGACCTAGTGTAAATATCATGACCTGTCTTGGAACTCTTGCAGTAAATGAAAGGGTTCAGGCAGTCAAGGTGACAACAGACCCGTCCATAAATCAAACCTTCAGACATTATGATAAGTTTTATTAAAGAGCAAATGGATTTCTTGACATTATGACTTGTATACAAGAGTCAGTAAATGTAAATGTAGCCATTTATTTAAAAAAGATAAAACCGATTAAGTTGTGAGACTAATGGAAAATACTGCCGTACCTTTTATTTTCATTTTTCTTATGTTGAATATGCAACTTCTACAATACTACAGATGGATGATACACACAGAAGCTCACTTATTCTAAAAAACAGCAGGAAGTTAAGTTGAGGAACATAGCCACTGCTGGAGATCAGTGGCTTAATTAACTCCATGCTCTAACCATTTTTATTTGACATAAGTCTACATGCAATTATTTCATGCTTCAGAAAGGTTCCATTATGTCTGAATATGTATGGTAATATGAATTCTTATGAAAGCTTTAAGGTAATTTACTCTTAGTGCTTTCTCTTTAAAACATTTGATCTAAAATCAGATAGTCCCAACAGTAGGAAAAATATGTTATGGGAGCTAAGATGTTCTTATACATATACTTGTAGCTTTTTACATCCTCACTGTACAGGTTTAAACTTTCCACACCCATAAAACAGAGTATTCTATATGTATAGAATATAGTTTTCTGATATTACATATCAGAAAACAGTGTCAGAAGACTTTTTTCCAAAATAATTTGATATTAAAATACATGAGAGATGAAAAGGTATGGTTTATGTACAAGATACTTTTCTGTGTAAAAACCAGAAAGAAATACAACAAAAGTGGTAAAAAGCTGCATTTGGATAGTCAAGTATAAAATATTTATTTTTGAATATTACAAGAAAAATATTAATTCAATCTGAATCTTACTTATGTCAAGCATCTCCCACTTACCATCAATTAGAAATGATTTTACTGCAAAAGTTTGATTTGAGTCCATAATCTAAAAAATACAATCTCTTATCATCATCACCATCATCATCACCATCATCATCATCATCATCATCCATACACTATAAGTCACCTGCGAAGTGTTCACAGCACTTGTCACTCCATATATAGCAACGAGAATTTTCCTTCCTATTAAAGGCAAGTGCTTCAGCCACACTGCCCAAGTCACAGAAGGCAAAGGCAAGGATTGGGAGGATGAGAACCGCCCACTGTAGGAAAAGATGAGGTTTAAGACCATTAAGGAACTTGAAGGTGCACAAGTTATAGGATCACAGAATGTCTTGGGTTGGAAGGTACTTTAAAGATTATCTAGTTCCATCCCCCCTGTCATGGCCAGAGGCACCTTTCATTAGACCAGTTTGCTCAAACCCCAATGCAGCCCGGCCATGAACCCTTCCAGGGATGGGGCATCCACAACTTCTCTGGACCTGATGAGATGCACATGCAGGTTTTGAAGGAACTGGCAGAGGAAGTGACTAAGCCATTATCCGTCATATTTGAGAGGCTGTGGCACTACAGTGAGGTTCACCACTAACTGGAGAAAGAGGAAACATAACCCCCACTTTTAAAAATGGAAAAACCAAGACCCAGGGAACTACAGGTCAGTCTGTTACACCTCTGTGCTCAATAAGATCATACAGCAGGTGCTCCTGGAAACTATCCTAAGGCTCATGGGAAATAAAGAGATGACTTGTGACAGCCAACATGACTTCCCTAAGGGCAAATCGTGTCTGACAAATTGGTGGGTTTCTATGTCAGGTTTACAGAGTTGGTGGATAAAGCAAGAGCAACTGATGTCATCTACCTGGACTTGTGCAAAGCACTTGATACTGTCTTTCATCACACCCTGGTCACTAAACTGGGCAGACATGGATTTGATGGATGGACCACTTGGTGGATAAAGAATAGGCTGGGTGGTTGCACCCAAAGAGCTGCAGCCAGTGGTAGGATGTCCAAGTGGAGACTAGTGATGAGTGGTATTCCTTAGGAATAGGTATAGGGACTGTCACTGTTTAACATCTATATCGGCAACATGGACAGTGGGATTGAGTGCACCCTCAGCAAACTGGCCAAGAACACCAAGCTGTGTGGTTGACATGCTGGAAGGGATGACATCCAGAGGGATCTTGAACAGCTGGAGAGGTGGGCCTATGCAAACCTTACGAAGTTCAACAAGGCCAAGAGCAAGATTCTGCACTTGGGTTGGGAAAATCCCAAGTACAAATGGAGGTTGGGTGGAAAATGGATTGAAAGCAGCCCTGAGGAGAAACACTTGGGGGCATTGAGGGTTGAGGAGAAGCTTGACATGAGCCAGCAATATATGCTTTTAGCCCAGAAAGCCAATCATGTCCTGGACTGCATCAAAAGAAGCCTGACCAGCAGCTCAAGGGAGATGATTCTTCCCATCTAGTCTGCTCCTGTGAGACCCCACCTGCAGTACTGGATCTAGTTGTGGGGCCCCCAACATAAAAAGAACCTGTGGGAGCAAGTCCAGATGAGGCCATAAAGATGATCAGAGGAATGCAGCACCTCTCCTATGAAGACCAGCGGAGACAATTCAGGTTGTTCAGCATGGAGAAGAGAAGGCTCTGGGGAGACCTTCCAGTACCTAAAGCCGACCTATAGGATAGTTGGAGAGGGACTTTTTACAAGGCCATGTAGTGATAGGACAAGGGGGAATGGCTTTAAAATGAGAGTAGGTTTAGATTGGATATTAGGAAGAAATTGTTTACTGTGAGGATGGTGAGACACTGGCATAGGCTGCCCAGAGAAGTCGTGGATGTCTACCACTGAAAGCGTTCAAGGCCATTTTGGAAGGAGCTTTGAGCAGACTGGTCTAGTGGAAGGTGTCCCTATCCATGGCAGTGGGCTTGGAACTAGATGATCTTTATGGTCCTTTCCAACCCAAAACGTTCTATGATTCTAGGTTACTCGGAGAAAAATTTTGCAAAAGCTAGGAGGTTCCTGACACAGAAAAAATGTGAATACTTCTAAAATGCTGAATATAGTCAAACTGAATTAAGGGCTGATTTTAAAATCTGATGATAAAAACTTATATTTTTGAAAGGAACTGAATGAAAGCCACATGTATCCATGAAAAATTAGAAAAGGACAGGAAACTTCTCAAAAAAAAAATTAGGAAACTGGGAAAGGAAAAATTAAATATCATAAAGAGAAAAGGGCAGTGGCTTTTATTTAGGTTAGCTGCCTATGACTACAATGCAAGGGGAAATGCCTGGCCTTCATTCTAGAAATTGTTTCTGAGATTGCAAATGCTTTTTTAAAGCTGAAGCCAGTGTGATAAAGTGCTGTTCTTTCACCAGAAAGAATGTTTGCTTACTATTTCATCATCCCCTGGAGGCACAGAGAAAGAAAATAAGCACATCAGTTGTCATTATGACAGGATAAAAATGGAGCCATCATATTTCAATAACACAATGCAATGAGCAGCCCCATCGAGTGATGAATTATGGACTCTCTCTTTCACACTCAACTATAAGTTAATATTATCTCCCCAGGATAATTAGAGTGAAGTTCAATTACTGACCCTGAATTACCGTGTGGGCCACTCCATGGGTTCTGACACAGCGTTTTACACATTTATCTTTTCACCTAATGCGCTAAATCTGCATTGCTCAGGTGATTAATCATACTGGGTCCCATCTAGCTCACACTATTCTTCTTGTATGGATTGGCTGGTCCCTGGAGTCCCCTTGAGCACAATATGAGAAGGTCTATTATGCTATGTTTTTCTACCAATTTATGTTCCTTCTTGTGTTTTGAGATTGTGGTCACTTCTGATGTTTGCCAAAAAAATCTGATGGTAAAAATACAACACTTTCAGATAGGGAATTATCGGCCTCCTTACAACAAGGAGACAGAAAACTCAGTCAGTGCGGGTAAAACATACCTACAAAACTCCAGTTGAAACAGATAGCTCCCTTTATTTCCATGTGTAAAGATGAAAGAAGAGAAATTCAAAATATGGCTCTGGAGGCACTGATCAATTTCCTGCAAGCTGTATTATTTCTTTCCCTTGTGAAGAACAAATTCTACTCTTGATCTGCTTACACTGAATAAATCCCTTGCTAATTTTTCCTGGCTTTTTAGGGCTGTATATGAGTAACCTTAAATATCTCTCATTAAAAAAACCAAAACCAACCAACCAAACAAAAAAATCCAAGAAAACAACCGTTTTTATTTATAATGCAAATGGTATAAACAAACCTTTAGAGTCAGAACGCTTAGCACAGCTTGTTATAATTATGCTTTCAGTAGCCTGGTGTCTTGCCAAATATACATTGCTGATTTAAAAAGCTCGATAATGCCACCTCACTTAAGGAAAATCCTGGTTTACTCTGTGAGTGGTGTCAGTGAAATGAAGAAGAAGGGATTAAAAGAAGAGAGTCAGAGGATCTGGATAATCAGCTATCTAAAGGATAGAGATTGAGGTCATATGCTGGGAGGAATAAAAGAGAATGAGATCCTCTTTTATATCACCAGCCATAATACTTAAATCTCAGGTTGCAGGGCATAGGATAAGTTGTAATTCCCTTACCCACAGGCCAGGGAAATGGGTAGCAAGGAGAAATGAGAGACAGAGAACTATTTGGACAAGTGACTACATATAAGGCAGAGACCAAGACATTATTTCGTATCAAATTTGGGCTACAGCAAAAAGCTACACTTCAAAACAGAACAGAACTAGGAAAAGAGCTAGACCTCAGAATGGTATCTTATTCCCAACTCTTCCCTAGATATAACCTCCCTAGGTTAGATATCAATAATATGACGTCAGGGAATAACTGTGTTTGCTCTTAGCAAGCAATTTCATGTTAAGCTATAGCCAGATTTGTTACAGAGATTACAACCTTGGTTTAGAAGTCTTTTTGAACCTCCCCAAATTTTTGGATTTTAAGCAGCTTCAGATCAAATTTTATAGGTGTTTATGTTTTCCAAAAGGACCCATCAAGTTCTAATCTTGTCTCTCTTTTGTCACAATTTCTAAAGATATAATTTATGTTAAAAACCAATAGTTGCTACTAAACTGCTTCTACACACAAAGGAATAAAAATAATAAATCTCATGTTTGACAAATAACAACTAAGAGAATAGCAGAAAAAAACCAGGGATGATAATATCTAGTCTTCAGGAAAGGGTGGAAAGCAGCTAGAAACAGAATAAAACTAAGGAGTGAATAAAACAAACATTTAGCCTTTCTGCTGTGTGAATTGTACTGTTTCTTTGGATGACCCAATTAAATTAACTCCGTAAATCCTAAAATACTATACATACAAAACAATTAGAAATCAAAGCTAACATTGTGACTTTTCATAAGTTTATAGCTCAACCGGTACAGTTGTGTACTGATATATTACACCTGCTGAAACTTCGTGAGTTTTCCAAATTGGTGTGGTGGAACTTGCTGCCATGCTCTGAATTTCACATTGATTTATTTTGCATTTATTTGTGTTTCAGGGTCAAAGCAAAGTTATGGGCCCTGTGCCCATAAAACTGTAATCAAAGCAGCCATAAAGGTGGTGTGGAGGAAGGAATATGGTTTTCATGTGAGCTTTATAACAGGCTGGTCTTGCAGCAGACTTGGAGGAGGGCAAATACCTTCAATACTCATCAGTAGTCATTTTTAATTACTGCCACAGAACAAAACAGTTGGAAACCTGACTTCTATAGCATGCTGAATATCTCATGAGATTTGCAGTACTTGTAATAAAGTTCTGCACTTTGCCTTTCCCAGGTTATATCCGAACATATATATTCAAGAAAACCCTTCCCATTTCCATTCCTGTTCCCCTTCCTATTCCTGTACCCCTTCCCATTCCTGTACCCCTTCCCGAGAGGAGTCGCCACTGTGATGCAGAGGAGGTTTTAATGATTCTCAGGTGATCTCAGGGTCTCTGAGTGTTGAGGGGCTTAAAGCTGACATTCCCCCAGTCCCTGTTCTATGCCAAGGGCATGTCAAAAAGGCAAAGGAAACTCTATCTAACAAAATGCAAACATCAACCTCTTTCCAGCTTCAGACTGTAATACAAGACCCTGTCTTTCTAATCACCTGGAGAAGCAAAACCAGAGTAATGTAACTGTTTTAATTAGACCTTTTGTATGATACTAGTCCCTTCTTTCGAGAGGGACAGGGAATGTTTTCCACAAGGACCTATACTTTTACTCAGTGCATATCTCTGCCTTTCCTAAACTGTGCACTGGAAAAGTCTGTGATATTTGTTTTTCCAACTACCTGTAGCAGTCTGATCACAGATCAGTCTAGATGATGTGCTTTTAGCACAGCTACAACTATAAATGACAATTTTTCAATCATTTGATATATCACGTAGATTTCAGTGGATGATCTTTCTGGACATGAGTATGCTTTGATGAGCTCCATTGTTGATTATTTTTTTTCTCAGCTTAAATATCAATAATTGAGAAAATCAACCTTTTCAATCCCATTCTCCCTGCTCTGTCACTTTTTTGTCCACTCAGGCCAGCCCCCATTGCTCTTTTAAACATACCACTGCCTTGAAAAGCAATCCAGGATTGGGCCTTAACTGTCAACAAGTTGAACTTCAAGAGCTACATCGTTAATTTCAACAGCCAGAAAACCATAGCAAAGAGCATCTTCCGACTGAGCCAAGCCTACAGAGATCTGTGTTGGCTCACCTGACAACATTGTTACTATTTTAGTATTTACTATTTTAGACCATAGAGGTACTGGCTTGAGTCAGGCAACTGTGATGTGAGGAGCCACTCTGCAAACCCAGGCACAGGATGAGAGAGATTGCTAATTGGGTAAGTCTGGCCACCATCTGGCAGTTGTAGTCTCTACCTAAACTCTCCAGATGCAGCTCTGAGCAGCTGTAAATAAAGTCTTTCAGCAGTCAAAGGTAATTTATATTAGATATTTTATTCTGCTAGTTAAAGTCTGCAGAATTTTGTGTGTCTGACAGCCTTCTGTGAACCAGAAGGAAGAACACAGGGAGGAAGCAGAAGATGGCACTTAAAACTATACTGCAGTTGTTTTCAAGACACTTGAATAGCTATGCCAGCAGTTCAGTCACATTTTCAACATACTCTTGTGAAAGCAGCTGTTAACTTTGTCCAGCATGTGTTAGCATCTGGAAAACATACACAGTTTGTGTGTTGTCCTGCATGAGGTTGATACTGTCTATTAAAAAAGACTTAAAATTAAGGATGCAGGTTATGTCATAATGGTACAGATAATACCATGAAATGTAGCAGTGGATCAATCCCTTTCTAATCCTATAATTGAGTCTTAACTTTCTTTTATTATCTGCCATACTATATTCCCATATTTTTATATTATTCTCGACATTTCATGGGGTTTTTTACACCGTACAGTAATCTTACTCTTCATCTTTATCTACTTATTCCGGGAATCCTCTCCCTGAGTTTTCTCTGTCTCTGTTGTTTCTTTTTTATCATTCTTTTCCTTTCTCTTCACTTTTATTTTTTTTTATCATTACTAATTTTTACAACTTAATTTTCTGCTGCTCAGTCCTACATGCCTACAAAAAATCTCCTACATTTAAAAGGCAGCCACTTTATCTTTGAAACCAATCAAACACACTCTGAAAGCACCCCAGTATCCACTTAGAAAGTGCACTACACAGGAATGAACCACAAACAAGCATGCCTCATGGAAGTAACAGTTCCCAAATACTTGCTTACTCAGGTAGCCCTCCACTGGTACCCAATTTTTTTCCCCTTCCTTCCTTTTTTTTGTTATTCTGTCACTTTATTTTCTACCTGGTACAGGTCTATGTCCGCTCAAATCCATGTCTACCATTTTGATCTTCATTTATTTGAAACTTCAACCATATCTGTCCAGCTCTTACGTATGTATGGATTGTAATCTTTCCTAAATCTCTAAAGCAGGTGTTAGTGTGTTGATTGTACTAAAAAAAGCAAACTCCTTCCTTGTCAATAAGAAGAACAGCATGTGCTATAGCTCTTTAACTGAGCTAAAATTCTATCTCATAAGCAGTCCCCAGGGTTTCTTTTAGTTCCATCCAGGGCCACTTGCTCAGCACATTTCCTCCCTGAATCAATAATGCAATACCTGGGCTGGATAACGAAAAGTGGAATGCCACCTTTTTTCTCTTTTTTCTTTTTCTCCCCTCAGAATTTGAATATAACCAGACATACCGATGAGATCTGTTTTATGATATTGCATGTTACAACCAAATTAGACTTTTGGTATAATACCTGTTCCAATGAACCAAATGTGTATGCATCTGGCTTGCAGTTGAATTTCTCTGTGAAGAGAAAATTTCTGCCGGAAAAAATTCTAGTTTCTTTTAGAAAAATTTTGAAAGAATTGAAAAGAAATGTTGTATGCCCAGTACCAACATAAGTGATTGTGTGGATAAGGTACGTAACCCTGTAAGAGAATTTCCATATGGCAATATTTTGTGGGTGATAATGAGAAGAATTCCCATGTCATTCAACAAAATCTGTATTGAAATTGCTTTTACATAGATCTACTACTGTCTTGCTCCCATTTTTACAAGTTGTCATTAAAAGATTGGGAATGCAGGCATTTATAAACAGGAAAGCTTTTCTTTTTTCAGCTTGGTAATCTCATAGCATCCTAAATAATACTATAAAGCAATTGTTGAAGCTTAGTTCCATAGATTGTTGCAATATCCCTTGTTTGGACCAGACTGACTGTGCCGGCAGTAGACTGGAGAGGTGCTCTCCTTCTCTGGGATGGATTAATCCCCAGGCACAAAGCATTACCATCTTACAATGACGCAGGCTGCTCTACAGACTGCTCTGAAATCTGATGCAGAGGGAAAGTAATGGTCTGGTCTGAACTGTTTCCTATATCCTTCAGATGGTAAAGAAGTATTTTGGATAGAAAAAGGAATGTATTTTCCTCAACAGCAGGTACTGCAGCTCCGACTCATCCTCTCCTAGATGCTAAAGACATTCTGGTCCCATTTGGTCAAATTGGTGTAAGAATACCACATTGACAGAGATATCAAATTCTAATTTTCAGTTAATTTTCTTTCTCTGACACATACTCATATATTAAAACAAACAAACAAACAAACAAACCCCCCCTCACCAAATCCTCTCAATTATTTGCTGTCTTTTTCCAGTAATGCAGCTTTGTGTGCCAGTACTTCCTAAAGCACAAGACCTAAAAGGATATTTTTTAACATTCCTGTTTGCTTACATGTTCGCTTTGTTACCAGAGGGGTATTTATATTCCTCCTTTTGATGATACTCCCTGGCACATCTTCAGTGAAATGTAAATAGTGTAACGTCTTATTCTTTAGAATCTTCTAAAGCATCCAGGACAACTTCAGAAAGTCATTGTAATAAAAGACTAGTTAAGAACTAAGACTACCTTAGTAGTCACCTATACTATCCATTTCTTCCTCAAACAATGGATACAAGACTTTGTCAGCTATTCACATTTTATTTTATATTTTTACAATTCAGCTCTGAAGCTGTCTCAGGCTGGAGTCAATACTACAGCTTTTTCAGGCACACATTTTTTTAAGGAGCATTTATGTCATCATTGATTCTTTTGATTCTTTATAACCAAGAACCAGCCAAAGCATACTTGCTTGCAATACTGTGTATTTATTGGTATCTATAGTTTCGTATGTTTTCTAGGGTTGGTTAATCCAGGAGAAAGGTTAGCCTAAGTTGACAAGACTGAGAGAAGGATTGAAAAGGAGATCAGGTCCTATAGGATTTCTAAATATTTAGAATTGATTGATTGATCCTATATAGAGTACAATCTAATGGACTTGATGAGTTAATTTATTCTTCAGTTTTCCTCAGGCTCTTCTTTGGTAGTTTAAAACCTGTGCTAGTTTACATTAAATCATATGTTGCAGAAATTCAAGGTCTGAAAAATTGCTTAGAATTAGTTTTGTTTTCTTTCAGTGATAAAGTCTAAACTACAAATTGATGAGCATTATGGGAAATGAGTTCTGCATTTCCTTTGAAAAGAAATACCACAAAGCATACCATTTACCATCAATTATGATATAGTAAATATTGTCCATGAAATTAACCTAAACAATCAAGTCATCCTTTGATATTATTTCAGGAGCTGACTGGCATTGTCACATTTCAGAAAATTGAATTCAGCTTTATGAAACATATGTTTAAAAGTTGTACTCTTTCAATAATTATGCTATAACATCCCTATTTTATGCAAAGCTAACTAGATATTGTCATATTAAAATAGCAAATCCAATTCATTGCTTATGAAACACATGTTTAAAAAAATAAAAGGCACACTTTAATTATTTCAAGAGTGTTCAGACTGGCTCACCAGCCTACTGAATATTGCATTTGTTTAAAACTCAATCATGCAAAATGAAGACTCGATTTGAAAAATTTTAATAAAGATAACCAGACTATCATTATATCATTTGAATGCTAATCGGTGCTTTCATTCAGTGGAGGGAGCAGCGATAGTGTCAACTTTGCTGGAGGCTCTTTATTTCGCAATAAAAACATTTACATTCTAATGATTTTATTAAAGCATAGTAGCTGTCAGCATCCCCAGATGACTCCCTGGCAAACTGTATCAGTTATCAACTCATATTGCCTTTATCAAAACCACCCAGTGGTGAGTCTAGGCCTGCCACAATGAGATGTCTATTGCTCGGAGAGTTGGTATTTAATCATTTCTTCTGCAGTATTGTTCTGCTTACAGTGCATAAATAAGTGCTTCAAATAACCCCAGAGTGCTACTGACAATGAAACAAAGTATCAGTCCTATTTATCTTTCCCACATTCTTCAGAAACCTCCTTCTCCCCTTCTTTCCCCCCCCCCCTTTTTTATTATTTTGTTGTTGTTGCAGGCACTTTTTTATTCACTCTAACCTACCATCATTCAAAGCTCTGAATTTCCTCATGATGAGCAGTAGGACTCACAGATAGAGTCAAGGAAGGTGATATTTTTTGTTCTAGGAAGTGATATAATGAATACTGGAAACAACTGGATTAGAAGTGATAGGTAGACTCTGAAGCAATGTTGACCTTAACAGAAAAACCTAAGGGGAAGGGAAAAAAGCAACCAAGCCCCAAGGTTGCCATTTTATGTCTCAAAACAGAAAGAATATTCCTTCTGTACTTTCCCCCCCCCCCTAAATGGTAAGCAATGGTGAGGGAATGGGGATGGTAAGCACAAGATTATAAACCTCCTGGGCAGACCTTGTCAACTTTCTGCTAAGGGACACTAAATATAAACAGATTCGTGCTATGCATTGTCAGATATTTCTTTTTCTGACTAAGCAATGCTGATCTGAGGACAGTTCTCTTAATGGTGATAAAAGTGTGTCAGTCCCCAGCATCTATACATGTCTATTTTCTAAAAAAAAATCTTTCTTTGGCTTTCATTCACTTTGTTTTTCTCTCAGAAAAACAGCAAAGATAATAGTGCTCTGGGAAGTCCTTTTTCAGCCAACTAAAACCATCTTGATCTTACTGCATATAATATCCCTTAATTTGGTGATAGTAAAGATCTGTCCTTGGACTGTAGCTGAACAACTGCTTGGAATAATTTTTAAAACCTTCAGTAGAGATGAGATGTAATGTTTGTTTTGTTTTAGTGTTAGTCCAACTTGCACTGACAGATGACAGAGTGACAGTGTATTAGGTGGGGGCTTTCAAGTTCAGTGTCCTAACATTTGACTTTCTGCTTAAACTGCTGAACACCAGTTCTGATCCACTGGATGTTTTCCTTGCAGAAATGTCATCACATCCTTTTGGTTTATGGAAGCTGTCCATCTATCCAGTGATATTATTATCCACTCTCCAGTAAAGTGTTTAGTATCAACATCAGAATGCACCATGCAAATCAATAACATATTGTTGTAATTACATTTCTTGGGCTGGAAAATCAAATACTGTTTGCAGTATTTGGCTGAAATGGCATAAATATGCAAAGTCTATCGCTTGCCTGGTCTACTGGTAACAGATCTATTTCAAATCTAGGTCCAGATTTTGTTTCTGACTCTGCTTCTGATTTGCTCTGCAGCCTAGGGCAAATCACATTGCCTCCATCTGTAAAAGCAGATGATAACTGATCAAAGGCACCATCTCTGACTGGTGTGTGTAATCACAGCCTAAAATGAGGACAGATTTTGAAAAGACACTTAGAGACAGGCAAAGAGAGTCAGCACTGTTAATGCCTGAAAGGCTGATATGGATATGGCATCTAGACATATATGGATATGTCTAGATATGGATATGACATCATATACCTGATGGATATGACATCTAGACTTGATCATGAGTGCATTTGGGAACACTATCCAGGCTGGAAATATTTTGTGGTAGAAGGAAGTGTGATTTTGGCTTCCACTCCTGTTTCTTCCAACCTCCCTCAATTTCACATTCTCTTATGAGATTTTAAGACTTGAAGAGGATTTTCAATCTTCGAAAAATTCTGCTTCTGCTCCGAATGTTTTCCTATTTTAATAGTGCTGAAAGTTGCCTTATTATCTTAATCTAAAAAACATCATCCCAGTCAACAGACATACACCTGCATTCAGTAAAGAGAGAAAAACAACTGCCTCCTTTTAAATGTACTTCCCATTTTTCCCATCTGATCTTGGTATAAGGCTCAGGGCTTCTATTTGACCCTGTCCTGCTCACTTTATATGGAAGTGCTACTGACCTGACCTCTTTGATATATCAATGTTGACAAACATGCAGGCTGACAAACAAGGTCCTGATCAGAGTTTTTCAGACACAGCAGCAGTACTTCAGACAGCCTTCAAGTTTCTGTTCAGATGATGATGCTGCCAGAACACATTTAATTTTTTTAGAAGGTGGATAGTGTACCAACATTTTGGAAATAAATCCTCAAAAGTAGAATTTAAATTTTATCAAAATATATTTGTTATTGTTTTGCCAAGTACAGCTTTGAAATGTTATTTCAGCTGTAACTTAACAAAGTAACAATACATTTATCGGTATTGAACAAAAGTGGTTTTATAATGTTGGATGAAAGATATTGTAGAGTTGACTGAGGATTCACTACCAAACTAAACACCATTTTTATACAAATGTCATTACTTTTATTAATTTTCTTTTTGAATAAAAATCCCCATTTATTATTTTCAATGCATACATGCATTTCTTTCAAAGGAAGAAAAAGCCATACATAAACCAGCAATTTGTTAGTTTCATAGGAAGGAAAAACTGCTGATTTCATTATTTTAAAAGAAAGGGATTAGGGAAAGAGGTTTGCTTAATGGTGATCTGCAAATTAGTTTTCTGATGTAGATGTTATTTGTTGAGTAATTTTTATTTTATATATTTTTAAAAATGAGATTTTTGAAATTGTATTTAAAAAGAACATGCCTGGGATAAGTATTTTCTTCACCAATTTAAGTGTGCATAAACTTATCTATATAATAACCGTTCTTTTCTAAATATGTAACTTTAACCAAAGTTGCTGAGAGGTGTGCTCCAGTGAATTTCTGATTAGAGTACTTTCAAGGCATATGCAAAATTTTAAAACCTGTTATTACTCACTAAAGCTAAGAAAAAACAAGAACTGATAGAAATTTATATTAATTATATAGAAAACATGCCAAGAGAATTCTTAATTTGACAGAATGTGCAACTCTTCCAATAAAAGCTAGGACTGGCCAACAGAATTCTTCTAAAAGGAACCATGCTTCATCAGGAATCTACAGATTTCAAAAGATGTGATAGAATCTGAGCTCTTACTAGGAAACACACTTAATAATTGTTTCTCATTTCTTTCTCTGACATACATTTATGGAAGAGAAAAGATGTAGGAGGTCTTTCATGACCTTTATATGGCTGACAAAATTCCTTCTTCTGTGCAATGAATGCAAGGATGGAAGAACTTCCAGAAATTGTATTTTCCTTTCAGGGATAAATCCTGAAACACTCCAGAAACATAGAGGATTTTTGAGGAATAGCAACCTGTAGCAGATAAGACTGATCTCTCCTCTCCCTTCTACTTTCATTAGTAGATCACACTGTGATCAGAGAGATCCTTAAGATGGAGAGGAGAGCCTGCAAGACAAAAATCTATTCCCACCCTATCTAGCAATAACTCTGAGCCACCTTCACTATAGGGAGTGGGATAAAGAATTCCTGATTCCTTAGGGTGAGGTGAGCTCATTCAACGGATGCCAAAAGCGACTCTTTTAAGAGAAGTACCAAGTAGGTTCCAGGTATTTATTTCCAAGAAACATACAAGCCTGTTGTATTTGACACTAGCCACCTCCTTTTCATGTGACAACTTATTGCTTGCAACACTGAAAAAGTTCCACAGCCATCCAAGCCAAAGTTAAATGGGGAAAATGTAGAGGGACACCACCTGTGAAGTGAACCTCACAGATGAGCAAAGCCTTTCTGTGTGGCTTCAGAGAAGAATATACGAATGATAGCACTAGAATTCCATTCTTTGTCTTTCTTCCCTGATTTATGAAGTGATCCGAATGATGTCACTCAAGTACATGAATAAGTGGTAATCTTTTGTCTCTTTTCTGGTACTTTCTGTTATTTTGATATTTACTGTATCAACAACAACTACAAAACAAAACAACAAAAAGCTTGATTTTTTTTTTTTTATTACTTGTGTTTTACTTAATAGAAAAATACTATAATTAAAAGAAATACCTGCTGCTAACACCACCATATGATCTCTTGGAGTCCTTTTCTTGTTTTGACTACTTTTGAACTGTCATATTTTGAGTTTCACTACAGATAGAAATGTTTCCAGCTGTACACAAGAAACACATATGTGAACCTAGAGAGTTTTGTTCACTTATGCAAAAAGTGAGTTGGTCTTAAAATTGGTGTGATAATAAATAAATGGCATTCAACCAAAAGTAAATATATATGTATTCACTGTTGAGCATTTTTAAGAATGCTTGGCACCGGCGACACTACAAAGCTCCACACCACACTGAGATAGTTCTAGATAAATCAGAAGACTCTTTCTCAAAATTTGTTTCTATCCCTATACCCATTATTCATATATTAGTGATGAATCAACAAAATAAAAAAGCATGAGTAATTCAGTCGTCTCTTTCCGTAGGCAACAACCAAAGCTGTATCATGCTCAGTAATGGGTCTTAGTTGTTTCTGCACTTTGGATAAAGAGATGTGACAACTACGTGTAGATTTTTGTTTCTCACCTGAGAAAGCATGACATTAGCAGGTGGTCTGTTGATTTTCCTGGAAGTTCTCACACTCTACTTGCTTGCTGAGCCTCTCTGAGTTTCTCTCATTTTAAAAAAGTTACAGAATCTGTGAAGACCACATCAGTGTGAAAACAGGTTATAGTCTCTCTTAGGATATGGAAGTGATTGCTAGAGCTGGCATACTGTTTGAACAGGTTTTTAGAAAAAAATGTAGATTTATTAAAGTGAAATATTTGATGGAAATATGTCAATTTCACAACACTTAAATAGAAAACGAATAATGCTTTTTCTTCCTCTTGGTGTTAAATGAGATAAAATAAGACTCTTTTAACCTTTTTGCTCTGTTTCACTGAACAATACAACTTATTGTATTCATTTTAATACAAAATACATGTATATCTCTGCATATTTTATATGTACATTTAACCTATATATTTAATATTCATATGAAACAAAACTTTATCCAAGGAATTATTTCAGTGTTTCCAACTACATTTTTGATATAATTTTTATTATGCAAAAATTTTTGGAATGTCAACTTTTTGTTCCATTTGGAATGAAGCCCCTCAAAATGTTGCAATTCAGTTTTGTTCTAAGATTATATAAAATCTGAAAAACAATGTTTTTTACTTTGTACATGTAAGTAAATGTCATCTCTTCCCAGGTAAAATCCTTTCTCATTCTATTCACGCAAAGGCGTCTCGCTAAATGGAAGTAGCTATGGAGGATGAATAAAAATTTTCCTGCCTCCAACCCCCTGCCCTTATTTAGGTGGAATTATTTTCATTAGCTATTTAAAATACTGTCTTTTATATCATAAAACCACGCATTACAAGCAGTGGAGTGGCATAGTGGTTGTGATGAGAATGGTATTCATTACCCCTATTTTCACATGGGACACGCAGAATAAGTAATGGCACAGTTTGTGGCCATATTCACTTTCCTGAGACTCTGCCTCTGACAGTGCAGGAAGCCCACTGATAAGCAAAGAGTAGGACATGCCACTGAGGATGAGTGCCATTATCATGCACTTTCTGGAGCAAAGTTACCCTCTATGAAGATGGATCCTGTGGAACATGGTGAGGATAACATGATATGGATCACACAAAGAAAAACACCATGCCCAAAGGGGAGTAATTATGTAAAAAACTATAAGGAGCTTTCAGTAACATTCAATAAATGAAGGGACAAAGTAAACTACTGAGATTTTAAAATGTCCGATTTTTTTGTCTTTCTGTCTGGGAATCTACTCATGAAAAAGTCTGGGACATAGTATACAGGGATTTTTCTCAAAAATATTAGTTTTAGACAATTATCAAAAGGTCGTGTTCCACTAAAGACCTAGTGATAATTTCAACTTAGCTTCATATAAAGTTAATGAAACTATTTATATGATTTAGGTAACTGAACATTATACTGGACTGACCTGGGAAGAACAAAAAACCCTCCAGAAACTGGTTTAAAATATGTTTAATGTTTTAATAAAATAGCAATCAAAGGTATTTTTATGGCAATTAATTTCTAAAAACAATGTTCTGAATAGTTATGAACAAATGTACAAACATATCCAGAAAGCTCATTGGTTCGAATCACATCTATCTTTTTCTTCTCACCCTGAGTTTTCATGAGCTTTTTAACATGATCAGATATACCTTAGAAAACCATAACATGCAACTCTAAACACATATAATCTAAATGCTGCTCTTTCACTTGAACTAATGATGTACATGATTCTAGCAAACAAAGAGTATTCATTTGCAATAAATCAAAAGGCTCTGCGCTTTATATAATTGCACATAAAAATATATTAAAAGAAGCTATTAAAGTTGCAAAGTCAAGCATTCAACAATTTGAAAACCCCAGAATTAAAATTACTCATGCAACCTCAATTTACACTGTTAGTGTATGCAATGTATTATGAAGATGTTAATAATAAGATCAGATTCTTTTTATCTTCTTTTTTTTTTTCCTACAGGATATTTGTTTCATAAAATAGATAATGTTTTCTTAAAAATAACTATTCACCAAACTCATTTCCTATCATCATTCAAGGTGTAGTCTTTGGGACACACACCCATTTATTCAAGGCTCTTCTGAAGATGCAGTGAACACCCTTCATGGCTTATTTGTAGTGTGGTCGTTCACTTAAACGGGGACTTAAAAAAACAAGGGAATTTATCCCCCTGCAAAAAGAGCTGGGTTGGAATAAGATTCATGTCAAAGCTACTTCCAAAATAGATGCTGAACTTGAGAGCCCCAGTGTCTGACTTTTTTTTTTTTTTTGAAGACACTTTAATTAGGTCACATTTTGTAAGTTCTCAGTGTCTATGCCAAACAAGTCCTTGGGTCTCTAATCATCCAGCCAGGAACTCCTGAAGAACTCACAGGTGGTGATCTCACAAAAAAAACCTTTCTTGTCCAGGAACATAGAGGAACTCTACAGCATAGTCATAGTCAGTCTCTGAAGTTAGAATTTGAATCCTGACAAGTGTCAGCCTGTGAGTAGTGTAGTTTTGAATCAATCAGTTCACCCTGAATGTGATACCCATATATGCTGAGCTGAGTAACCCTTCAGTATATATATTTAGCTGAGTACAAGGGCAGCTGCAGCACCTAGTTCACATGTAGACACCGAAATTTAGCTATCTTAATCTGCAAGTTGAAAACTATTCCAGTTTTCTTGCACAATCCTTACCATTACACTGATTCTTCCTTCCCTTAATATTCCTTCCTTCATTTTCACTACACATCTTCCAACTTCTACAATAAAAGATGTTTTTCTATACCTAAGGTAAATTTATGAACATGATATTGTATTAATTAACAAAGCTTAAGTGATGTTTAAAAAGCAACACAATGACTGTTAATTTCTCTGGAAATTCCTGAAAATCTTTTCCTTGATGCTGGCAACAATTCCAGATTAACCTCTTTGTCCTTAGTTAAGTTTAGCTTCTATAAAGGCCTAGCCACATTTTGTCTTTGCCTTTCCAAGATTTTCTGTTAGTCTGTTCCAGTTTTCCTTTGGGATCCTTCTCCAACCTTCCATTGACTCATTTATTCTTCTATCTCATTCATAACAATTTTCAATTCATCACATTTCCCTGTTCTTTTGACAAAAAGGTCTCTTCTACCCACTTGAATCAATCCATTGTCCCACTCCTCATATCAATCTGTCAGTCCTCTTGTTCTAACAGTCTATCACTTCTTTCATTCAGAAGACAGACATAGTCAGAAGTGTCCAAAACTATATTCTTCCTACAGGGACAATTCCAGACAAAAGCTTTTTGGGGTTTAAGTTTTATCAGGACTCAGTGCTGAAATAATGGAGAAACCCCACTCATAATTACTGAACTTCAGTGTATATTCTTGGCTTACAGGTAAATGAAGCCTAATTAAAATTGCCATCACTGCTACATTCCCTGCTAAATGTCTGATCCTATATCTTCTAAAATCATTTACTCTGAGGGCTATAGCACATGGTCTTACATGTTCAAAAATTTTCCATCCATAGGACAATGAAAACAGGGATATGTGCTGAACTCTGATCTCTCTCTCTGATTTAAAGCCGTAAACCCGGAGGCATTAAAAGTAAGTTAATACTTGTTGAAAAAAAATTGCAAATGTGTTTAAAAGGTAATTAGTGAATAATTCCTTTAGTTACTTTGCTCTCTTCCTTTCTCATTGAACTTGACCCTGTTGTCTATAGGAAGCATTATAAATTTTGAAAGTCTCTCATGACTTGGACATTTTAATGAACTACTCACAGCAGTCACCTGTCAGTGGACAGTTTATTGGAGAGAGTGAGTGAAAATTTATCTCTCCTGCACAATATGTAACACTACTTTTCACAGGGACCTGGGCTAATTTAACTCTGCTGTTTTCTGAATTAACAAGGCTTGTCTTCAAACCTTTCGACATAGGAGCATTCTGTTCTGTTATTATTTTAGCGCTCGCCTTCCCACCCTCCCTGAGGACGTGCGTTATTTAATCCATCTGGAGCCTTAGTAACCAAGTTCCCCTGCTCTCCCTGACCCCAGTGATTTATGTTTCATATTTCATGCTGTGGTTGGTCTTTTACCACTTATATTCCCCCTCCTTATCCTGGTCAATCTTTTTTTTTCCCTCTCTCTCCACCCAATCACTCCCAATTTTTTGGTTTTTTTTAGGAGGAAGGATAAATATTTGACAAGTGGACTGTTTGTCATGCAAGCCCTAACACAGTTACAGTTAGGGAGGGGAATAATTCAATCTGCCAAGACTTAAATGCTGATAGATCATTGGCTGTTGCTAGGCCAAGGGTTGTGCCACTCATAATTTTTCCCACTGATACAACTATTTTATAGAATATGACATACATCTTTAGGTGTTAAATCATCCCTAGAATAATTTGTCTGTCAGGAATCAAAGTGAAAGGAAATAAAATCACCAGAGCGCAGAGCTAAATCTCATATTCCACAGAGGCTCACACTTGCACTTTAGTATGTGGTCGTATCTGTGTCTTTAAATAAAAACAACACACACACAGAGCGAAGAAAACCAAGGAGGAGGCTGGGGTGGGGAGGCATTTGCATTGTGAATGTTGGATTCACAATCAGTCTTCCTTTGCTCTGTACCTTCCTTACTCCTCGTTCCTCATATCCATCTTATCAGATTTCATGTTTAATGCCCAGCCTGAACCCCCCGTTCTACACCCACAAATCTGACTGAACACAATAGCACTGATAAAACGGAAGCAAATTTCTTCTATTAGTGACTGACAGCAATTTGAACAAAATGAAGTTGTACCGTGATATCGTTATATATACAAGGTGCAAATAACCTAGTTTGAATAATCACAGCCTCTGTCCTTTTAAATGATTTTTCTCCCCCATTTAAAGGGAGGCCTTTGATGTGATAATATTAATTCCCTCTGTGCTTGGAGGAAGAAAAAAAAAAAAAAGTAGGAGAAGCGGAAATTAAATGAGTAATGCAATGTCAGTCAATCTTTTAAACCAGGGCCTTATTAACAGCTAATCATTTTGTCATTTTGTCGCTCAAAGTAATGAATTTGATAGGAGGAGAAGGGAATGTTTTATGTTTATTTTTATTAGTTTTAAACAGAAACAGTTGTGGAAATATTATATTATCGAGACTCACAGCATTTAAGTGGTTTCTGTTCAGCATATCGCTATTTTTCTTCTCTGCCAGTATCTGATTGCCATAATTTTGAATAATCTGCTTGTCTTTCAAAAAAAAATTGAAAAGGATATTCATCTCAGGCATAGCACAGGGTTCCATCATTGGAGATGCATTAGGCTTTTGTTAGGTATTTCTTTACATCCTATTTATTCAGAAGTATCTAAGTAATTAATCGCTAGAAGGATAGTTATGCAGCTGAAAGGAACAGTATGTGTTTCTCAGCTGCCAGCGTCTGAAGACCAGAAAAATTACAGGGAAAATCCCATGAATAACTTTCTGTTTCTAAAAGCGCAATGCATCGTTTTATTTTAAAATTCTGTAGGCTACAGCTACACATTAAACACGTACTAGTAGAATGCATTAAATATCTGTTGCAGAGAATGGATTCTCTATCGATGTCCCTGTAGCATTCTCCTTTGAAATGGCAGGGGTGACCTCTGAATTGGGACTCCAGAGGACTCTCAAATTAAGTACTTTGAATATGGTGCCATTATAAGGCTTGATCTAATGTTGGTGGCAATTTTGCATCAGCAAAAACTGCAATACTGGGCACATAGAGAATACAAGCCTCCACAGCCTCCTGTGGGATTACAGTTTTTAGGTTGCTTCAATGTTCCTTTTCATATGCTTCTATTACATTTATGTATTCACTTTTTTTATGTTTTCTTACCATATACTAACTTAATTCACATCTGTATTTTAAAGCCTGAAGAGTAGATCATGGCTCTAGAGAAGTGCAGCAAAAAATAATCCCTGATCTCCAGCTCAAGGCCAGCCTTCATTTACCATGACTTAAATTAGCAAGCAAATCAATACCTGGTAGCCTAGTGATATATCTGGTGATTTACTTACTCATTGACTGAAAAGTAATTGAGTGGGTTAGAGAACATGTGAAAATACTTCTCTATTAGTATAGGTTCCACTTAATTTTTGTTTTCAAACATAAATGTATAGAAATTCTCTCCACCAGAGTGGAAGCATTTACTTTATAGGGAGACACACATGAAGGTGGATAAACCAAATAATCCTTAAAGC
The DNA here is from genome assembly GCA_013399855.1 of Oxyruncus cristatus. Classification (NCBI taxonomy): domain Eukaryota; kingdom Metazoa; phylum Chordata; class Aves; order Passeriformes; family Cotingidae; genus Oxyruncus; species Oxyruncus cristatus. Next base: position 1,701,792 of record VXAY01004421.1, on the reverse strand, counting down.
CTAAAACAGGAAACACTGCTCTACTCAGATTATTAAGAGGTAGTTATAGACATACCCAACTTCCAAATAGTTTGAAAAGTGAAAGAATGCACCTTCTGTTCAAATTTGCCAATGACAGGAAAAAAAAGGTGTCTTAGTATCCACAATTTTAAGTTACAGAAATAAAGTGGGAACAAAGTGATTTTTGCAAAACACTGAACCCAAGGTTATGCCTGTCTCCCACTTGAGACCTGAAGTCATCATTTGTTCTTTGCCCTGAGAATTCAGACATACCTACAAGCTTAACAAGTAGATATGTATTAACTGCGAACACAGTAATCGTCATCACACGCAACCAACCTATGGCAAATATGAGATGAACCTATTAGTTAAAAAAATCTGTAGCTGAAACCTGTATGAAGTTGTTAGATCTCACATTTTTCGTGGTCTAGGCATACACAGAAGGTTCCCAAAGGTCAGCTGTTCTATATTAACTTGGCTAAGCTGTGGTAATGAACAGTTGCATTGGAGTCTAAGTCATGGCGTAGTATTTGAACAACTGTACTTCCAACTCTCTGGGGTTAGCTGATATTCTAGTTGTCTGGTTTCAGAGATGTAGAAAATAGAGGAAGAGGAATATGAAATATTCCTATCAGTGTAGGCATTTTAAATATATTTAGCGTGTGGAAACCATTACCATATGGCAATGTTTCCACTGTTTTTCAGTGAAAGTATTACTCAGGAGTCTGTGCTAAATAATGATTGCCCCTTTTCATTATCTTTACATATCTCTGTATTCTTTGTGCTATAGAAGAAATGCCCTTGTGGGAACTGATTGCTGCCATTAGTCTGTTGATTCAGTTGATTGCTGCTTTAGGCTGTTCATTTAGTCTTTGGTCTCCTCAGAGAAGCTTGTCCAGAGAGCCTCATAAAGCAGTTTCTCTTCGGAAGACAAAAAACCTTCAAAGCACTACCAGAGATATTGTTTCCTTTCTGTTTGTATGGAGCAAAGACATCAAAGAAATAGCTGGATCCATAATCTACAGCATACTCAGAATATACATAAATTTTGCAAATTGCTTTATAATTAGTTGGAAATGAAATTTTGGTACTGAAGAGATAAAGAGTAGTTGCAGAATCACAGAATAATTCAGGTTGCAAAGGACTTCTGGAGATTGCCTAAGGGTCAATGCAGATCAGGTGGCTCAGGGTTGTGTCCAGCCAAACTCAGTACATCTCTGTAGATGGAGACTCCACAGTCTCATCATCATTCTCCAGCCCAGCGCTTAAGACTAAATCCAAATTTTCAGTAGCTGAAGCCAAATAATACATTGATAATGAACTGGGAGAAAAAAAAAAATCAAATACAATACTCTCTTTTTGAACAAAATAAAATTAAATTTTTCAATGGAACATTTTAGTTTTTAATCAAAAATTCTTATAGTCTTGGTCTATATGTTGAACATTTATACTTCAAGTTTTTGGAGCAATCAGAAAAACTCACTTTTCACTGATTTTAAATACTCCTGGTGAAAAAAATTCAGCTATCCTTCTCTTGTTAAAGAATTGCCAAGTGTCCACATAAGTCTGAAAACACATATATGAAATACCATTGTTCAAATTCAACATTTAGACTAGAATTTGGGATAAAGATACTTGAAGTATGAAATGTTTATCAGCTGAGGGCATCCAAATTCTTGTCTTAAATATTCTCTTATAATATGCACATATCATATATAGTTCATTTGCTATTAGAAAATCACATCTTGATACACATTAAAAAATGTGTATTTGCTGCACATATTCAGTTCATTCTTAGGAGTACAGCCAATTTACTGCACATGCAAACTGTGTCTCTCTCAGAATAAGTAGTCATCATTAAAAATCGCTGCTATTACCAATAAAATATAAAATGTGAGGGACTATAAAGTATACAAATCTGCACTAATTTTCACATAATCATTCCTCAGTTCTTAACAATCAGGCCTTTTTTTCCCCGGAAATATTGCCTTTCAGAACTACAAGGTTCTTATTCTTGCCCTAATCTCTTTCTCATGTTTAAAGGTAGTTGAACTCATCACTACACAGAAATGTGACTTGGAAATTTTCTAGTCAGGAGGAAAAGATTTAAAAAACTGAGGGCAGCAACTGGAACACTTATTTGTGTATTTACATCTGTAGATTCCTATAATTTGTCCAAACATGTACACACTTTTACTACAGTACCTCATACTTCAGGAGCTTTATCTTTATATCTTTATTCCAGCTATTTCTGGTCTATACTTTTATACCATTTTATTTCTTCTTGAGTCCTTAAGGTTTTCCTTCAGAAAAACAGGAAGGAGCACCTTTTACAGAATATAATATTATTTACTGACGATTCCTGTTTTCCATAAAAAGGTTATATATGTATGTGTATCAATACCAATATAGGTTTCAATATTAATATTCATTTAAATATAAAGCACTAGGTGTATGTGTAAAGAAAGCAATCTGTAAGCAAGGATATACACTTATGAGAATACTAGAGGAGCAAACCTTTTCAGAGCATATGCAGAGATAAAAGCTGGTGTAGTTAGTGGGATAGTATTGAATTTATTTTTTTAGTAAAGAAAATCACCATAATTTTTACTAATTTATTGCAGAATTATGATTTGAATTACTTGTATTAAACCCAGCCATAAGTAGACATATTTGGCAGACATGATTGAAATAAACTAAGTTAGAGAATTAGAGCTGGAATGTAGGTTATAGTACTTATCTTGCCTCCTGAAATATTGTGTCAATAGTGTGTGAAGCATTTCTAAAAAATCTAGGCCAAGAATTTTAAAAATAGGAGCCTAAATTTAGATCTTTAAAGTTTACCTTTAGATATACGAATAAATGACCTGTTTTATTTTTCTAAAAAAAAAAAAAAGAGTTTACAAAACATTTAATCTCTACAAGAGTTCTCTTATATGACTGAATGAATATTATTTTCAGGAACTTAAATTCAGGTTTTGAAAATCCTAGTCATTGATCCAAGTTTGTGTCTCAGAGAAATCGATATGAGCTTTGTCTCTGTTTTAAGTGCGAGTGAGAGTATATCCTTTCCTAAATTATGTGTAATATATAGACAGCTTGTGCAAATTTGAAGTTGTGTCATTGTTTTGTAGGCATGTGACTAAAATACTGAGGCTGATAAATCATTATACCAACTGGGCTTTCTCCTGATAACTGGACACATGTTAAATGCTCAAAAAGATACAATATTGACTACCCTGTAATTTTTTTCTCTAATACTCTGGATAAATATTATTAGACCAAAAGTCATGGAATGCCCCTGATTTAATAGAGATTAGTATTTCAAAATCCATGTTCCTTGAATACGTTTTGTTTAGTCATTCAGATCATCAGTATGGATGACTTTCGGTATGAGACGGAGAATATTTTTTCCACACTTCAAAAAATACTAAAATTTTTAAGTCATGAAATTTGATGAAATTTGTCATACAAAATGTTCCCAGACTGTTCCAAATAAAATCAGACCCTAAAGATGCTAGTTTAGGAAAGAAAAAATCTGAGGGTTCATAATGGCTACACATATAAATAACTTGTTTAGGAAGAACTCCTCTACTTGGAGAAATGCATTTCTTCCGTAAAATAGTATTTCATATGTCGTGTTTTTTACTTATACTGTAAAAATTATCAGCACAAAATGAAGAATGAGAAGTAACAACAATCTAAAGTAAGTTTATTATCTCCAGACATACCTGCTGCATGACGAGACTTTTATCCATGTTATTCTCTAGCAAATAGGAGGAAGGGACTCAGATCTACCTCAGATAAATGCTTGTTAGAGTCTCAGAATCAGAGTGCGACTTTCTCCTTGAGAATTATTATTGGAAGCACAGTTGCTTAAAATTCTTTTATGCACCTTTGGCACATTCCAGAATTCACAAGTCTTTGTAGTTTGAGCAGTTTCAGTAAGACCTATAGATTGTGTGCCCTGCTAGTTTGATAAGTCAATAGGTTATTTGGAGCTGATTACTTATTTTTGCAATAAAACTGTTGTCTCCTTCAAAAACAAAGCAAAATCCAGTGACCCTGAGATAATAATTTTAACAATATTCATTACTTTTTTTTTAATTAATGAATGCATGCAAGTAATTTTTATAAATAAAAGCATTATGTCATGTTCCAAAAATGAGTGTTAAAAAAGACATATAGTCCTCCAGTAATGTGGTAATATGATATGATACCTCTAAAATGTTTCAAGTGCTGTCTGAAAACAATACACAAAAATATATATATAGTTAACTGCAAAAATGTGGACTTATATTTGTGACATTCAGAATATTTAAATGGATTCAGGGGAAAAAAGAATTAATTTGTAAGTTCTGTGGTTCAAAATTTAAAATAAAATACCTATTGCTCTGGTGTTGTTATTGTTTTATTGCTGTTCTGTATGACTTTGGTTTGGGTGTATCTAGGAAAAAGTTGTCTTTAAATCCATTGTTGCTACTCTATTTTATTAGAGCATTTAATTGACTAGAATTTCACCTTAGTTCAGTGTTCCGATGAAAAACTTATGCAGTGTCTTATACATTTAATTAAAGAAGCAATAACCACATATGTATATATGTTCTACATTTTGTTGATGAATAAGGTTATGTTACATGGATCATTTTCTGGAGTATGCCTGAAATAAAAATAAAGCATCTTCTGAAAGTACATCAAGACCTTGAAAAAGAGCCCATCTCTCATTAAAAGCAAATTCAGGATTTGTCTTTTTCTTCAAGAACAGGAGTGATTTTATGGAGTGCCTATTGCAGAGAAAAATAGGCAAGCACACAAGGCCTACTTGCTGACTACTAATAGGCAGCATCTTAAACAGTCATTTCCTCACTTGCAGGAAAGGAATTCTGAAACAACCACTTGCCAATGACCAAATGGAAGAGGAGTCAGACTACCCATCTTAGAAGTGGACGATATTTTATTTTAATTTCAATACTTAGCACTGTCCCAAAGGGCTCCATCTGTGCTTGTAAATAAAATGATTGGGTGTCTGCTCCCTGATCCCCTGGGGCATGTGACACAGCACAGTGCAAGTCCACATGGTTGAAGTCTCATAATCTCAAAAAGCAAAGTAACGTCATCCATACTGAATCTTGGTGGCATTTTCTGAATTATTCAGTCCTTTGAAATACACCTAAGTGCTGCATGGAAAGGATTCAAGCCCAACCAAGGCTTAAGGTTTCATAGCACAATGGCAGCTAATCTGAATTTACAGTATTTATCAATACACGCAGCTCACAAGCTGCAAACAGATTCTCACAGGAAAAGCCTTAGAACATGTTAAATATGTCCAGAAACTTTCTGAGGACTGTATATATTATGTATGGGAAAGTGAATATAGGTGTGCAGTGCATAGACATGCATTGAAAAGAGAAGTGAATCTCATTCCATGTGTTGAGAAGTCATGATATATCATTTCAAACCCATTGTTTTTAGTCTTTCTCCACTGTTCTATGTTACATAGTAATAGCTAGGTAGCTGCTTTACAATCTGTATTGAATACTTGCAGATCTAGGATAAATTCCAAGAATTATACTGTTAAAAATATCTCAAAACCCCATTAGATTGATTAGATGGCAGCTCAATCAGTTAGAAATGTTGTCCTGTGATTTTTTTCATTTTAAATAACTATATTTTGTTTAAAACATTAGTACACAGAGAAGGTAGCAATGTAATGTTGAATTCAAGGAGGCTTTTAAAGAACTTTCCTAGAAATATTCTTGCCATATAAAAAATGCCTGTGACATGCAAAGGTGACATAGATGCTTCTGGTACTCTCTGTGACTTAACGAATGAGGAAAGAAGACAAGTACCTTCAGCAGATTTAGATGTACTAATAGCCTATCATGAGACCCCTCATTATTTTCCTTGATATGATAGTCAAGTCATAATACAATCCATTTCAAATGCAATGTTACAGAAACTGCTTTAATTCTTTGCATCTTTATATCCTGAACTTTAGATGTAACTTGCTTTCTGTCACAGCTAGTGCTACTACCTCCTTGAAGACATTTTATCTAACAGTTCTTATTAGGCATCTTGAGGGGCCAGAAAGCTTGTGTTTGCATAGAGAGCAAATTCTTTCTTTATCAATCACTCCTTCAAGCTGGTTGCGATTGCTTTGGCTAGGAGATGATCTGAATGAAAAGACTTGGATATTCTACTAGTTCTTCTTTTTCTGACTATGGGAAAGATTCATAATCTGCGCAACTCCAGAGGCTTAGCAACACATACTAGAGCTCCAAAGGCTAAATCCTTTAAAAACATCAAGCCTCTAACTTAGTCTCAAAGAACTCACTAATGCTTTGATGGACTTCAGTACAGTTTGCCAGGGCAAAGAACTACCTCTTCACTATGGTGACCTAAAGAGTATAAAGAAACAGTATAAGCCAATGTGAGTAATAGGTAATAAGATGTTATCTAAAAAAGCACCTACTTTGGGAGTGCTCTTCAGCCTCACTTGTAAGGTGGCAATTTGTTTAGTATTGAACATCACTGATTTGCTGTTCTTATACTACTTTATTGTTACAAATATGTTCCTTTATATTGCTAGTGCCTGCTCCTCATGAGCTCACTTAAGTCATAAGGGATAGGAAAGGACCTGCTCCACTTTCATGTTTTTTAAGCAACATTGAGGGAAATTTGGGTGTGTATTAAAGACACTTTATATCCTAAGGGTTCCTCAGAGTGATATTTAAACTAAGCACCTCTGATTTCCAGCAGCTTGCTGATGCCTTTTTTCCTATTGTTGTTGTTAATTCTGGAGGTATGGTTGGTGGTGTTCTCTTCATAATTTTCATAGAACATCCTGAGTTGGAAGGGACCCACTGCGATCATCAATGTCCAATTCCTGGCCCTTCCTTTGAACAGTTACCCTGGGAACAATGTGCAATCTGAGTAAAACTGCGCAAATTCCTGGATAGGTAACCACCACTTAGAAAACTTCCCTATCCCTAAAATGAACTTTCATGTAGATGTAGACTTCATGATGGATATTTTAATCCCATTTTCCTTAGGACAGTATACATGACTTTTGGGTTTAGTACACACATTTGGAATTTTGTGAAGGGACATCTGAAAGTTAGATGCTGAAATACCCATGCAGCAGACCCAGAGTCAGTAGATACCGATGACATATTGCCTCCTTCTACCAACCCTCACTTGTCTCTCTGCCAATTTAGTCTTAGAGGAACAACTGTAACAACTGTAACACTGCTGGGGAGAGCAATGTGCAGGGAATACTGCAGATACAATGCCATGGGCCATTGGCTTTGGCAGAAATTCTGTATCTTTCTGTCTCCATCTTCAGTTGCTCATTTCCTCCCTGGAACTTATTCTGAACCTGGAATATTTGATTTTCCTTGGTTTACAGTGCAGGAATATGGAGATGTGAAATGGGAAAGAATGAATGGTTAGAACAAACCTATAGCAAAATGCATTTACAAACTTGGACATGATACACCAGGTGCTCTACAAAATGGGATTCAAAACATTACAAGGTTTTCTAGACAATTATGCTAAAAGTTCCTCTTACTCTTTTTGTGTGCAGATTGATCAAGGCTAGAGACTGGGATGAAATGAAATTTGAATGGAAGACCTGGTCACTCGAATGGCCAGAGAGATCTTCTTCTTTTTATTATTTTTTTTTTTTTCATCTTCTGGTGGTAAGGGTCAGAACATCATATTTCTTTGCTTTAATAAAAGTGGGTTATATGATATCTCTTACTATGCTGCATTCACCTCACTGACCAGCCCTTGTGAATATGTATGTTGTGTGTGTGTGTGTGTGTGTGCATGTGTCCTCTGTGTGTCACTGCACTTCATTAACTTCTCACTTCATTACAGAATAGGTTAAAAAGGAAGACACGCTACAAATGCAGCATCTTTATTCAAATGTGTGACCTTTGGGCTTTCTGATTTATTAGTGCAGTATGGTATAGGGCAATATCACCTAAATATCATGTAACGTATCTATCAAACACATCTTGCCAGTAACTCGTGATGAACATAAAAAAAATTAATTCATATTTTTCATATAAAGCCTCTGATACCATGGCACAAGCTTTTAAATAGCATTGGTAAAAGTACAGTGGATTTTGCTATGCCAGAGTAATTTCTTCTCCCCAAATATCAGTGCCTGTTAGCTCTTTTGCCCTCACACTTTCTTAACAGTCAATGTCTACTTGAAGTACTTTGTATCTTAAATTCTGCCTTGGCTAACTTTGGATTGTTCTTCCAATGATGAACATTATGAGTAGTTTCTGCTCTTTGGTGATAATGTAAAAATACAATGTTGTATCATTTGGTATTTTTTATAAATTAAATAAAATTAATTAACTAAAAGTCCTCGTAAGACTACCATGGGTTTTTGTTAATGGAGAATGTTCACGTGTTTTTATATACACCATTTACAATACTTTGGCACAATTAAAACAATTATAAAAACTGTCAGAAAGCATTATTTTAAGGTTGATCAAACAAGGTATATGGAAAAATGGAAAGTAACTTCATATTAAATTTGAGTCAACTTAAAAGTAGTAATAACGTCAATACTTCTTTTTACCTTAACATATTTCTCTAGTTATTTGATTTTTTTTTTTTAATTATGGGATTACTGATCCATTTCATACTTAGTGTTTGGTGTTTCAGAATTGTATTTCATGTAAATTGTCAACAAACTAACAAAATATTTCCTGCTCTTCAGAGGACAGTTTCCACGTTACAGTGGATGTATCTTAATTACTAATTGCTTTTGAGACCTTTACATGCTAAGCCACAGACCTATCAGGCTTCACCCTGTTTTTTTCTATATTTATAAATAATATTTGGCATATTTCTGACATCAGTTTCTCATTTGCAGTGTAAACTAATAACGTAAGATGGAATGGTAAGACAGAGAGATAATCCTCAGTGACCCTTGGGGTCACCCTGTGCTTTGCTATAAAGATGAAAAGAAATGAGCTGCAGCTCAGCCCTTTAAATTAACAGCAAAAGATATCAAATCCTTAAACCATTTAACAACTTAATTTGACTTGGTTTTGTTTTTCTTTTATTTCTTGTGGGAGAAGGAAATGGGAAAGCCTGATTAGAGTGGGGTTCCAATTCTACCAGTCTTTGAACTAACATTTGGAAGAGTGGGCTCACTTATTATTTAAATAATTTTATTATACATTCAGCAAGTTTACATATACTGCAATGCGTCAATTGAACAATTCTCTAATAAATATGATGCATGCTACAGTTTAACTCCAGATAGGATGTTATTTTAGAACAGTGATAATATTAGTATTGCTAATGACTTCAATGTTTTAGATTCCCCTGCTTTTCCTACGGCCTCTTAAAAGCAACTAATGAAACACACAGCGATTCTACCACAGGAAATTGGTGTTTTATTGAAAGATACTTTTCAGTCTTTTCATTTTTTCAGCCTTTTCACTGAGTCTTGGTTATGATTTAAGTAGCTAAAAATGTACTTCTTTCTTCTCCTATCAGATATTTTTATTATTGTTGCTCTGGGATACTACTATGATGATGATAATTGAAATTGCTCTATTTCTTCAATTTGTGTGTGCAGTGAAAACATATTTTTGGATCCAGCATAATCATTACTACACAGCATTAGATTATTATGTCACCAGTTTAGGATTGCTTTTGACTTCATTATAAAACCTGACAGGAAAATAAGATGGATTACATGGTTACCAGCTGAGCAAAAGTTTAAATTACTTTTCTGCATCTTAGGGAATAAAGCTTCTTCCCCTCTCAAAAAAAAAAAAAAAAAA
>VXAY01004421.1:1513349-1691873 GCA_013399855.1 Oxyruncus cristatus | reverse complement strand
AAAAAAAAAAAAAGAAAAACAGACACACCAACATCTGATTTAACAAAAATATGAATATCAGTGATAAAAGTAGTTAAAATAAATTGTACTTTGCATCTAGCAGGAGATATAGCAGCGGAGTGAGTTTCTAGCATGAAAAGAAGTCAGGTTTGAATATTGATCTTTTGAAGCTCCATTAGCTATATGTTGAGCACTGCTGACATCACAGATTGATGTCTCTTTAAACTGTGTCTCAGATTTAATCACTTGGGGAAACCAGCTATTGACTTTGGATGTTTGTGCCATCCAGCCACTGGAGAATGCTCTTTTACTATCTCACTCTTCCACTTTCCATGTGTTTGTCTGTGTCTCTCTTGAATATGTGCACATGCACACACACACCTTTGCCCTTTTCTGTTACAGAAGGTTTTCTTTTTTTGTGTGTGTGTCTATAAGTTGCCAAAGTGACACTTATGGTTCCTTATTACATCTGTATATTACAACACATAGATCATGATGTTCACGGTAAGGCAAAGCACTTCTTACTGATTTAAGGTATTGAGAAAGTGTCCAGGAAGGCCTAAAGAGATGAGCATCATCTAGTCTGTGGAGACCTTCATTTCACCTTGTAAAGTGAGGCAACCATAATAGCCTCCAGAGGAGTCCTACAGGAATCAATGAAGACAAAGAAACCAAGCACTTCTGAGGTGCTGGTGGTAGTGATGTGTGTCTGCATGTGTGTGTGCCTGTGTGCCTAAGGATGAAGAGAGATGGTTTCTGATGAAAAGAAATGCAAATGTTCAAGGCATTGATCAGCACTCATCTCCGTTCAACCTCATGCCCTCTGCTACATCAATACATTGGAAACATAATTTGTATCAGCAGTTGTTTCTTTAATTAAGATCTCTCCCAAATCTTTTTCATTGATTCATGCCATTAACTTATTGATCAGCTTGCTTATGCTGAGGTGGTAGTTTTGCTGAGAGAGGGTGTCTTTCTCAGTTCATGATGCTGGATCATACCTTGGCAACCAGTGGGTAAATTGGAGCTCACTGAACTTTGGTACTGCTTTAGCAGTACACAGAGGCTTTCCTGGGGCAAGAAGAAAAAAACCACCAAAATAACCAGCAGAAATAATTAATGGCAATCTCAGGACTCTCAAAACCTGCCAAAAAAAAAAAAAAGTGTATTTAATATGTTTTAAAACCTTTTTGAAAAACTAATCACTCTAAAGGCAGCATGCAGAAATGGATGCTGTTTTGCATTAAGATCCCTAAGATCCCTATTCTTTTTTGATCTATTGAGCACCAGACTTGAAATTTTTCCCATTTGTCCTCAGACAAATTAGTCAACTGTACCATATAATTTTCAGAAAATAGCAATATGAGCTTACCAGAAATGGAATTCATCTCAGGTTATAAAAAGTGCTATGCATCCTATAAAATGGACAAAGAACATGTTAAAAGTGGGTGATCTAACTTAACTATATGGAATTAAAAGCATGACCAAGTGAAAAAATCAGGCATGTAAGCTAAAACTGACCTTCTGTGGCTTTGAATAATATAACCTGTATTTTACAGGATATGGCTTTCAAAAATAATGTGCTCTCCTTTGAGAGCTTCCACAGCAGTCATACCTAACCACATGATAATTCATGTAACTCTATCAGTAAAATGAGGGGAAATATGGCCTGTATTTTCTCAGAACTCTGATTTTCCTTTAAATTATGTATTTACTTAAAGATCCCTATCCTGACCATGACAGATCAGTATCTACAACTGTCTCTGGAGCTCCAGAAGGAGTACCCAAACCCAAGCTTGAGTGTCTGACATTCAGAGGCCTAGGAATTACAGGGTGAGTGGAAATTGTTTTGATTGTGTTTGTGCAGCTTCCTTGGGGATGGAAAACCATAAACTTCTTACTGCCCTTGTTCCTGTCAGCTGCACCTTTATGTGTGGGAGCTCGCAAATAATGCAATGAGGAGTGAGCTGGGGAAGCCACAGAGCATGTAACAGGTGGCAGATGTCTTCTTTTTGGTCACTCAGTGGAAGAATGGGTGACAGTGCAATTAAATTCAAACAGTTTCAAGAACATGAGTGGCCCATGAAACTCGTGGCATCTGGTATATCTGGTATGGCACAAAGCAGATATGTGCACTTTTCTGTATAGAAAAAAACAAACCTGTAACTTCCTTTGCTCTTAGGAAAATATACTTCAGGAAGACTAACCTGACAATAAATAAGTGGCCAGAGATATACTGAACACACTGTGTTCTGTGTAGCAAATTGTGCCACAATTCCATTCAGTTTCAGAGATTTTCAGTAGGGGATCTGTTTTCTTGTTATTTTCTTTTGGATAGCTAGTCTTCAAAAAAAAGCAAAGGAATAGTTTGGGATTGTGGAATATGAACTTAAGATGAATGTTGTGATGAAAATGATCAGGAGTGAAATAGTTTGTTTTTTCCTTGGCTAGAATGAGAGCTAAGTCTGATATAAATTCAGCCATTTCTCCTATTTGAGATAAATCTTTCAGGTAAATTCAAGGACAGGTGAATGAGGCATTGAGACACCCTTGCTAGAGTTTTCGGGCGAAGTTTTGGAAACTTACTTCAATGGACACATTTTTTGTCTGTTAGTTAGAGTGCAAACAACTTAAGGATTGAACAAATTATGCTAATTCACATTTTCAAGCTTGTTTCCAGAATGGGTGCAATCCTGGCAGAGAATCCATCAAAATGAATTTGGTTAATTGGTGGATTCTCCTCTGAAATCTGAAGTAAGAGTGAACATGGATCATAGTTTTCATTAGGCTGCTTTCTAATCCATTTAGTTAATTTGGTATTTGAATTGCATGTGGTCAAGACCTTATGTTCTGCCACAACACTCAGCTAAAAAGGAGAAATTGCTTACTTAGAGGCTCACAGGATATAGTAAGAAAAAAAACCAGACTGAGAATCCTTTTAGGTAATGGTTAAAGTGTTAACTAGTTATCTGATTTTAGTATTTTGGGCATACAGGAAATTTTATACTCTTTGCAAGATAGCCTTATCTACAGGCTCTGCAGAATAGTCTTCTCAGGTGGAGATGTACTAATTTGGATGGGCAAGAGAATACCCTAGTAAGATGAGTCTATGGGGCTTGCTTGTTTAAGCTTAATTCATGTGATCTTATTTGTAAAAGCTTTTACAGAAACAAGTTTGTATGAGAAAAATGAGAGCAAATTTTTTCTCAAGTGAGAATACTCACTCCAAAAGAGATATGATGAGATTTCAGGGGAAAAGTGAGACTTCATTGCAAGAACTTTCATTTATAAATTTTCTGTGGGTAACCCTTTATCTTGTTGCTCCTTCCATAGGAAATATGTTTTTGCCTGTTAGACCTGCAGTGTTTTAGTTATTAAATTCTCACTATTATTTTTTTTTCTCCAGCCTATCAAGTTTTTTACCAGTAGCTTGAACAGCTCTAACATTCATTAATTGTTACTATTTACTCGTTTTTTTGTTAGTGTACTTATTGTAACATATTAAAAGGAGTAGAAGACTGAAAGGCCAGCTGGTAGAATTGACAGATGTCCACAGTAATACTATAATGCATAAAGTGTATCATATATACATGCTTCTCAGAAATATCTTTTGCTAAAAAATTAAAACCCCCACTTCGCAGTCAGAAGGTTGAGGGGTAAAATATGGATACTGGCTCTAACCCTCTTGTCCTCATGTTAAAAAGAACCGGGTTTGGAGCAGAGCAATGGGTGGCATTTTGCTCAGAAAGTTAGCCAGGACTTTGTCTTCACAAGGAATTCTCTCTGGACGACATGAGGAATACAGATGGGTTGATGAATAGTGATAAAGAAATTGAAAATATGACATAAATATTTTTCAGAAATATTTCCAACTTCATCTTCATTATATTTTCTTCATGGAATCATAGAGTGGTTTGGGTTGGAGGAGATCTTAAAGATCCTCTAGTTCCAACCCCCCTGCCATGGACTGGGACACCTTTCACTACACCAGGCTACTCAGAGCCAAATCCAGCCCGATCTTGAACACCTCCAGGGATGAGGAGTCCACAACCTCTCTGGGCGACCTATTCCAGTGCCTCACCACCCTCATCATAAAGAATTTCCTCCTAATGGCTAATCTAAACCTACCTACTTTCTATCACTATACCCAATGCCCAATGTCCCTTTCTGGCCTTGTAGATTCCTCTTCTTGTATGCATTGGAAGGTGCTATAAGGTCTTGCTGGAGTCTTCCCTTCTCCAAGTTGAACAGCCTCAATTTTCTCAGCCCGTCTTCTTAGGAGAGGTACTCTAGCTCTGTAATCAACTCAGTGTCTCTACTCTGGACTCATTCCAACAAGTTTCTACTTTTTTAATATTTTGTAGTATCCTTTCATGAATTTTTGGTACTATCGCTATAGCCTCTTGATTACCTATTTGTCTTTTTTTTTTACTCTTTTTTTTTTTTTTTTTGTCTCTACCTATTTATTGCTCTTCCTTTTTCCTCTGTCTTCCTCTGTTTCATTCACTCTCTCCACGTTTTTCTTTCTCACCTTTTTATCTTACTTCTTCTCGCTTCTGTTTAATTTCTCTCTCCCTCTAGTTCTCTCTCAGACTTTCTCCCTATACCTCTCTCTCAGACTTTCTCCATATACCTCTCAGTTTTAGTCTCATTTTTTCTGTCTTTTGCTCTCTGTCTCTCCCCCAGCCACACTTCCTTTAGAGTATTTTGTCTGGTTTACTCTCTAGTTGCATGAACATGCTTTTGCTGGATGAAGTTAAAAAGGGAGGAAATAAACAACCTGAAGTCGGTTTGCTTCTTTCCAGAGCAGTGATGGGTCATACCAGTTTAAACTACCTGAAAAAGGGCATGGAAGCTCTTCTGACCATTTCTGTTGGGCATGTACAGTCTTTCAGGAGTTGAACCAACTCAACAGGAGGCATGCTGTAAATTGAGGGCATAAAGGCATATTGATGATCTCTTTACACCTTTTAGGGCATGGTACATGTTTTAGAGAATTCTTGGCTTTTCACCTCCTAAGACAGTAGATCCATATTCAATTAGTTAAACATCTTTTCTGAGTAGATTAAAAGGGAAGCACGGAGTAAGATTAAAAATTTTGTTTAGCCAGGCTGTTCCATTTCCTGTAAACATACATCAAAGGGACTGAAAGATTTTGTTGGGAAAGAATCTTGAATCTAGTTCTTTTAATTGTCAGGGTTCCATGGGGGCTGGGCACTGTCGGTAGGGTCTATTAGGACAGGGCCTGGCAGCCACAGCACCTCCCACTGCCCTAGCCCTGGGAATTGGGCACCTCCCTGGGTATGGGGATGGGCTGAGACTGGGCTGGGACACAGGCCCGTGGGTTGGTTGGGCAGGACAGGGCTGTGGGCAGCTGCAGACTGGTTCTGCTGCAGTGTTGCCAGGGCAGGGGCTGACAGCCCTGGGTGGCTGATGTGGGGTCTGCGGCCGCGGGCAGAGTGTGGGGAGTCCTGAGGGACTGGGCAGGGACAGTCAGGGGTGGTGGTGCCCCCACGACCCTGGCAATTATAACAGGATATCGTGTACCCTCACTAGGCTGAAGTCCATCCCAAGAAACTTTTTCAGAGAAACTAGGACAATAGTACTGGGATTTTTTATTTGCTTGAGCATTTTCCAACAAAAGATATGCAAACTAAAATGTCCTGCTCAGTTTGAATAATAATTGAACACTTGGAAAAAATAAGCACTGTCCAACACTTAGAAGCCACCTTCTTTTTCAGACATTGCTGAATCTGTCTCTTTGTCTAGCAGTGGAGAAAGTAGATGTATTGTGTAATATTTGGAAAATATATCTTCTTTGCTGGAGTGAAGAACGGTTGTCAGGCACTGAATTTGCAAGTAAAATACTTTAACATAGATAAATATTACAGGACAAAAAATTAAAATAATTCCTCAGTATTAGAAGAGAGGCACTCATAATATCACACTTATGGATGCTCAGGCATTGTTATCAACCCTATATTTATATTGTAAATCTAATGAAACATTGGGAACATGTTATTAGAGCTCCTGAGATGTAAACTAATGTTAAGTATTGAACTGTCGTGATCGTTTGAATTGAATACACAACAAAATAGGCTGTTGTATTTACATAAGGAAACAAAAACATACGAGAAATTGCTGAACATTTGAGGCATATGCTGTGACCATTCAGCTGGGCTTTTCTTGTAGGAAGATTCTACTTTGTGAACATTGATACCATCCTTTTAATGTACTGACAATAATTTCAGAGAAGAGGGACTTTAATGTTTTTGAATCAATGGAATTTATAAAGATATGATTCCCTTTGAAATTCCATATTGACTTTTCTAGAAGTTTAGTCTGTATTTTATTGGGAACTGGGAGCAGTTATGCAGATTGATTAATTTTGCTATATTTGACACTGCCCCAGACGAACTGTAACTGGCAGAAAGATTGGCCTTCATCTTAGCTAACTTAGATGTTCACAGCACAGACCTTGTCTCTGAGTTGTCTAGACTTTCTTTAAGTCAGATCTTTACAGTCATTCTTTATAGACCATAAAGAGAATTTAAACTACTGCTTTCAATATAGGTGTCTACAGGAGTCTAAAGGTAATGCTCTCTAAGAATATATTGTATGTTGCGGGTGCTGGAAATTTAGTGGCATGCAAGGGGTTGCTGGAAAAATTGATAAACTGGAAATCCTTTGAGGATTAGTGAAAACATGGACACCACTTTTGGTTCAGAAAAGCTCTAAAATGTAAGCTTTTGAAAGCTGAGAGAACACTTGTCAGTGTATCTTTAAAAACTTTGTGTTTTTTCATGCTTTTCTTTAGCCACCACTTATTGCCATTGGCAGGGACAGTCTAGGGTGATAGATGCTGCTTTGCTTTCATTCTGCGCCCAGACTCCTGTTATGACATTGTTATAGTACTAGACAGTAGTATGGTTTTTTTTACTGTAAAGTGATCTTTCTATGGCTGTAAGACTTTTCTGTCTGAAAATACTTATCAAAATTATATTAAAATGCTATTTTGGATCATCGGAGAAGAATGTCAGTACATTTAAAAGGCAGTGGACCAGCTTACCAGCTAGAGGCTCTTTTATTCCATCTGTAAGCGTCTAGAAGCTTTACCTTACCAAAGATAAAGTCCTAGAAACTAAAGGAGACTGATCAACTGAAAACTGTTCTGAGAAAGTTTGTAGTGAGGATAAGGCATTTGAAAGCACCTTAACAGCTGCTGGCAGATGACCAGTACACAGGATGGTGTGTCATAAGCCAAAAAGAAATACTGCTCCATTCATTGTTTAAAGGTTGGTTTCCTCTAAAATGTTTTTCTCTTCACCTGATAAAAATGCATTGTTACATAGTCATCTTGTCACTGGCATTACCACCAGGAAAGTACTGCCAAACCTTGTGAAGTGAACTCTGATTGATCTATCTTGTCTGGCATCCACGACGTAGCCTGGAAAGGAGGAATTATATACTCCCTTCTTGAAAAAGAGGGAACAACCCAAACTGGTCAATGAAGGACTGTACTCTGAGAGGTCCGAGAAATCCAATTTGAAATTAACCTATTGACTGTGAGTGACTGTGATATGCTTCAGGTAATGCCTTCTCCAGTTATGCCATTACACTGAAAGACATGTGAGACATTTCTCACTTCTGTTGTTAGAGAAACTATTTCTATAAATAATTCACTCCACTCTCTATAAGTAATTAAACATTACTTATTTATTCAAGATAAAGTGAATCTTAGAGAGGTTGACTCAGTAGCTCTGTGGTCAGGGTATTCTTATTTTTCAGATGTGGGAGATGGTACTACAAGTCCAAATAGCTCTAAGATCTGTAACTAATTCCAGTCTGCTCCCTAATGAGAGGGAAGATAAATGCTATAGAATAATAACACTGTTCACTCTTGTATTAATGAAAAAAGACTTGATACATTCTGAATTTCAAGTTACAGAATTCTTTTTGTGTCTCTAAGACGGCTTGAGCTGGGCTTAATTTCACTATGTTTCTATTAGGAAAAATAGCTGTGGATATTTCCTTCTTTTTAGAAGATGATATGTGACAATGTTTTAAATATGTAATATTTCATTTGTATGTTTTTCAGTATACTGTGAAAATATTAGGCTTCTTTAGTTTGGATGAACAATTGGATGGAGCTAAAAACTGTTTCATCCTTTTTTTTCTTTTCATAACAAATAAATTTGCTCTTTGGGTTGAAGACAGCTTGATATAAACCATATTAGAATAAGAGTACCTTTTACATGTATTTCCTTGCACTGCATATGCATTGTTCAGGGTGGCAGACAATAAGGTCAAAGTTTATTATTATACTTGACTTTATCCAATCCTGGTTAAAAGGTGATGGGTAGATTAATTACAAAGGCAGTATTTTAGTTTTTTACTATTTATTTTCTCTGTGCAATTAGTGGTTTGGTCTTCTAGTTTAAAATATGGGAATGTGAGGTGTTCAGAGCTCTTTATTGTGATGATCCTTCATCCTCAGGTTTTAAATGTCTCCTCTTTATATTTCATATGTCCTTTTGGGCAACCGTATATTCTGCATCATGTTCATCACAGAAATAAAAATAAAGCTGCAGAAGTCAAGTGAGTCTTCCTTACATTATTGCAGACTAACATAAACAGTAAAACTGTTGATCAAATTTTGATTTTGGTACAGAATTAAACCTGAAGGATCCTAGGATATTTAAATATATGTCTTAACAGTAAAGGTCAAAAAAAGGTTTCTCCTTTTGCCCTTTTCCAAGAGTTTGATTTTTTTTTTTTTAAGTCCAAGCCCTCAGTTTCTTCCTGATTTTAATCCTGTAAAGGCAATGGCAAACAAGGAAGACCCTTTCTGAGAAAAATGAAAATTAAAAGCTGTGAAAAATGCACAAGTTTGAAATGCATGAGAACTTTTATTATAATCACAAACTTCAGTGAGCTCTGTGGGCAAGATAAGGCATCAACACATGACAGAATGTGTCAAGATTTGGAAATTTCTATAGCTCTCAGTTTTTGTTGAGATGCAACAACCTATAAATGTAGGTCTTTGGGCCATGCAGGACTTTGCTGTGACACACTGCTTCAGTTTTCAAATAGACTGTTTCCACAAATGTAATTTGAATCTAAATATAAGGCTTGCTTCCATAAGGGTTGAATGAGAGTTTCTGAAGAGATCTAAATTTAAAAAGAAAACTCCCACCCCAACCAAACAACAACAACCAACCAAACCAAACCAAACAAAAAAGAAAAACAACAACAAAAAAACCCCCGAAATAACACTTATCTATTCAAAAAAACATCATCTAGGATATTCAACATTATGATATCTAAAAATGTTTTTATCTTATCTATTTGTCTTTGGGTAAATATTCATTATTGGACCACAGATCATGGCCAAGACAATGACTCTAGGTGAGGTCTTATCAGCACATCAATGTCTCCTCTTGAAAAATAAAAAGATTGCAGCATCTTGAGTGATGAATAAATAGTTTTGCATAGATCAATACAGATAGCAAGAATGGCCTATGACGTAGGTTACACAGATAAAGTTCTTCGGTGTTTTGACTGTGAGGTGTGAAGAATATTTGGTAGAAGATAGAAAGCAAATGAAGGATCTCCTTCTATCATACCTTCAAAGAACAAAACTCGTAAAATGCTTTTGCAATAAATCCATGTCTAAATAAATGAATATCTCATGAAGTTTACACAATCATTGTAACTTGAGAACCCTCCCTGAAATGACCTTAAATTGGAACCACAAATTCTACTGAGAAAGGATATTGATTTTCACAGGAGAGTGACTTACAGACTTCAGAGTTTGGAGTGATCAAATATTCTTAATTTAAAACACAGTGGAGTTATCACTCAAATATGTTATCACCCTGGCCCTGAAGTTCTTTTACATATATAACTACCACTCTAGTGAATTCGATATTACATCAAGATAGTTACAGAGCTGGACTTCAATACGTCTTTATTTCTTCATGGTGATTTATTTGGAAAATATTGTGTTTGGCACTAGTAAGAATAGATTGCTTCTTAAACTAAAAACTAAAACTTCAACTGTGCAAACACTTAAGCAGGTGTTCATTTTTGTGCATTATGAATATCTCTTGGCAGCATTCAAGACTTGAGTATTCCACTTACTTTTGTTGTTACTGTACTCCAAATTTCACTTTGCTGTACAGTTGAGCTTCTTTCATACAAGTTTTCATACCTTTTAAGAAAGTAAGTCCTCTATCAGATTTCCTTAAACTCTTCTTTGTATGTCATATTTCCACTGTTATAGTGGATGCTCTACAATATTCTAGTGGATTTCCTTTCCAACTTGATTTGATATAAAAAGCTGAATGTGTACTATATTTACTACATATCATGAAAAAAAGAACAGTTTTTTTAATCAATATAGCATTCAATTTGTTTTTATAAACCAGTAACTGCCACACATCACCAAACTAAATTTTTACCTAATGCTGTGAGATTTGTACCTGCTATCACTAGGACTGGATCTAGCCCATCATGACTGGGACAGACTCACTGTGTTCCTTCCGCTGTATTATTATGGGTGGTATGTGATCTACATTAAGGATCATGTAGGCATCACAAATGGACACATAACAGATCTCTGTAAAGTGCCATTGCAGAAGCCTTGTAAAACAGAGAAAATCTCACTAAATAGTAAAGGAATGTTGCTTTTCAATCTTATTTGGGGATATTTTTGTGTGGTATTTTTGATGGATCCTCTTACTCAAAATCCATCAACTCATCTGATACCACTGGAACCTGTGAAGTGTTAACTCTTAACCTCATCCTTTTGGAAGATGACTTAAAATGGGTAAAAGGATGTGTGTTATGTGGAGAAGGGGGATATATATTAAAAAAAATAAATAATGGTGTGATAGGGATAAGGGGTGGTGTGGGGGGGCTGATGGTTTAAATCTCCATGGGCCTCGGAATCGAGCCTGTTTCAGTCAGATTGTGGCCCTGCTAACAAATCCAATAGCAGCTAATCTGATCATCTGCTCTCTAGTTTTCATGCTGTGTTTTCTTCAGAGTTCCTTCTCCTAGTTCCAGTCTGTGACAGTGTGATAAGACACAAGAAATTTAGTCATCATTGCTGCTGTAAAGGAGCTCAGAGAAGGGATTATGATATTCCATAACCCTTACATTAGACACGGACAGGGGCAGCCACTGCTGTGATTACAGGCCTGAACACTGCTGTTATTTTACCCACCTCCCTCCTGCTAGTCATTTAAATTTTTTTTTTATTTTTATTTCTTTATTTCTATTTTTTTTAGAGAAAGCTTTTAAGATTAGCTGAGAAATAGTCACCATCACAATCATCATCCTAAATCTCGTTGTGCAGAACTCAAAAGTTGTGTGGCTCAGAAGGTTGCTGCACTTCTAACCAGCAAGATAACTCTCAACCAAGTTATCGAAAACACTCATCCGCTATTCAGTCATTATTAGGAAATTCAAACTGTAAGCTGAACAAATCAACATGGAATACAGACAGGGGTGCCACAGGGAGCATTGATTTGGGAAAAATATAGTTTACTGCTGAGGCAAGTCAGAGATTAGGTTGCCTTTCCTCTGTTCTGCACACAGCAATATTTGTGACGAATATATTATTTGCGGTGGCTCTTGCTTCTGGGTATCGAGTAGGTTTGCAGTGATGTCTCTGAATCAATAATTATACTTGTGTTAATGACATTCCAGCACCAAATCTTTTTACACCATCTGTTACTCTCATCCCCATAAGGAAGGGTTTCCTGAAAAGGAGCAAAGTCACAAATAAATAATGGGCAATGATGGAAGCTGGATTGCCCAGACTCATAGAAGTAATTAAGTGTTCTGGAAATAATCTGTTCTGTTGTTTGCTTTATAAGGAAGATATGAGAGAACTTTTGAATTGGCTTAAGCTGTTGCTTAAAGATTGCTTCTTGCATTTCAAAAGGCATCCCCATCACTAGCATTGTGACTTATTTTGCATTATTACTATAAGGAAAGGTACTGTATGGAAATGTACACCATATGCTTAAGCCCAAAGAAGGGAGTGTGTGAAGCAATGGACAGAGACATAGCGTTTAGATGGGATGTTCTGTGTCTCTACACACATGTGGTGTGCAGCGCTGCTCTGCTCTGCTCGGGGCACCAAGACAGATCCAGAAATAGATGTGTGACAGTTACTGGACTAGCTTGGTAGCTGCTGCTGAGATTGTTTAAGATTTTATTACAGATGAACTATCTGACAGGACCTGCATAATCACCACCAAACTCTGTGGAGGGAGGAAAGGTTTTAATTAGAGCCGTGAAAGGCAGATCTGTAGAATCCTCTGTGGCTCTGTGCAGAACCAAAAGAGGTTCCTGTAGTGAACACTGGACGTCCCTTATGTATCATACAATTCCAGTTATGTTTGGCTTTTTCCAGCGAGCGAAGGGCAAACTTGAGAGCTCTGATAGAAGTGGAGACTGCTGCCCTGCTGTTTGGTGAGAGATTTTTTAGCTTTTCAGAGGGGATTTTGACTCAATTACTAAAGTAATAGTGATCTACCATACACAAAGCTTAAGACTTCAACTCACGGACAAGATCAGAGGAGAATGTGTTTAAAGTGTAATGTACTAAAAATATGGCAATGTAAATATCCTGTTAATACTTTATATTTGAATATATGTAATCATGATGAAGAGAGAAACTTTGAGGGACATATTAACTTCAGTAATTCCTACCAACAGGTTTAGTTTAAAATTTAATCAAAGTATTCCAAATATGGTTTGCTATATTTGAGGCTATTTATAATGGTTTCTGTATGCATTAATTTTCTTTTTAATTGGAAGACTTATGTGGTACTATCTCTTTGAAAGTTGACTGGAAACTATTAATTCTGACTTATCAAAATTTTACATTCAGTTAATGTAAGGTTTAACCCAGCAGTGTTTTCTGGAAAAAGCTATTGCTTTCTTTAAGCAAAATTTCTGTGTATCCTTTCACAGAGAATTTTTTCTGAAACATAGACAGAACAAAGGTAACACAGATGCATACACAGCATTGCCTTAACAGTTGCTTACCCCTTGACAAACACAGATGGATTTCTTTGCCTTTTTACAGAGAATATTGAAAAGATTAAATATTAACTCAGAATAAAAATTCCCTAGAACAAGTAAGCTGTGAGAGAAAAATTGTGCAACCACTTATAAAAAATGAATAAAAACTGACAGATGTCTAAAACTGATGGCAAAATTCCCTATTAATTTATCATACTTTGCATTAGGAGATTCAGTAGGTCTTTTGTGCAGAGATGACAAGATAAACAATGATAGTTTTTGCTAAATAGGTATGCAAGCATTCTTAGAAAAAGAAAAAAAAAACAAACAACCAAGCAACAGAAAATCCACCCTCCAGCATGTTCCTCTTCTGTATTTTGAACATCAGTGTTGAAGTTGATTGCCTTGAGTATGCCTTAGACATTTTAATTTGATCAAAACCTTTTGACATTTCTTTAACATATTTTCCTGTATTACCTCTGCCATCTCAGGTATTGCTGACATCCGCAATCCATGTGATCCAGCACAATGGATAAGTATTCGCTCAGCCTACCCCATTAAGATGAAGGTTAACTGATATTTTTATTTGTTTGCTTTTGATATTTTGCTTTCCTCTAGTCAAGTAAAAATTTATTAGAGAACAATATATCCAGAATACATTTTGATATGAAGAGGCTTTACATGGCCTTGAGCTCATCAAATTGGAAAGTCAGACTGACAAAGGTCAAGGTTGTCCACTACTTCCTGTTTCCTTTAAAACGAAAAGAAACATAAAAAGATCTCAAACTTTTGAGCCATTACCATGGGGATTTTAGAAGATGATTGAGGCTGGAACAAAGCATACCCCTTTGCTTCTGGGTATCAGGAAGGACTTTAATGGTATCATGACATTGATCATTGAATTCAAGGTGACAGTCATGTCAGTGTTAATGAATTCCAGGTATGATTTCACAAAATATTAGTATACAGTATAGAGGAAGCAGAGCATATTATAAATGCTTTTAGACTTTATTTATAACAATCCAAAATAAAGCTTTATGTTGTCCACCTATGCTAAATTTAGATGGTTTTTTTGTGTCACATGTCATCAACATGAACAAATGACATCCTTAATTTCTACATAGATTTTTTTTTGTTATTTTTATTCATCAATGTTTTAAGAAAATTGTATAAATTTCTTGAAATTAGGGTTGCAAATTTCTGCAGAAGTTATCTAATCCTGAGTAAGCAAAATATTGATAACACTGTGATCTGAAATGATTTTCTGTCTTTGCTGATTTTCTAAGCCTGTAGTCAGTTCACATTTTCTTGCGATTTGCACATATTCAAAGTCAGATGAAATTAGGACAGAGCTGTCTCAGTGAAGCCCACAGTGACAGACATGTCACCAGCTGCTGGAATTTGCAGTTGTGGCTGCCTCTTTTCTCTGTCCACTATAAATATTTCAGTAGATCATGAAAGAAGCCAGCTACACAAATCATAGTTACAATGAATTGAAGTTAGCTTGCTTTCCATTGGCCTAGCATAAGCCAATACTTCTTTAAAATTCATTGTTATTAAGTATGTATTAAAAGTATTTTAGCTAATTAAAGAACATATTTTTCAAAAGGCTTTATCAAAGGGATTTTCTTTTCTTTTNGCTTTTTAAAAGGGGTTTTTTTTTTTTTTTTTTTTTTTTTTTTTTTGTCGTAAATGAACTAGAATTAGAAACTGGAAATGCTGCAAACTTCAGTGAGATTTGAAATCCCGTTTAGAACCTGTTCATATTTCTAGCATCTGTCTGTACCAGTATTAAGCTCAAACATTTCTCGTGTATTGCAGCAAAAGTGAACTATGGTCTTCAAGATCTAAGATTCAGGCTGTTACTGGTACTTTAAGAGTACCAGTTCTGTATTGAAAATGGAAGAACTATTGGCTCTGACACAAGACTGAATTCTGTGGAAACCAAGCCAAGGTGATAGCAGACATTTCCCTGTGTTTCTATGGATCATTGTAAAAGTTCAGATTTAATGTTAGACTTCTCATCTGAAAAGAAACTCTAGAGAGGTCTTTTCTACTGGGTTCTATCAGACACAGCTTGACTGATGAAGCTTTCTCAGCAACAGCAGTCAGATCAGTGCTAACCAAAGCCAAGTGATGACACTGTATTTGCTAGTAGACCAAAAATTACACATATCATGGTGTTAAAATGCTTCAACTGAAAGGCAACAATAAACTTTATTTAATTATTCAATGCAACTCTTAGATCCTTTCAACAATGTCCTACTACTTCCTACCACACTGGCAAATGGTTATTAAAAAGTTTTTTTTTTTTTACAAACCTGACACAATCAGGCTCTGTCAGATTACTAGAGTGGCCCTGTAGAACTCTGGAACCTCCTGTGTCTATGAATACTCTATAGAACTAGGAGAGAGAAGATGAGTATTTACTTTTGCACTGTCTGTTAATGGAGCACCTGTTTTTTCCATTCAATTTTTTAAATTATAACATGTGCTGGTTTAAAGGTAAACCGGCAGGGGAAATAAAGCTAACTCAAGAGAGATTAAAAGTCAGAATGACAATTTAATGAAAATAATACAATGAATGCAATTTTACAGATGAACAATTGGTTCCAATCCACCAAAAACCTGGCACGCTGGGGCACGAACAGAATGGTGTTCGTTGGCCCCCTTGCTGAGCCCCACGTGGGGCCCCTCTGAGTCCCAAAGAAAAGAGAGAGGAGAAAAACCTGTTGAGGCCAGTGATGGCTGCAGTCCAGTTAGAAGTGGTAGTCACGGTCCAATTGAAGGCAGTGGCTGTAATCCAATTGAAGGCAGTGGTTGTAATCCAAATTAGAGCAGTGGTCCCAGTCTGGATTAGGTTTTGGTCCTCCTCTCGATCCCACAAGTGGTCCCAGAAGTCTCCAAACCCCAAGATTATATCCCCTCCCATTCCAGCAGCAATGTCCAGCCCCTTTTCCCAGGGCAGGGAGTTTCACAGTGGGTGATTGTGAGTCCTGGGTGTGAGGACTGCAACATCCCCTTATCAACAGGCCTCTTAACACCCAGCACATAGCCTGAGGGGTGGGGTGTGCTCTGGGCAGCTGCTGCAGATGGTCTATTGTTAAGCTTCTGGGAAATGGCATAGAGGGTGTAGAATACACAGTTTGTGTTACACCCATGCAGTGATGAACTAGTCCCAGCTCTTCTAACTAGTACAAACATCATACAAAAAAACCATAGAATCATAAAATGGTTTGGGTTGAAGGAACCTTTCAAGACCATCTAGACTAACCCCCTTCCACTAGACGAGGTTACTCAAAGCCCAGTTCAACCTGACTTCAAACACTTCAAATGATGAGGCATTCACAGCTTCTCATGGCAACCTATTCCAGTGTCTTACCACCTTTATCGTAAAAAAAATTGTTCCTTATGTCCAATCTACCCTCTTTCAGTTTAACACTGTTACCCCTTTTCCTGATCTTAGTAGAAAGAAGGTTTTGGAAGGATGTCTCTTTCAAACATATATCCCTGCTTTATATATTGAACTGTAGCAATAAGGTCTCCCTGGAGCCTTCTCCAGAAAAAGATTAAGGAATGAAAAAAGAAAAAAAAGTGTTTTCTGTGTTCTCCAGATAGGAACCTGATTGATTCATTTGGAGGACCAAAAATTAATACAGTAACATACCTTAACAATTATCTGATAACTTACTGTAAGGAGCTCAGAAGAGCTGGCTGTTCAGAGAAAAGAAGACAAGAAACTGGATGTAGTTTGCAATTTTCAGAGCAGGTCTAAGTCAGGAAAATACTATACAACCACTCATCACTACCTTCCTGAATGTGATCTCTTTGCTTGGAATATCCTCCTGCCTGTATTTTTTTCTTTTTCAGAATGATCGGTTGGGGCAAATGCATGTTTCAAGCAGACCTTAATAGATTTGACACCTGGTATGTTAATAAAGAATATGTTTGTAAATTAAGGATTTTCATAATTTTCACCAGCTTAAAATTATCACACAAGCCTTTCCATCAGGAAGCCCCTTATTCTCTAATAAATTGAGAACCACTTGTTGTAGACATAGTTTAATGATAAGAAATAGTTCATATTATCACTAGGTGGAATAAGGCAAACTTGGGAGTGTTCACATTTGGATGAATATTATTCTAAACCAGAAAACGGCCTTGGATCCATGCTGTGTACTAAGGAAACATATGGCAACTGGTGTTATTATTGTCTCAAAGTTACATTAGTTAAGGAATTTGTCTGCACCAATACTGTATAATAATTTTTAAAGATATTAATATACCTTCTTTCTTAATATGTGTTTCTAAAATAGTAAATGAAAGGTCGTAGACAATAAGCCTTATAGGGTAATAGATAATACCTTATAGATATAGGGTAATGTTTATAAGGAACCAGATCTCCTGAACAGGATGTTTTGATAGCTGTCCTGTGGCAAAATGAGTCTTCGTTGCAACGGTTCTTGCAGCAGCATCTTTAACTGGATTGGGAGAATACCTCAAATTATGATTTTTGCTCAACTGGCTACAATCCTACATCTATATATAGCCTTAACTGTTTATAAAACATCTGTTAAATATCTTAACTGCATGGAAAGGACTGTTGCAGATGCTGTTCATGCAACTAGAGCTTCTGTTGAAGATTTAGTTCCTAATGTCTTATATGCTCACAATTTGATCACTTTCACAGCAGAAATGACAGAGAGCAGCCTTTGGAATATTCCACCCACACTGATAATCAGCACATTTAAGGATGCTAATCAGATGTGAAACAGCAGGAGCTACCTTGAGGAATTTTGAGAACTGACCAAAAATTTCCACCTGAGTTTCTGTAACAGTAGAATAATTAATCGCAAAAGTTCTGCCTATCACCTAGTTTCAAATTGATTCCCAGTGGAAACCCAATATACTATCTCACCTTTACAGGCAACTGCTATCTCACCTATATGGGTGACTGAATTAATGATTCAAGTGGACTGAGAGGGCATACAGGCACAGCCCTGATACCTAGCTACATCCAAGTCATAATTAAAAAATGAACTTGATTTAGGAAGAAGTTCAGGTGAGGCACTGACACAGTTTGCCCAGAAAAGCTGTGGATGCCCCATTCTTGGAAGTGTTCTAGGTCAGGTTGGAGGGACCCTGAGCAATCTGGTCTAGTGGAACATGTTCCTGCCAACAGCATGGGCGTTGGAACTGGGTGATCTCTAAGGTCCCTTCCAACCCAAGATATTCTGTGATTCTGTGATTCTGTGATTGGTTTTGTTTGGTCTGTGCTGTTTAAAAATATGTTTCTCTATTGAGTCCTTACCTATATTTCATGAAATCCACATCTTTCAATATATGGAGGTTAGTATTTTTAGTGTGAAGAATCACACCTGCAGGACTGAATCACATGCATTGGATCTGGAAGACTGAATTCTGTTCTTAATTCAGCAACTGACCAATACTTATGATTTTTAGAAAAATTAGGTAACTCCTAAGCAAATTTTCTTAATTACCATCAACACTTGTTCTAAGGGTATTTTATAATCTATTTACTGCTTTTTAAAACATTTTCATTAAGAGATGACAAGTGCTACAGACTTTCAAGTTAGATTTTCCGTAAGCTCTGGGCTATACTGCATTATTTCTAAAGTATGTATATATGTCTCAATAATATGTTTGAATAAATGAGGTGGAAAAAAAACTTCATTGATTTAGAATATCCTTAAAATCAAGATATGATAGAGGTAATATCTATTTTGAAATTGAAGGAAATTTGGTTTTAAAGTAAATTTAATTAGCTTTCCCATACCCGTGTATGGTATGATCATACGTTGTCAAGGAAATTTGATTACAGAAAGCAACTGAGAAACACTTTCTTAGTTATTTATTTTCACTGATCAGAGTGGGCCTGGAGGAAAAAATACTAAAAAAACTTCAAAAAGAAAGATGAAACTATCACCTGCTTTGGGGTGCTATTTCAAAATTATTCTCTATCCATCTGTGTTTAAAGATTGTGATTCTAAACCTAGATTTGACATATATTGCAGGAAAGTATGACTTCCCTATACCGGTTGCACAAATTCTACTGTATGTTTTTTGCTATTAGTACAGGTAACTAGGATCCACTTTTTATATTAGTTTCCATATATTACCATAATAGCAGCTTTATGCCTCATAGTTACTTGCTTTGTTTTTCTTTCCTGTTTTATAACACCATGCCTAAAGCCTATCAATATTCAAGTTAGCACTTTAAAATGAAACTATAAATTTCAATTTAGAGAAAATAAGCCCTTATTCAGGCTCATAAGTTTTAAATAACACATTACCATTGACTACATTAAGTTTGCATTTCTAATGTTATTTTATGCATTTGACAATAGATGTTCCACTCTGCTCAGCAGTGGAGAGCAAATGCATGTGAAATGTAAGTCTGCTTAAAATGTAGGAATTTATTAGAGCTGTCAGTCAGCAGTGACATGAGAATTAAATTATTTCTGAAGATATTTGAGTTGATTTTTGCACTTTCTATTGTCTTTTTCTTCTAAAGTTTGAGTATAAATATCTCTTTTAAAAGGTTTTCTTCCTAGACTGTTTGGTGCTTCCTAAAGTCAAATAAAATGAAAGTGAAAATCCAACACTAGATACGCAAAACTCTTAAGGAAGTAACTAGGTAGCATTTGAAATAACAGGAAAAAATGTTTCATTGTTTATTTCTATCAATCGCAGAAGAACCAGGTTGGTTTACTTCTATTTTTGTTGTTATTGTTGTTATTTAATTTAATTCTTTTAGGAAAAAAGGTGACTAATTAGTTTTCCTTTTGAATGCTTTCTTTGTAAGTGAAAGGTATGTATTGGAGGCCAAGTGGCATCTTTTCCAACTATCTGAATGTTAACTGTGAAATAAATAAACACAAAATTTCCCCTGCTGCAAGACTAACAATAAATAAATTGTGTGAAAGTACTACTTTTCCTGGCAGGAGTGATTCCTATTCTTCTTTACTTTTTCTTTTTTGTTTGTTTTGTTTTGTTTTTTAATTGTGTGAATGGACTATTGTGTAGATTGATCTGATGGAAAAAATTCCTTTTCGCTTGACTCTTTTTTTTGTGATCATCCGGTGTTACTGTCTGCATTTCTTAAGCCTATTTTCTTCTACAGGGATTAGAATGAAAAACAATTAGATTCCTTGTGAAATATTGCATCTGTGGGCTACTCCATACTACCTTGATTCATTTTGGTTGTTAATTTAAGAGCTTTTGCATGTCTAGAATAACAAGTTAAAGAATGAACTCACTTAGCACAGTATCTCAGAACTGAGAAACTATCTGCATAGCTTCTATGTACTACATTTGCAAAACAAAACAAAACAAAATAAAACAAAAGAGTGCTTTTTGCTAATTGATTAGTTAAAAGAGTTTATTCTTGGTTCAGGTGTCACGACATAACTAAAAAGTTAGCAAGGATGTGTAGTGACAGATTTTGGACTCTTGCATTCTTGTGAATATGACCATACTAAGGAAGAAGAAATTTCCACAGCACTATTTGTACTTTATTGCTATGTGATGACAGGAAATTCCTATGGTTACTTGGACTGTTGAAATGTTTTCCCATGAAAAGGTCAAAATTCAGTCATAGCATAAATAGATGAAACTTCACAGTGTAAATTTAGTTTGAATATAATCAAATAAATTAAATGAGTGTATTTTCTTCATTCAAGTGAATAATTCTCATACAGTGATTTACACTGAATATATAAATTTTTCATGCATTTCTCCATTATTGGCATAACTGTTTCCAAAAAGAGTATTATGACCAGAAAGTGTATGGTACGAGCTCTAAAATAGCTGGAAATATCTTGGTTACAATAGAGAAAGTCATCAAAAAAATCTGTAATAAGTTAGAGAATCCTGACTGCCATCTTTGCTGGACAACTAGATATTCTTAAAACCCACATTTGATTTTCCAGACACTTTTCTGAATAACAGAAACCTGGATAAACATTACCTTTAACTAGACAAGCAGATGCAGGAGGGAAGCTTTTGGACTCAGAGAGGCTTGATATGGAACTGGATTCATGTCCATGCTAAAGTTCAGACATACATGCACCTGTACTCCATAAATATGCAACTGTTACAGGTTCTCATACACCTGTGTACATTTTAATAGGTGTCACAATTGTAATTCTGAGCCTTTTATGCATGCTGAGTTATCAACAAAATACATTTATTTGTGGCTAATGAACCAACAAGAAGTCCAAC
The DNA here is from genome assembly GCA_013399855.1 of Oxyruncus cristatus. Taxonomy (NCBI): domain Eukaryota; kingdom Metazoa; phylum Chordata; class Aves; order Passeriformes; family Cotingidae; genus Oxyruncus; species Oxyruncus cristatus. The sequence continues at coordinate 1,670,588 of VXAY01004421.1, read as the reverse complement.
ACACAGATTTGTATACTAGTTACACTGAATATCTGCTGAGGAAGAAGATTGTTTCACAGCTTTTAAGAAATTAATCTGTAATAGTATAGAAATATGTGTCACTTAAAAGTGAAGCTATTAATTTATTCTCTTCTGGAGTTATTCCAATAGAATGTGTAAGAACATTTCAAATCTTTCTGTGTTAGTGAGTACAGGTGGGGCAGTAAATAAACGAGTTATCAGACTGGACATAGATGAGGTAGAAGTCTACTTTATGCCAGAGAAATTCAGGTTCTGTGTTTACATGGTACAGTAATCCAAAAATCCAATGTAAGACATGTATAGCTGATATGGTGGAATATTGGTTGTGGCAGCATGTGGTTTCTGCTGTGGCCTCTGGCATGGGGCTGAAGACGATAGAATTTGGCTTCCATGTTGGACTTTACATTCCCTGCACAGTCTTTTCTGAAGCCACATTTCCTTGATATTCCACTATCCTTATCTGTGCATCTGTGTCTCTGAGCAATGACCCTGGAAGAAAAGGGACCTGGTTCTTCAAAAGTGTGGACAAAACTCACCCTGTACTCTATGAAATTGATCTTGAACTTCAATTTGACAAGGCAGTACAGAGATGTCTACAAACTCAGGCTGACTCAAGATCTTCAGAGAGGTTACTGCCTGTAGATATTGTAGAAAAAGAAGGAAGTTCACAAGGATTAGGGTGCCTAAAAGTAAGGTCCAATAGTAAATATAATTCAGATGCACAAGTGATCATATCAGCTGTGCTATCTGAACAATATCCATGGCCAGTGCCTTGAGAGTCTTAGTTATCTTGGTTAGACTATCACTCTGTCTCCAAGCCAAAACACTTAAAATGCAGAAGTACAAGTGAAATCTGGAATGAGCAGCAACAATTTTTAATTAATAGGCACAAGGTAATGTGTTGTATGATCCAAATATCTACATATGTGACTTTTATGAAGTTAAGGAAAAGCTGACCAGTTGAAAATTTCATCTTACAGCCTGCCCTGTTTGAATCATTCCACTATACTCTTGGCCAAGTCATTTAATAAAAAATTACATTATGCAGATACTGTACTTCAAACCCATCATGTCTGCAAAAGCCTGCCTGGTAGTAAACCAAAACCTTTTTAAGGAAAGGGAAACAAGGATTACTTGCTTCAAGCGATGGAAAAGTAATGTACACAGGAACCTGATAATGCTAGTAGCAGAGGTTATATCCATTAGGGCAATTTCAACCCATTTGTATAAACACAGCCACAGTTCCAAGTAAAATCCAATATTAGATGTTGCAAAGCAAGCCATCTCACATGAATGCTTGACTTTTGATATTTGCTGGGAATAAATCAGGCCAGGAAACCAATCTGGAAACAATACTGTGAGATGGCTTCTAGAGAGTGCATATCACAGTATGTACAGGTATCTTCTTTAGCTCTTGCAAAGGTCAGTAACCATGCCTGTTGTAATATTCATAGTACTATCTCTTAAAAGCCCCACAGTAGCCATGTTTGCTTCAGAATTTTCTGCTCTCGTGGTTTTGTATGGTTATCAGTAGTCATAGAATGGTTTGGGTTTTAAGAAACCTTAAAATTCATCTAGTTCCAACACCCCTGCCATGGGCAGGGATGCCACCCATTAGATCAGGTTGCCCAGGGCCTCATCTAACCTGACCTTTAGTATTTCCAGGGATGGGGCAAAAATGCTATGTTACAAAACATAGAGAACAAGGGTATATTGTGTCAGCGGTTCACTTTGATCAGCTTGCCACTGAAGTAACACAGGTTTGTAGATATATCTTTTATGTCCTCCAACGCATTATTAAATGCTATAGTAATGGCATCAAATCACATGACATTTAATGACATTAAATAATGTCAGTGCTACAATAATGGCTATTGGGGAGGAGGCACCAACACTTTATTAATATCTCTTCCTCACAACCTTTCTTTAACTTCCCCAAGTTATGTAGCGTGAGCAATTTCTGTGTTTAAGTAGTCATAAAGTGTGACACTCATCTTTGCCTTCCTTTTCCTTTTCCACATTCACTTGCCCATGTTCTCAAGGAACATTTGTCATTTAAGTTGTTTAGAAGCTTTGGTTGACCTCTGAAACTGATACTGCAGAGTAGCATCTGAAAAAAAAGGCTTTGGTCTAAGCTGTTTTTTGATGGATGGTTCTACATCATGTGAAAAATTCTCATCATCAGAAAAATATTGTCAAAACAAAAATGAAATATAATGGATTTCTACCTTCTTTGTGACAGAGTTCTATTAACCTCTAATATGGCTGGAAAAAATAAAGAAGAAATCTCAGACATTTGAAAAAATGTAGTCAGTTTCTGCTATACATCAGAGCAACTGGACTTTATTTTTTTTCTGAATTACATGGAAATCTTTTAATAGTGATTTGATAGGTACTACAGTAAAGAGCTGATACACTTAGCAGTTAAGCTGACAAGTGATGCACTTGGTTTTCCATTCTAGTTTTTGATTTATCCATTCTAACACCTAGATGAAGAACAGCTAATTCAGTGGAAACTACTGAGTAGTTCTTGAGAGATCAGAACAGCTAGATTGATAGAATGGAGGTTAATGAAAAGGCTACAATCCATGACTATAGGTAAGGCAAGGCTTTTAAAGTATTTAGACTCCTTAGCTGCTTTTAAGTCACAGCGGCGTATCCTAGTCTTTTTGAAAGCACTGTAGTGGAATACTACTCTACTGGATACCAATACTTTATAATATTTGTGACTTTCAACATCACAAAACCGTATACTTTTCTATCAGAATTCAAACTTTCTCATGGGCTGTTTTCAAATTAAGCTGACAAAACTTCTTCTAAACTCCAAGGAATAAAGTTGTGTATTCTCCATCAAATAGGCATGTTCTAACACTGTAGAGGAATAGAAAGCAAGTCTATCACTTAGAAAAGCTTTCAGAAGTTTTAATTTACATTCAAAGACTAACAGTGTTCTAGGAAAAGCATATGAGGCAGTGAATGTTATGACTCAATAAATGATTACATATCTAATAGAGAAAATATGCATCTTATGCTAACACTATAAAGGGTATAGGAGGTTATAGGGTTATACTGCTGAGTGTCACAGCACCTAACTTGTTTGAAATTAACCACTGATCACATGGCATGATGATTACTCACCAGAGTGTGAAAAAGAATTTGGGTGAGCTTCCTCCCATCCTGAGGACTATGAAACCCTTTCCTATGAACTTACAAGAACCACCACACCGCAAGGCAAGATTCTGGTGGTCTCGTGTTGAATTTGTTACACTGTGGAGTAGATTAATATTTGTTGGATGGAGGAAGAATGTGTGAGCATGTGCTGTTTGAGGATCATAACACAAATTGCAAAAACAGTTCTTGGTGTATATTTTGATATTTTGAGGAAAACACCTGGAGATTCCAAATCTTGTCCTAATTAGTAGAAGGAGATGACTGAGAATAGGCAGATAGAGGGCAGCTTGAGCTAGAGTGATGGTAAAATGAATACTGTCATGATTCTGAGAGAAAGGAAGGAGACTTGTAGACAGGGAGAGAGGTAGGAAAAGAGACAAACATCATATTGGAAATCAGCATAAGAAAAAGTGAACATCAAGAAGAAAAGCTTCTGTAAATTCAGTGTGTCTTCAAAGAATTTCCTATGGGAAACAAGTTTAAGGAAAAAACCCAAACATTGAAGAGTATTTAATCTTTTTTAATTGTTAGTAATGACATAAGTGAAAATTGTACTAGTGTGGGTAAAAATCAGAAATGTGGTGAAGAGTTTAAGCTGACTGAATTCCGAAAAGTTTATTGACCTCAAAGATAGTAAGGAAGTATGCAGGAAATAGAAATGTTAGTTTGCTAAGAATGAATACAAAATTCATATAAAATACAAAACCTAAAGAACAAAAAAAAAAAAAAAAAAGACAAAAGAAAAAAAAGTAAGTTACATTTAAGATTCTAGTGGTTGTATATAATATAAGTAGATCACCTAACATGTTGACCAGGAGGGAAGGAAACATAATAGGGACAACATATGTTCCTATATGATGTATAAACCTTAGCTGCTTCAATCTCCCTTAAAAAAAAAATCTTGAATCAGATAGTGGCCATTTATGAAACACCATTAATAAAGGAAAAAAAAATCTAAGACTACAATATCAAGCTAGAAAAGGAATAGCGAATACTTAGGGAAATCAGATACCACAGTAATCTGAGAGCTGTTAGCAACGATCTCTGAGAACATAAAAGGTGGGAGTGATACTGAAGACTGGAACAGTGCAGATAGTCTGCCCATCTCTACAATGAGATAGGTATTTTAAAAGGGGGTACAAGAGAAGGAGATACAAGATCAAGCAGTTTGATTTCAGTCCTCAGAAAACTACTCAACCAGTCATATGATCCAACAGACTATTTGTATCCGGAAAGGTAATAGAAAACTGAGTATCAGCCTATGGATTTGGCATTAGCAAATAATTTCCTTCTATTATAGAGTAGTAGGCCCTGTGGACAAAGCAGAAGCAGTAGATATATTTTTTATACTAGAAATCTTTTAATGTTGTGTGCATGGTATTTTCCTAAACCAGTTAGAAGGACGTGTTTTTTTAAAAAAATGCTACAGTATCAGCAAAAAAAAAAAGGATATCAAAGATTATGGTTCACTGATAAAACCAAATGTAGCATCTCTTGTTATCCTGTTCAAGATTTCCTTTTGTGACATAGAGAATGGAAAGTCTAGTAAGTGAGTGGGAAGTAACACAACCACGAAAGCTTCAGAGAACGGAAAGACAATGTAAAATTGTCTTGAAACACTAGAAAAACTGTCTGCAAAAAAAAAAAAATAGATTCATATTTATACAAGGAAGTAGTTATCCACTGTAAAACTAGTAAAGTGAAAAAACTGGTCATGTGAAAATTTTGCAGAAAGAAATTTAGTGTCACAGTAGATTACAGGACAAATATTAGACTAAATTCAGAATTACAATGTTTATATCATTGGTAAACAAGAAAAGGGAACAGGAAACCTATCAGACATCCTTCCTTTGTGTTACTTTTAAACCCTCAGAAGACCAGTTGGAGATCATGTCCAAGAGAGAAACCTGGAATTTAGAGACTTAGAAAGCATTATCAATGGGGTAAAAATGAAGTTCCCAGTCTACATCAAGCTGTAGAAGAAAGTGGAGACAAATCAGTAATTTTCTAACAAATGGAAGGTTACTGCAATGAGAAACAGAATAATCTTTTCCTTGTCCAAGATGGAGGAGCATAAGAAGCCATAGGCACGATGAAAGTAATAGTACTTTTAAATTGAAATAATGGAGATTTAGGTGTTTTTTTGAAAATATTTTCTGTGGCTATAGTCTTTAGCTCTTATCTTTATCTTTAAAAGCAAGATAAAAATATTTGCAATGACATATTTGAACTCAACTACAGTATGGAAATGATCCCATGAGGTCACTTCCTCTCATACTCTTTCCTACAGAAGAGAGATATTACCAGGGAAAGTGAAGGTGTAATATACAACACTGTCAATCTGTGCTTTGCCTATTCTTTGAATAAATGGAAGATGTGGTCCAGCAGACTTTGCTTATGCTGCAGTAGCGGAAGATATTTTTTAATAAATACCTATGTAGAAATATTAAATTTATAATATAAAGGAGAACAACAAGCAGCAGTATTAATTTGGCTTTATTATGTTTTCTAATTCCATCTTGACATGCCTCCCTACCTTATTAGCAATGTAAAGATATGAATACAGAAGTGCTCATTTTATCATGACAACATTCAGTTTTGAAACTAATCTAAAATAAAACCCAGATTATGCACAGAAAACTCAATTATGAAACAAAAGGCATCCAGTATGAAATTAAGCTAGTACATTCCATGTTTTATGTTCTGGCATTGTAGTTTGTTACAGGGTTTTTTTGCTGATAAACTTCAAAAAACTCACATAGCCAAGAGCAGCTCTAATGGACTGAATCAAAAATTACTCACTTTCATCTGCTGAAACAAATTGGTTTAATATACAGTTGTTTGCTGTCAAATATATTAAAAACACTTGTGCCAAACAAAATTACAGTCTGTGTTTGTTGTTTGCCTGGTATATTTGGAAGGTGGGGGAAATGGGACAAGGAGGAAAGAGAGTAGGTGGAGTTATCTGTACACTTGCCAATATCAGACTAGATAGCATTAAAAAGATGTAACACACACAATATGCATGCAATGTGTCTGAGTTGCACAGGCATAAAGTTTTTTCCTTCCATTTTTTAATGTTTGACCATGTGTAACTAAAAAGTTCTAACCTGTTGGGCATTGCAAGATAGTATGCAAATAGGCCAGCTATTGACAAAGGACTACAGTAATTCACTTTTCTGTTAATCAGGGTGTGATTATCATCTGATTCTTTTGAATTCCATCCAGCTTGCTATTTTGTCTCAACTTCAAGCAGGTGTTTTGTTGTTGCCAGACCATGAACACAGCCCTGTGCCTGAGTCTTTCAAGTGTGGTAGCTGTGCAGATGAATTTTGCCTGCAAACTTTCCTCAGGCAATGAACTGACTAGTGCAACATGCTCACAGCAATGTTAATCTAGCTCAGGGACATCCACTGCACATGAAAGACTATTTTTAACCTAATTTTTAATTGATATATTTTGTCCACTGAAAGTTTCCTCTCTCTCTCTCTTTCTCTGTCTCCCCCCACTCTTTCTCTCTCTCTCTCTTTCTGTCTTTATATCTATCTACTTTTTCTTCTTTTTTTTTTTTTTTTGAGACAGCAAATGGATTGAAGTGAAATGAAACTACAGTAGCTGACAGACAAAAAGCAGAAACAAGGGTGAAGTTAAATAAAATATGAGAGGGTGAATGCTCAGCAAAGAATTCACCTTTGATTTTAAAGATTAGATAAATTGGAAAAGTAATAATCAGGAAATTGAAAAGTGGGGACCATTATGCATTAGCATTGTGACTAGCATAACAAATATAATCTATTTATTTATACTTTAAGAATTGTACAGTATTTTATAATATACAATAGCTTAGAATGTCTTCTGGAAAGGGGTCACAATGATACATTTTAAGAAATATTTGTAAAGTAATAGGATTCAACAATATTCAACACAAACTATTTTGAATACCAGAATCTTTCATTCTTGTTCCCAACATGTGTCTTAATGTAACTTACTGTAATTTATGAACATTTAGTTTATTTTTATACCATGTCTTGGCCTTGGCTTTTTTGCATTATTAAGTCTGGGTTTTAATCTTTAACTGGAAACGTGTATGTTTATACATCATTAATTTATCTATTTTCGCTAATTTCACTTATTCTAACCTAATTTCACTGTGGATCTATAACATGGTTTAGAATAAAAATACAACCATCTATATGGTAACTACATAAAACATCCCTCCTAATTTTTTAATATACTCCATTACGAACTCTTAGAAACAAAAGTCCAAGAGGCTAATTTGACAACTGAAAAATACAGGAAAGTAGTTTCAGAGCTCACTGTTCATGGATTGGGGATTTTCCGTTTCTCCTCACTATCTGCAGGAGGAATATTTAATGTGGAAAATATACTGTCTGTTCTTTGCCATTCAATCTTAGCTAGTCAGAAATGGGTTCTTTGCCCTCCCTTTGCACAGCAAAACACAGAGCTCCCTCTCCCCTTCTGCTTCCTTGAAAATGAAGTTTTTCCCAGAAGTTCATGTTCAGCCCGGTTTGTGTCTGCCTTTTCTCTCTTTGTTCCAGGCAGGAACACCACTGACCCTCCCTGTCCTCACTGTGTGAACAACATCAATTCCATCAACGCTAGGCAGATGCACATGTGGAAGGTTGTCCAACTCTGTTTGTGGGGAGCTAAAAAGCTAAAACAGAGGGGTGAAAACTTTTGATGTGTACTATTTGTGAAGGGGGAAAAAATCAAACTACATTTTCAGGAGAATGAACGAAGGAAAATGAAGATTTGTAATATAGAAGATTTTCAATAATGAAGAGAAAAGCAGTGGAACTGAAGTGATAGCATTGATTACAAGACAGGCTGGATGCTTTTCCAAAGATAAATAGTTAAGCCTCGGGTTAATGAACAAGGACAAAAATCAACATATATTTTGTAAGCTCAAGAAATAGTGGCTTCAGACACTTCTTAGACACTTCTAAGCAGATGTGAAACACTTGAGGAAAGGCTGTTTTCTGGTGGGTTTTCAGGTGTCAAAAGCCGCATCACTAGAGTAAAATGGTCATTAAGTTCTTTGCTAACTCATGTGTGCATCAGCATTACAAAAATGTTCCAACATATTCTCTGCTTATTGCTTGTTTATTTTAAGATATGGTTCTTCCAGTTTTGAGGCAAATGTTTGTGACCTTTTTATACACTTGGGAAATTGTTAACTTTGGAATAATTTAGGACCTTATTTATTAAAATCAGAGTAAGAATGAGAATGAAAAAAACCTATTTTATGCAGACTCTTACAATTATATTATAATAGATGATATTTTAAAATATCTTGCACAATTATTTTAGTTAGCTCATAATATTGGCTTTCACATCATATAAATTAATATAAATTATGAAATGGTGTCTGTGCTGTTGAGTTACAGTATATGCATTCAGTCAGTGAATTATGAAAATTCAGTCAGCATCCATCACTGTTCAAACAAATTCTCAACTGAAATAGTTTTAGAAGTGATTTTCAATTTAAGAAATTCATCCCATTTCCTGAATTGTTTTTCAGTTATAGTATAATTTTAGATGAAGTGAACTATTGGTAGATGCAATAATCACCGCAGAAATATGCTCAGGGTGGCATGATTGACACTCCTAATCAGGGAACCAAACCACTGTTTAGTTGTGAGGGCAAATGTACTTGGACTTTAGTTTCACAGGAATGGATTTTGGGTATCAGCGCTGGTTGAAGACATCCCTATCCCCATCTTCCTGTCCCTTGTGGCATAATGATATTGTATGTAGTGGTGAAAAATGGATCCAAAACCCAAAGTGTCCAAAATAATAATCCTTTTTGTACATTTTGATTTCATTTGCTTTATATTTCTTTTTACATAGATCAGCTCACTAATCCACTGCACAGTGGAATCATGTCTAGAATGCAGGAGCATACAAATAAGCTTCCTCATCTCACTCAAGTGCTGCGGCCTTGGGTTTATGTTGGAGCTGTGCCATAACACACTGTTTTATGATACAGCTAATCTGATCTGACAGCTAACTGCCACCAGGCAATCTTCCCTCTTCCCTGCCTTTCCTCCCAGCCCTGGCTATGTGTGTCTTCCTACTCTCTTGTCCTGGCAGTGGTGCTTGTCCAGCTCCCCAGAGGGTTGGCTCAGTGAACTAAACTGACAAAAATATTCCCTTCTTTCTTTTTGGCATCCTGTCTGGCCCCCAGATTGGCTCAGAGGAGGGCTGTGTTAGCACCAGTTCCTACTGGGGGCAGGCAAAGGGGAGAAGCAGAGGACGCCTGGGGCAGCCTGTGGTCAATAGTGCACCCCAGGATCCCTCCTGTGTACTCACAACCTGTCATGAAGCTGTACAGCACATCAGCAGTACCGCTGCTGACCTCCTGGTAGCTGTCTTATAGTGTTCACTATTTGTAGAGTTACTTAAAATAAAAAAAGCATCACATAAAGAAATGTTGAATAACAGCACAGTTATGAACTGTCAACAGTAGAGCAGTCACAACATGAATTTAAGGCTCTGATAAGCATAGCAGGCTACTGTTCTGGGTATAATTCTAGATATTATAATTGTTCATTATTGGCTTTTATCAATTCTCTGAAACAAAATAGGTCATTTGAAAGGGTTCTGGACTGATACAAAATATATTCTGAAAAACAACAAAAATAATTTAGGTCTATGAAGAACTTCTCAAGGAAATTTCTTATTTCCACTGAGTATGGTCTCCCATGGACTGACACCTAGGTTTATCAACCTCGCAAGGATTTACTCACTGTGAATTTTCACTCCATGGAGTTTTCCAGGGGAAGGCTAAGGTGATATAAAACAGCCCATGACATGGAATAATTTTTCATGATGTGTGTGTTTGCTGCTGGCCAAACTTCTCTCTGATTCTCTTTTGAGAAAAAACAAAATGGTAAGAAAATAGTCTGAGGTGAAATTCTGTACTGAGTAGAAATGCATCACTAAAAACCACTCTTCCAGCCATTATGTAGGGTTCTGCTTTGCACTGCCTTGGCTCGTACTTTGTGTAATACTGTGCCTGCAGAGGTTTCTTGATCAGCACTGAGAACTTCTAAATAAAAGTTCACTATAAGTTTATTTTTAGTGAAACCACTACACCTTAGGCCACCTAATGATTCTTTGGAGTACTCAGGCACAATCACAGTTTGAAGAGTAAACTACTTTTGCTTTATTCAGGAAGAGCTTTTAATGAAACTGGAGTAAGAATTACTATAAACTAACATCTGAACTCCAGCTTGGGAGGTGACTGTTGTAGCAGTTAGTGCTGAAGCTTCTGTAGTTATTTTTCATTCTTTCTCTGTGATGCTAGTAAGTTACACCCAGTGATGTGAGTAACAGAATAATTGGTTTAAATCTGGAGGCAGGAAAGCAAGGGTTTTCAGACTTTTCCAGGACAATGAAAAGACTTTGCAGGCTGAGGTGATCTGCTAGTGATCTTTATCCAACAGGTACAGGAGATGTAGGAAGCTGAGTTGTTACTACTACACCTAAAAAAATAATAAATATATATTACTATTCATGTAGAAAAAGAGTGACTGAGAAATGCAGTTAATTAAATGGATGTTAGTAACGTTAGCTGGAAAGGCTTTCATTGTAATAAATTTCTCAAATTTATTTGTATAAGTCTCACTGTTTTCATTTCTATAACCAGGATCATTAGGAAGCAGTGAAGAATAACAACAATACTAATAACAAAAATGACAACTATAGCATCATAAAAATATATCTCATTGTCATAAATGGATTTCTGAAATGGCTATTGGAAAATTCGGAAGGTTATTTTCATTATCATATGTTGTTGCAATAATAAAACTAGAATTTTTTGGTGTTCCATGTTCAAGGAAAAATAAAGGGGGGAAGTAAAGATAAGATAAGGATAATTCTCTGCAATGTGGTCTAGGATGACCCTGTGTTAGCAGGAAGGCTGGACCAGATAACCCACTGTGGTCCCTTCCAGCCTTTCCATTCTGTGACTCTCTCATTCTGTGATTCTCTAAGAATAAGGAACAGGGAACAAAAGCAGGTAAAACATAAGAAAAAAACCCAAACAAACAAAAAGGGAAAGGAAAGAGGAAAAGGAGCCCACTCCCCCAAAAGAGTTGGAAATAAGTACCAAATTAAATACCCATCTCAGTATACAGCTAGATATAAGTTTTCAGGAGTGCAAGGCCCTCAGAATTACAAATCCTACTGTTAATCATGAAGAGCTCCTTATATAATACTTTAGAAGCTGGATTAAAGTTTAGTCATGTTCATTATCTCTGACTTTTTAGTGTTAAATTCTATTTTTAAAGACATTAAATATTTTCCCCCATATATGCACATGTATACATATGTTTTACATATTTATTTCTTTTTTCATATATACAACATGAAAATTATCCATTAACAAGTTTTAATATAGGAGAGTTGTGTGAGAATGACCATGTTCTTCACAACAACTTTTGTATGGCTTTCTCGTATTTTGCCCATCTGGGATAAGCAGAGCAGACAGGAACTGGAAATCTCTTTGCATTTTTGTCTTAAACCTAATAATTTTCAAGTATTTATTAATTATTGAACTTGCATGCATAAAAATTTTGATAAACCTCATTTACTCATTTACTCATTTAAGATTTAGAAACACCATCATATTAGTGTTCAGCTGTAGTTAGCAAGCATTCATACTTTTCTAAACAAAAGCTGAGGTGCAGGATGGGAAAACAAATATTAGCATATCTAGACTTAACATGGTTTGTAGACTCCCTGGTGAGTAGCACTTCTACAACCAAGGATTATTCACACCATATACAATTACTTTTTCCTTTATGACTGATTCTTTTATGCTGTGGATAAAAATGAGAAGCTACACAAGTCTTCTAAAGAAATATTCATGTATCTTCAATAAAGAAAAGAATGTAGTTCATCTCTTTCAGGCCAGCCAAATTTAGGGAGTTTTATTTTATCTAGGAGTGTCTAAGTGCAGAATTTGGTATACAGTTTGACCTCCTTGACTGTATTTTGAGGTTGTTATTGTACTTTCATGTCGGCTCTTTAATTAATCTTGCTGGGTCTGTAATATCATTGGGGCAGAAATAATTGCTTAAATATAAAAGGACCTGTTAAGACAGCCACATGGGAAACAGTGAAGTGGTGAAAGAGTGCACTTCTAAGATTTCCTTATTGACTGTTTAGTAATAAATCGTATGTTTTAATTGCTCTGTCAGAAGGATCCTTCAATGAGGGAAAGGTGACTGGAGCTGAATATGGGAACACCACAGGACAGCTGTTTGGTCTGGCAAAGGGCTCTGTGCACTTGTACTATATATCCAGAGCGACCTTTCAGATTCCATGTACATAGTAACAATTAAAAGTACACAATGACTTGACAATGTTCACTGTGACAGACTGCAGGTTGGCTGCTTCCCATAACAGCCTCCCAGGCAGAGAGGAACAAAGAGCCTGGGCCCATCTGTACGCGGCTCTGAATGCCTCATGTTCCAGAGAGTGCGCTTTGTTTCTCCAAACGCCCCAGGAAGCTCTTCAACAAACAAAACTCAGAGGTCCAGAGGAGCCCAGTCAGGACATTAATATGATAATGAATTCCGGATTACCCTGACAGACGTGACAAAGAAATAGATCCTTTTGATAATAAGTTATCGGGTTGATTAGGCGGAATTTGTCTGACTCCACAACTGTTGTGGGCATTTCAACAAAGTCAACAAACCCATGTACGACATCATGTCAGTTACCCTCTCTCTCTGCTGCTTTTAAACAAGTCTGACCCATGCCACTAATTTAAGGGCTCTTCAGTTGCAGTGGAAATGTTACTACCTGTCCAGAAAGTTATTGTAAACCATAAACACAGCAGTCTCTCTCCTAGTGCATGAAACAAAGGAAAATGGCTGCTTGTCACAGGCAGTTCTGAAAAAAAATTGTCGTTACCTCAGAGGTATGACTTTGTTCTCCAGCTAACGTCCCCAGGCTGAATTATCTCAGACTTTGTAAGATCAATTCCCAGGCCTCCCACCTGACAAGGTAAAATGGTTCCCTCTCTGGCCCATCAGAATAAATCTGATTCAGCAGAGGCTGTCATGGGATTTGGAAAGGTACTTACAATTTTTGTGTTGCTATTAATTTCTGTGGTAATTATTATGTCTTCTTGTCTGGATTCTCCAAAAGGCTCTAAGATAAACTTCTCTTATTCCACAAAAGCTCAGCAGCAAAAGAAAATCAACTGGTTACAGATACAGTAGATGGCTAAGGTCACACAAAGTACCAAAATCGGGTGGCACCAGCCATCTGTAGTTAACAGCTATTATATAAACATAAAGGAATGTGCCCTGTGTTCTGAGTGATGGAAAAAATTGGTCATTAGCCACTTGGGAAGGACTGATTCCCCCCACAGCTTTCCAGCTGCGATCCAAGTGTGTTTAAATAAAAACTTACCACACTTAACGAGAAGTTTCATAGAGTGTTAACAATCCTCAACTTCACGTTGAGCTGTTAACCAACAAAGTAGTCATTAAATTCTGGTAATGACTGCGTTTCGTGAGATTATTGCTTAATTATAACTTGATAGAGTGGGTCCTGCCTTATGACTTGGGGTACATTTTCCATTGCAGGGTTTTAAATACAAACTTTTCTTAATATACCACCTCAGTTATAAACCTTGAATATAAACTACAGTGAGAATACTGACTTTAAAAACGGTTATTTGTACACTTCAAAATTATGTTCAAACCATAACTGCTTTTGGATTCACCTCAGACTGGCAAAGTGGACTAGCAAAGCTCAACTGCTGTTAACAAATGATTTCTCAGGGAATATGGCTTTCTTGTAGAATAAAATAAGCATTTCTGTAAAAGAATTCTGCATTCTGATTGACTGGAAGGAGTCTGGAGTGTAGGTAGCTTCTTTTCAAAAGAAAAACCATGAAAGTGATGTAAAACTGCAAGAGATGTTTTATCTTTTGTTCTTTCAGAAGTGACTCAATACTGTTTCTAGTGTACAAGAAATTATTTCAGCAGCCATGACCTTGAATGTTCCCTAGCTATCGCTAGCTGCTGTGCCTTAGCATTTAATAATTATTTCCCCAAATCTGTACATACCATGGCCTTATGTATACAAATGATCACAGAAATATATTCAGGAAAGTTTTCTCCTTTGCGCTGGTATCTGAACATCTAAATGTACACTATCTGAATGCACAAGGAAAGATAAGGGGTGCAAAGTGTCATAGAGCCACATACTTCAAATCTCAGCATGTGAGATGGCCATGCACAGACACAAGGGGTACAGAGACAGAGGCAGTCCTATTTTTCTTTCTTTATTGGTTTTCTCTGTAATTCAGGTCACTATATACCACTAATGTAGATAAGATTTGTTATAAAAATCATTAAGTATCTGGGCTTTGAATGTGTGAGTATACTGAAAGCTTAAGATATTTAACATTAATTTAAAACTCTGAAAACTCCTTGGCACTTTGAGACCACTTAGTATTTCCAAGCAGGGAGGCAATCGGTGAGGAAAAAAAAAAAAAAAAGATTTCATCCCTTAAACTAAATCTTGTTCTGTAATTCACAAAGTACTGAGTCTTCTAATGCAAAGAAGCTAAGCAAACTAATACATCTTTTGTCTTTTTCAGACTGTTCTTTTAGGTATTAAACAATGAGGAAATCAAACAAGATTCTGTCTTTAGAAGCTATTAGATCATTCTTTGAAAAGAGTAACATATAGAATATACTTATTTGTACAAACTTGATAGATAGATAGATGATAGATAGATAGATAGATAGATAGATAGATAGATAGATAGATAGATTAGATAGATAGATAGATTAGATAGATAGATAGATAGATAGATAGATAGTTTCACAGCTAATTTGTCTGCAAAGTGGCATTTAAGTATTTTTAGAAGTGTTTAGAGGATTATTAAAATAGTGAATTTTCAAGTTATTGTATAATTAACTAATCAGTGACAACTGTAAAGAAGAGTTGCATCTTTCAGCAGAACAAACTATATAGCTGAAAAAGATGCAGAAGATTTGGAGTGTGCAAGCACTTTTAGGTTTTGTATTTTATTTCCAATAATTGCCAGTAAATGAAAGGAGGAGCTGCTTGTTAGAAATCTGAAAGGGAAAAGAGACAAATGTCTTTGCATAAGTAAATCCTCTTCTTTCTTCATTCAAAAACTCCAGCTTGTGTCCACAGTGGTTTGTTGGCTCAGTTCATCAGAAAGCCTGCAGCAATTCCCTGAGCCCTCATTTGTAGACATCACTTTGGCAATGGAACAATGCAGCAGATTCTCATTCTAGGGATTATGATACTATATATAAAGAAAACATAAAAAGATTTACATATATTCCATGTAATTTCCCCTGTTATATATTAAACATTGAGCAGAATTTTAAGTCTTTTTATTGGTAGCTATGTCACAAAATATTTTTTAATGGTAATTCATATCCCAGCATTCTAGTTTAATGATAATATGCATCTCATACATCACATCCAATAGATGACCCAGAACCTGCACCCTGGGAAAATGGATAAAGGGCAAGCTATTCTTTTGGGGCTAAATCACTTACTGAATGATTGGAGTAGCACATACACTTTCTCAAATCCGCCTCCTGGTTTGCATGTGCACTCTAAATTGGTTATAGCTTAGAGGAGGAACACAGTCATTGCCTGGCATTCTTTCCTCATGAGCGAGTAGGGACAATGGGGCTGAAACCTTACCTTTGCCACTTGTTGACCAGGCATGATTGAAGAACTATTGTCCACTACTGACAGCTTTGCAAAATCTATGTTCCTACACCTTTCCAGATGTTTTGAGACAGTAGAGGGGGAACTGTGCGGTTGAGAAATGTCTCTAATGTTGTAGCTTCTCAATCAGAAAGAACTACGCTTCACCAGACAAGTACCGTTCTGCTCTAGATGAGAAGTACACCATCACAGAGCACATTGTTTATGATGGGCCTGATCCGACACAGATCGTGCCAGAGGGAAGCTATGTGGGACACATTCAAAACACCACATTTGAACCTTAACTTAATTTATTCCTAACCAGGCCCTATTTGCATCACACAGTGCCTATAGCACTGATTTTGGGAGCTCCAAGGTCCTGTCTGCTGTGTTGTTGGAGAATACCCTGCCAAGCAACATCTTCATTTCTGGGGATCCACTGTCCCCTAGTTTCCTTTTCATGTAGGCATGATTAAGCTTAAAAACATCTCAGGTGAAAATGAAAATTCCCACCAAACAGTTTTGACCATAAATAAAAATCTTCCATTTGCTTGACAAACTTTGTAATCAGACTCCTCATGGAAAACGTGGGAGGAGCTGGAAAGGAAAGGAGCCTAAAACTTATTAGTGTCACCAGTAATGTGTGAGAAAAAAAGAATAGAGTGCACCTGAATGACAAAAGAGAAGATATTGACCACTATATGCTCTGGAATGCCAAAAAAGCATTTATTTAAATTAAGTTCAATCACATGGCACATAAATTACTCTCTCTGAGAAGATCTGAACCTCTTTGCAAAGCTCTCTGTTGACATAAGGGCTGTACGTAAAGCAAGAGCCTCCTGAGCACAATGAAGCACGATGTACTGTTATACTGACCTCTGTGGTTCAGGAGCCCCCTGGAGAGGAACAAGTTTTTGACAGCAGAGATGTGGAAGACCACAGTGAAGTACAAGGTAGAGCCTGGAGCAGACTCACTGACTCCTCTCTAACACAGCAGTATCAGATATGACGCTCAAAATTAGGCAAGACCTCAAAGCCTGACCCCTTGCTGAGTACAGACTGGTTTTCCTTTTACCACAGAGGTTTCACAGACCTGGGATGAGTGAAAGAGGGAGGAGCAGAAGCATCTAACTCGTTTTGCACACCCTCAGTTGCCTGGCACATTAGCATAGGGATGGCATCTATGACCTGGGACTTACAGGAAAGTCACAGATGTCTGGAGCAGCAACAGAAAGCCAAGAAATCCAACCTTGCTACCTGAAATGACATTTGACACCTGCATGCAGGACTGGGCACCTTTTTCTCTGTTATTTGGCTTGGGTTTTTTTCCCCCCACAGCTTCTTCATCATTAACATAGGATTTCCACCTACTCTTGTCAGTCAGAATGAGATAAGCTAGTTCTCTGGGCTATTTCTTTAGAGACAGTTGAGGGACATAAGCCCCTTAGAGGTGATTGGTCCCATTCAACTGGACAAGCACATTGGGATGGAACTGATCATCATTTTTCCCGTATGTTGATGCCATTAAGGATGATGAGACAAATCAACCGAGTTGCATGAGAAAACTGATTTTAGGCAACAAAAGGGAGACGAGATGAATCACCATTTATGCAAAGTCACAAAAATTCTTACTTATCTTATAGGAGTCCTCAGAAGAAAAAGTATTTTAAATGACAAGACCTTTCTCTTAAACTTTTGACTCAGATTAGAAAATAAAAAAAAATTACTGTATTTACAGGAAGTGAATGATAGAGTCATTCAGCCTTGATAGGGTCCTAACCAACCAAAAAGTCATCTGTATATGCATTTTCTAGAAAATCAGTTAATTTGGTAGAGCTTTTTTATTTCTTTTGCTTTGTTTTGTTTGTTTTACAGACAATTTATCATTCAAGCAAGTTGGTTTTGTCTCCTTAAATTCACGCTGCTAAAAGTCCTGCAGAAGTAATCAAAAAATTGTGTTCTCATTTAAATGTTATGTTTCACATTACATCCAGCAGCATTGTAAATTAAATAAACCAATTTCAACAATAATAAATAGGCAAAACAAAAACCAACCAACCAACCAAAGCATATTCTTTGTATATTTCACAAGATTTTTATGAATTATATAATAATTCTTTATTCCATCTTAAGAATTTCTGCATGCTTTTTATCATCAAAAAAATAGTATTACTAGTAAATTTGGGTCCATTACATGTAGAGAGATCTTCAATTTTGTCTGTTTTCTAGCTTTGTCCAGATAGGTACATTCCCTACTTCATTACACTTCAAAGACAAACAAAAATTTTAATCCTGTCTAATTCATCTCCTAAAAAAAAAAGAAAAATCAAACCTATAAAAGAAAAATCAAGCCTATAATCAAGGCTATACTTTTTGCATTTTTTTAAGATGCAAAAAAAAAATTTGCATCTTTTGCCATCATGCAAAGATGGCACTGATCTTTGCAGTCTTAGCTTTCGTTTTATGATATTAACAATAAATGATGCCATGTTTTCCTGGGATGCCCAAGTAAACAGATTAAGGAGCATAGAAAGGAGAAGAATAGCATTGTTTGTTACCTGTGCATTCAGATCTTTGTGAAAGCAACTCCCAAAGTTACTACTTCTCTCAGCCCCATAATGATATTGTACAGTGCCTTTTGGCTCTAGCACAATGTGTTATGCATCAGTGTTTAAGAGCATATTGTGCACCATTATTGCCCTCTCTCTAGAGGACTACAAACTGCATTAGTTTGAATTACCAAATCAAAACTTTATGTGCAGCAGTTCCCCCACAAGGGCTTTAGCATTTTTATGTCATAATCCCTCTATTATCCCCCTCCTCACATGCTTTATAACCATTAAGTTATTGAAAAATTCTCAACAGATGTCATCTTAAGATGAATGTTGCTGTGCCGACTGGTATCAAGGCTGGAATCTGGATATTGCTCAACTTTACTAAAAATGTCAGGGAGAGAATAGTCAGCTGTAAAAATACAAGATATGCCAGCAATGGTTGTTTTCATGTCAACTGCAACATGACTTGTAGTGTTCGCAATTTTAGCTTCTAGAAGATGCAGTTTTCATTTGATGGGTTGGCAGTAATGTCTTGAGATATGTAGCAAGAAAAAGGAAAATAATTCAAGGGCTTTTTTCCTCTCTCCTTTTATGATAAAAGCAGATTTGTGCTTTAATCTGATTTAAGCCTCAAGACTTACCTTTTAGCATATATTGTTCTTATTGAGAATTTTGTTGAAATACAGAAACTTTTTGCATAGGTGTAATAATTATAAAAGGTTATCGGTGATTGTGTATTCTCTTTTTATCTACAGTAGTGAAATAATGAATATGATTGCTATGATGGTAATGATAGCAATTTACTGATATCTTTCCTCTCATTCTATTGGGACTCTTTTTTTTTAAACACCATAAAGACATAAAAATATACATTATGACACAATTTAGAATCATCTTAAATTTGAAGCAAACAATGCAGAAGACATTCACCTTCCAAAGAGGTGACGGTATAGTATTTAAATTATAGGAGATGCACATAGCGGAGGTACCTGTCAAAATGAGATTCAAGAACAGAAGGAGGGCCCACATTAGTAAGAGGTTTAAAAAATAGTACCATTTTATAGTAAATCAGCATTTTCAGAAGCAGTTGCAGTACAAAAGACAGGAATAGCTTAATATGCTTCCAATTCATCTGAATGGCAGTAGACCAGTCAAGCTCTTGTATTCAGAGGTGATGTGACAAACTTGAGATTTTTAAAGAGGAAATTACAATAATCAAGTCCCATGGTGAAGCAAGTATATTTTGTGTAAAGCTGGCAAGAAATATGTAAGGGATATAGTCTGTGAGGACTGAAGTGGAAATAAATCTATTGGTATTGCACTTGAGATGTCAAGAGTTTTAGTCAGGAACGAGGCTTGAGATTCTTAATGTGACTCTCCCACATCTTACTTTTACAGAGAGAAAAATCAAATGACAAAAAAAGCTTCCTATTTTCCTCTAGAGCTCCCCTAAAGGCCCAAAAGCGGTTAATGGAAAGTTTTCCCATAGTGTCTATAACAAAGACTGTTACCATTTCTTTAATTCACAGCTGAATCTGCTATTCTAGCCTCCTAGACCCCTATAATTAGGGGGAGATTGGTTTCTGGACAGCTTTCCAGCCATCCACTTTCCATTTTGTATACTAAAATCTCCTTCCTCCTATGGAAGCTCATAGCAAAAATATAAAGAGAAGATGGGATTCCCCAAAGAAAACTCTTTTAGCTGATATTAGCTGTCATAGAGAAGAGGCTAATCAAGTCAATCTTGCCTGTAAGCAATAAAAAGTGAAAATGCCAAAACAAAGCTGTCGAAGGCAACACAGATTTGGCTCTTCACTGTAAAAAATGGCATTAAGAAAGATGATGCACTCAAACTGGCAGATATTCAAAACTCCCTGAAACTCTCAATTCCCCCTGTTTTAATAGGAGACGCTTTTGAATGTCCACCCATCTTTAGGAGAATATTGAACAAGGAATTTTGGAAACAAAAGGTGCCAAAATTCTGCTTTCAAGGAGTATTTAATGACAGAAACCTCACCTTGTATTTAAGTCTTTATAGTCACTGTGCATTGTGTATTATTCCTATTTGTTTCTCTTGTAAAAATATTCTAATTCATCTCATTATACAGTGTATGTTGCTTTTGTTCTGTAGTGTTATTTTAAAACTTATGCCATATGAACATTTCCGGTTCTTTTGAATATGATACTCTACTTGAATTTTACGTACAGTTTATAAATTGAGCTGGTTAATGTATTCATTTATATGCTGTGATACTCTTCCAGCTCAAAGCTTTAGTATTTCATTTCAGTGCTGGTATCTGATCTGAGGAAATATATTTCTGTATATTTTGCAAGAATCTTCTTAGGGTTTCCTAACATTTATTTTCATATGATTCTTCAGTAAAGGTTTGGATTGGTTTTGCTCTTCTATTGTACATTCTCATGTCTGTATTTGGGTAGTTTGTCCTGGTGTATAATCAATCTGCCACTAACCTGGGTAATTTCTATTACTTCACTTTATAAAAGCCCATCATGAGCTGCACTGAGAAAAATAATTGTAAAGGCATTTGTGCTATCCCAGTACTATATGACACTTGGCACAAAGGTAACATACAAAAAAAATGTTGATGATAAGCTAGAACCTCCTAATTTATAGCCAATTAGAGTGTATTTCCTACATCTCCTACACTTCCCTCTATGACACCAGGATAATGTACGTTTGCAGCTAATTGACTCATTTACTTTCAATTTTACCTGCACCTTATTAGGAGCTGACCTATCTTTGTGAGAAACACAGTTCTACCAAGAAGTTTTCCATCTTCTTCTTCAGCTGTAATAACAGAAGCTAAATAATATTTTACAAATTGCCATTTCCTTATGCCCTGTCTTCAATCCCCCATCATTGTTTTTAATGGGACAATTTAACCTTTGAACCTATGTCTCTATTACAGATATAGTTGAAGAGCCTTTAATTGAAATATTCCATACGACTTGACATCTAATATTAGTTCTTTGCTCATATAATTATACTTTTAACTTTCTTCTGCTTATTTGTATAAACTCTCTTCAGTCTGTCTTTCTACCAGACTGTTTATATATTTTTCAAAAGCCTTTCAATTATTTGCTCATTCTACTCTTTACATACTACATAACTACATTTGACCTCTGTAACCCGTCTCCCTGTTTAGATTTAGCTGAGATGAATTTCAGTTGCAGAGTCTGCAGCCATCTCCTAAATTGCTTCCCACTGCTCATCAGTAATACTCATCTCTGCAATGGAGAACAACCAAACTGAATCTCTTCGGAAATGTCACACAATATCAGACTTTCTAACAGCAAAAAGAAAGCCCCAATCCAGAAGCATCTGAAACACACTGATTTATTTCAGTACAGGTAGGAGAAACCAAACCTAGAGATAGGTATTCCCAAAGGTGAGATGATTACCATTTTCAAGTTGCATTGGGTGCACAGAATTTATAAACTACAAAGCAAAATTAGGCAGAATTCATGCTAAGTCTAAAACATCCAGCAAGCCATGATGATAGTATTCATATCCTACAACTTGCAATTTCTGCTCTCCCCTCTTCTCTGCTGAACATTATATCCTGACTCTCAGTGACAATTCTTCTTACCCTCACATTCCTAATGACAGAATCAAAAGCACCTCCTATTCTGTAATCTAAATTGAGGGTACAGTGATTGACAGTGGCTGGTAGTGGGGATGATTCATGCTAATCTGCTATTATTTAATGTATTCTTGATTTCCAGATAACATATGGAGACCCTTAACTTTTCCTTTGCATTTTTCTGTTTGATATTTCTTTCCAGTCCCTTAAATGTTTTTGTTTTCTATTGACAGTAATGTTTTCTATGGCTGAGAAGAGATTTGGTGCAGAATGGAGACTACGTGTCACTCAGGAGGCTTAAATCCTCTCCTTATAGAGCAGTTTTCTGAGTCACTTTTTCATCAGCTGGCAAAGCAAATCTTCTGGACTTTATTGTTGTCCACATTGCAAGTGTCCCAGACTATTACTTGAAAGCCATTAGCTTTACTGGGCATATCTGGTAAAGATATTAAAGGTGTTATGTGGAAGTCAAGATGCTTTCCAGCAAACTTCAGCCTGTGACAGGCAACTAGAATCATGTCCAGAAGAATATTATACACCCAGCCTGAATAATTGCCAAGACTTCCCATTCTATACAATTGGTTTTTTATATTTTTGTAAATTATTTTATTACATATACGTTTTTATAAATTATTTTTATAAATGTTTTTAATATTTTATAAAAATATTTTAAAACTTCTTTGTGAANATTCTATACAATTGGTTTTTTATATTTTTGTAAATTATTTTATTACATATACGTTTTTATAAATTATTTTTATAAATGTTTTTAATAAATATTTTATAAAAATATTTTAAAACTTCTTTGTGAAATTTTCTGTGAATTTCATTCAAGTTTTAAAGATTTCCATAACAATGAACACACTTTTCAGCTCTTATGGTATTATTAATATATAACAGTACTGTGTAGTTGAGGCAGAAATTATGCAACTCTTTTGCATTCGGTATTTGATTATCAAGAGAAGGGCTTTCAAGTTCATTTGCAAAGAAGTATAGCACTCACTCATGACTATTATGTGGAAAGTTTAACAGAAAAAAAAATCAAATATTTTTATATTTTGTAGTGAAGAACAGTGAGTTTTGTCACGAAGACTATGTGAACAGCTGTGCAAGATCAACTCAAAAGCCTGTCTGGTCTCGTATCCTGTCTCTGACAGTAGGCAGAAGCAGATGCCTGGAAAAAAGTGAAGGAAGATGATATTGTGAAGCTCCCCTGAACATTCACCCCCAACCCAACAGTTACATATTTAGGAAAGTTTTGGAGGTAGAGGTGTTATCTCCATTCCTTACAGACTCCAGTGACATCGTTTATATTTTGTTCCAACACTTTTTTGAATTCAAACAAGCAGTTGTGTCCCACTGCCTTTTACACTCTGTATTACTCCCACTAATTGACATATTGTGTGGAAGTTTGAACCTATCACCCTCTGGTTTTGTTTGCACATAGTTCTAGGACTGAAGGGGATGTGGTCTCTGCACTGCACCATTTCTGAACTTATAGATGCCATCATACCTCCCTTCTTTCTGTCTAGCTCATACCATGCTTGTTTATTTTGCATTTCCTCACTTGGAAACTGTTCCAAACTCTTGAATAGACTCTGTCATCATTTGGGGGGTTTTTTGTACATATTCTTGACTTCCCATAGTATCTCCTTCAGGATAAGAGGGTCAGAGGTAAATAACATTCAATTGCAGGTGTGCTGAAGATTTATATAGTTTAATAATTGTATTTTCTGTCACTGAAGTGATAATTCTGTGAAGCTATCTATTATAATTCATAATGTCCTTCCTGAGTGTTAACGGTCATTTTAGAATCCATCATTATAGAACCTGTCGAAATATTTTTTTTTCCATATGCACATCATTTCACACTTTTTGCATCAAATCCCATCTTTTAGTTTAACATCCAGTCTCTCAGGGCTGTGTAATCCCTCTACAACTCTCTGCAGCCAACTCGGCTTTTGAAGATCCCGAATAAATCAACATGATCAGCAAATTTTGTCATATAGTTTATTCAGAACTTCACTGGTCAATTCTCTATGAAAAAAAAAACCTGTTTTTTCACTGCCTCATAATTTATAGTTATTTATTTATCCAGGTTGGACTTTTTACTGTCATACCATGGCTACTTATTTTCCTTAAGAATCTCTGCAGAGGATCCAGTTTGTGTCATATTTTCTATGAGTTTCATTCCCAGTATAAATTATCGATCTGTGGATCTCCAAAGTAAGTCTCCTTCTAGTCCTTGGGTATAAAGGCAGTTTTAAGTGTGAAGTTACATACTTCAGTCTGTAGTTAAGACATTTATTCCCTGAATTTCAGCAGAGCTCTTGGAAGGATGAGTTTGGCTTTGATGATGTAAAATCATTCATTTTGTCAAGTTGTCCTATAAACTGTACTCCTGACATTTAAATGTGATATTTTTATTCTCTTTTGTGCTCTCTGAGAAAAGAGTTTTGGCTTTAAAAAAAATAAATCTAACACCCACATGATGCAGAAATATTCCAAATAGTAATTTTGTTCTTTTACTCTGTTGTAATCTATGTTGTCATCTCATCCAAACACTCATTTTACCTGATAAGGTTTTAACTTTTTGGTTTTTTCTGGCCTTACTATATTTTTACATTTAAGTTACTGAAGTTGATGTTCTTTTCTGGTTTCTTTATTCAAACTGAACTTCAGGTTTTTGAAGGATCACTTTTTAGTTTTAATAGACTCCCTTACTCTGTTGTTTACCCACGCTGACTTTCCTTTGTTCTTTCTCAAATCTTCTCAGAAAATGTATGCATTTTTGTTGTGCCTCCAACATGAGGCTCCAATCTTCAGTGAAAATTTTACTTTTTCAGGTGTTCCTTTTAGTTTCTTTTTAAGTAGCTTTCTCACTTTCATGTTGTTCCCTTTTTTAAATTGCAAGACAGTAGAGTTTTTTTCAGTTTGCTATTCACACAGAACTTTTAGGATGAAGCATGTTCTATCTAGTATGGCAGAGTGGTTCTTGGACAAGAGTGTTGTGACACTTTCCTACGGACCGACTCAGGACAAGGAGAATTATTTCTCCTTGGAGATTTCTTGTGTGGCTTGGCCCAGGTATCATTGTCTGGCAATCATCGGCTGTTTCCAAAAACATGGCGTGTGAGCACTTAACTCCAAGCTTTCTATATTTTAGAGCAACTTTCCTCCATCATTTTCCTCCATTTTCAACTTCTACTTTACTGTTGCACTGATTTATTTTCATTCCATTTTCTGACTCACATATTGCTCAAATTGTTCAGGTGGCTGCCAGCCAGAACAGTGCGTATAAGAGGACTTTGTATATGATCACATATATGATTCTTTAATATCCCATTTGGAAGTGGCAGTGGCAGACAAGCTCAGAAAGCGTTTGGCCCACAACAGTGATCTACTCATGTAGTTTTGGTGTAAGATCTATAACAGAGAATCCAACACTGTGGGAAAGACTACACAATAAAATGCTCCTAAAATGAAAACACACTCGTATAACAAGGAAGTTATTAATATTAACTGGGACATGCGCTTAATTTCACTGCAATATAAACACACTTTTGATGTTCATTTTCAAAGTATGCATTTGTATATAATTATGCTTAATGCATATCATACTCTGCAGTCTTATGATTTTACAGTCAGACTGATGGAAGTGTTTGTTTTTTTCATCTTTTTTATTTGCATTGCAAAATATTTCTTTGTCTGTATTGTTCTTACCTGCTGGAAACAACTTTCTTTTTCATGAATTGTGTAGATAAGTGTTTCCAAGAGTCATGATATACCATATTTGGAAAATTTGTAAATATTTCCCACTTTCAAGTAAGTGAAGCACTACAGTTATGCACTAATGTTGCAGCGATTTAGTCTAATATATATATGGTTTCGTAACATGAAAGAAAAAAAAACACTTGTTATAATGTAGATTAAAAAGGAAATTCTGACTACAGCCTTATCAGTAGTACTTTTAGACGTATTTAATTTTCTTTTTCAGTGATTGTTGTCACAACAACTATTGTTTCCAGTAAGCTTCATATTCACCCAGCAATAATAATGCCGTTTTAATCTTGTAATGATGTGTCTTCTCTAGCTGAATTAATAAGGAAACCAACTAAAAGATAATTTGGGATATCTCTGAAATATGTGCTAATAAAAAGGCTATGATCAGTCTGACTACATGTTGTTCTTAGTAATATTATGCTAATAATAGTAAATAATAGTCTTTTATTTGTGTCCTTCATTTTCTTTACAAAGACAAATATTAGTAGATTTGCATGAAACAATACCAATGGCTATTTTCTTTTGAAGTTTACGGGCTAAATGGCACAGTGCCAGTTCTATTTCTGTCAGACTTCTCTGACATATACCTCTCCTAAACTGAAGTTTCCTTTCATGCTATAGAAAAACGTTAAAAATGTAAAACAATTTATTTATTAAATATTTGCTTGTATGATAATGTCATTATACAATAAATGCCTGCATGGTCATTTATAAATGTTCCCAGCTACAGGAATGGCTAAAACCAGAAGCTGCTAGAAGCTTCCCCCATATTCAGTGGATCCAATGACAGCTGGCTCCAAGGCGAAACTGCCACGGGCCAAGGATGAGCCCATCCGCAACAGTGACAGATATCAGATTTAAGAAGGGAAAGGAAGGGTGGGAACAAGCAACTCCAGATGGAGGTGCAGTGACAATATGTGAAAGAAATATCTTTGCAGACACTAAGGTAGGTGAAGAAGGAGAAGGTGGAGGTGTCGAAGCTGAGATTCCCCTTCAGACTGTGGTGCAGACCATGGTGAGGCAGCTGTCCCTCTGCAGCCCATGGAGGTCCCTGGTGGAGCAGAGATCCACTAGCAGCCTGTGGAGAAGAATACCAGACCAGGTGGATGCCTGAAGGAGGCTGTGACCCCATGGGAAGTCTGCACTGGTCCAGAGCACTGGGAGGACCTGTGGCCTCGTGGAGAGAGGAGCCCACACTGGAGCAGGTTAGCTGGTAGGATTTGTGACACATGCTGGAGAACTCTGCTCTTGAAGGAATACATCTCGTGGAAGTGACCCACATTGGTTTATGAAGGTTTGTCCCCCGTGGGAGGGCCCCCATGCTGTAGCAGGAGAAGAGTGTAAGGAGTCCTTCCCCTGAGGAGGAAGGAATGGCACAGACAGTGCCCCATTCCCTCATTCCCCATCCCCCTACACCACTGTGGGGTAGAAGGTAGAGAAAATCAGGAGTGAGGTTAAGCCAAGGAAGAAGGGAGAGATGGGGAGAAGTTATTTTTAGGATTTTTTTTCATAATTTTTTTCATTACCCTACTTGGATTTGATTGGTAATTGGTAATAAATTATATTAACTTTCCCTAATTTGGATCTGTTTTGCCCATGATGGTAACTGGTGAGTGATCTCTCCCTGTCCTTATCTTGAACAACAAGCCTTTGGTTATGCTTTCTCTGCCCTGTCTGGCTGAGGAGCAGAATAATAGGGTGGCTTTGGTGGGCATCCAGGCAGGATCAACCCAGCACAGACCCACAATTGGTACAGTGATAATGAGATGACTATTTCTATGTCCAGCTGAGAACAGTGAATCCTTCTGTTCCATAGGATTGTAGCATAAATCCTACAGGTGTGCCCTTCTTCTGACTCAAAAATGTGTTTTGAACCCATGAGACTAGATCTTTGCTCCACAAGAAGAAAATTAAACCTATGGATCTCCTGAATGGTGAAACCTCTTTTTTCCTCATGGGACATGAATACTTTTATATGGATCAGATATTTTTTGCATGAGTTCTGCACAATGAAGGGGGTGTATGTTCTGCCTATTGTATATGAACATTTATATACTTCAAACCTTTCTGTCTCTTTCCCTGTTATTATATATTGATATATATACTTTTGCTTCACGTATTTCGGAAGGTAGTGCTAAGATCACAGTAGGCTTCTGTCTTCATTACTGCATATGTAGCTGGAGATCATTTGGTACTAGTTCAGCAGAATCTCCACTAAAAATGCTCTTCTGGATTCTTCTGCCTACCTTTAGTACTCTTAAAATCTTTGTTTTCCACATTTGCAAAGGTGACTGGGGTAAATAAGACCCTTTTTTCCCCTCAGTTTCCCATTCCTGTATCTGAGGATGTATCTTTGAAGGAAAAAACAGAGAATAGAGTATGAAAATTATGGATCATTACCTGAGACATAAATCCCCCCTGTTTTCCTAACTTTGTGTATCTTATGATGAAATGTACCAAACTACCCACTGCTCATCCAATATTTATAGATTTTTTTTTTCCCCACTTCCTGCACTCTGGAGCTGTCTTATTGTTTGGTCTGCTTCCAAATGCCTATCTTAGCACAGAATGGAAATTTGATCAAAAAAAACATTCATATCTCTGTGTTGGCATTGTGCTGCAGGGCTTACATAGCTTGGCATTGTGTAATATTGCGATACTTAATCTTCTGGCAAAATAAAATCTCTTCCCACTATGTAACTTCTCTTAGATGTGCAAGTAGCCTCCACTTGCAGACAGGATTCCCATGTTCTTGAATAGAGCAGTCCAGTCAGATTCTGTGTGCTCATTGTGTATAGAAATATGAAAACTGCCCAAGAGCAAACAAGCCGTGGTGGTACAACATACATATTTCCACATTTCCTCTAACTCGGACTTGATCATTTCAGTTGCTGTAAAGTGCCCTAAAACAAGTAAACTTTATTGTTTACTCTCTTTTCAGAAAAAAAAATTCTTTCTATAGGTCCAGAATTCTTCATATGAAAGCACTGGATAAGTTTAAAAATATGCTGATTTTTCAACAGGATGCACTCCTGTAGGAAGAGTTTTATTTGCATAATTAACTTCAGTGACACTGACAGGATTGCAATGAAGAGCAGTCTCTTCTCACATCTAATAGAAGTTAAGCAAAATTAGATACAAAATTGCAGCTCTAGACGACACTCCACTACTTCTTATTTTTATTTTCTTTTTGTTTTGAAGACACTTCACAAAATCCAGATGTTAAATGTAAGTTATGTTTTGCACCAGTAGCATGTGACTACTTGCTTGGTTCACATTTACGGGCATTTTTTGTGTCAATTTTCTCTGTGTCTTTCACATAGGGAGGCTGCAGATGTGCTTCTAAACTTCTGTCTTTCTATGTAATATATCATATTTTAATTACTTTCCATTCTTCTTTCATTTGATTCACATGTGAAAGAAATTATTGGCTAATCCCAGGTGAGATCTATAAATAACCTTTTATGTAGAAAATATTTTTTCTTTTCAGTAGCTTCAGTTTAGTCTCAGAGTTGTATTTTTGTCTGAGCAAGTAAGCTGTGTGTCTGTTAAGGAGCTGCTCTTACAGGTCGAAGAAAAATCTTTCACCTCTTCTTCACCTGTGGGAAATTTGAGGGTCTTTCGGTTCACTTCAATGTGTTTGGGAATAAATCATAA
Organism: Oxyruncus cristatus; assembly: GCA_013399855.1. Lineage (NCBI taxonomy): Eukaryota > Metazoa > Chordata > Aves > Passeriformes > Cotingidae > Oxyruncus > Oxyruncus cristatus. The sequence continues at coordinate 1,641,052 of VXAY01004421.1, read as the reverse complement.
AATATTATGATTTTATGCACAAAAGTGCTTGAAAAACTTATTTTGACATAGAAAATAACTCTTGAGTCTTTCTAAAAAATACTTTCACTATGGACATGCTTACAATAATACGTTATGATTTTGCTAGTTATGAGGGTTTTTTTTTCTAGTTTTCTTCCTGCAACTTCCATGCTTGTTGAACTTAAGAGAAGAAGAAATCAGCAAGAGTTTTATCAGACAAAGGTAGCATGGCAAACACTTTCAGGTATTCTCCTGGATGAAATAAAATATCATTTTTTATTTATCTGTATCAGAGAAATAACCACAGAAAATTTTCTGACAGTTTTTGTCTTATTGGGTTCTTATAGTAGAGGGTGAAACCTGGTGCTTGTCCCAGAAACTTTATCAAATCTTGGAGTATATTAACACTGTATAACTTGTTTATCATTTTGTGATTCAATTTCCGCAGTCAGAAATGTGGGTAATATTTTACAAAAACACCATGAGTTCTAGCAATGTAAAGCACTGAATAACAACTAAATATTCATGTTCAAGTTATGTAACCAATTCTCAGTAGAAAGCTTTATTTTTCTGTTGTTGTTGGAAACACTGGATCCATCTGTATACACAAGATACATTTAAACATGTTTAGTAAGATACTTGCTGTCACAAGGAGTTTCCAAAGACATTGAATCAGCAGTCCAGGAATTGAACGAGCAAGTACATATTTTATCAGACTCCTGGCAAGGCTGTTCTGCACACTTGTGCATCCTTCTTGGGCCAAATAGAACTTCATGGAGACAGAAATTGAAGAACAGCTTTAATCAAAGAAGCTAAAGACTAGTTAAAAAACTTACTTTATTTCCATTTTGGTCATGAATATCATAGATTCTGTTTTATGTACCTAATTAGCTATGTTGTTAATAGTTTTATAATGAAATACGTATGGCACCAGGAAAGCACTTGGAGTTTTGCACTTGTAGTCATAGTGTCTGTTTCCATAAAGTTTTAACGACACTTCTGCCCTGTCCTGCAGGGTACGTGACAGGTTTGTGAGGTTTTCCTCCGCATGGGAAAGACATAAGGGACAATGAGGAAGGGTTCAACCATTTTGCACATGACACAGAAGGCTAAGAATGATCATAACCTTGTATTATGAGAAAACAAAATCTCTCTGGAGTAATTACAAGTCACATTTTTTTCCTTATACTAGTTAATGACCTAAATAAATAAATACAAGATGAAGATGTTAAGAGCGTCAGGTGGAGGCATGGTTTGAAAACTTGTGAGTTTATTCAGGTTTTTGTGCTCCTTGTATCAAACCAGATTTGTCTCCAAGAAATCTTAGTCCAGAAGGAGCTGGAGAGACTCCAGTGCATATCCCATACTTGTTCTCCTCTCCCAAGTGGCTTTTTCATACCATGACTTACTGAGAGCTCCAGGAGATGTAACTAGTGATTTCACTGTTGCTCAATATCCACTGTGAACTCTGGTGCTCAATTTGTGTGAGAAGCTCCATCTTTATTATTCAATATAGCCTTTTAGCCCAGTAAATATGGAGTTTCCACTGCTTGTAAGAAGCCCAAGGACCTTTTACACCTCAAGACCTGAACTTGTCTTAGCCTGCCTTGAGATTTGGTTTTAGCCTGTAGTGGTTTTAGCTCACTTTATAATCAGATAATGGTTACCTGCTTTGTTTCAGCTTCTGCTTAACTTTGAACAGTTGTTCTTGTTTTATTCACTTCATAACTAATACACAGTAATAAGAAATATAACACAGTAATAAGAAATATAACACAGCAATAACAAATAATGCAGAATGAAGGATGGAATAAAATGCTGCATAGATAGGTAAAGATATGGGATGGTAGCAGAACATCCTGAAAACACAGGGAGAGCGTGATTCAACTCCAGGACTATAAGCAACTGACCCATGGCCAATTATTATTAATATTAACATATTAACAATTATTACTCAGAATGTCACCTGAGTAAAATGTGGTTTAGTCATTATAAAGGAAGGACAGAACAAGTATCCAATGTATGTAAAACACATAAGTACATAAAAAAATGTACTGAAAGTACCCATAAGTACATAAAAAGTTTGCATGTGGCTGGACTTTCAGAACAAAGATAGAGCAAGATGCAGATCAAGTTAGTAAACATGTGAAGAAGTTCTATGCATATATCAATATCAGGAGGATGACACCATCACCAAACTGCACTCCTGGCAACAGAATAGGGATGCTGGTGACTTGCTGTAACAACTTCCCTCCCCAAAATTTTAGTCATTGTCTTTAGGAGCTTGGAGGAGCAAAGGGTAAACGTAGTGCCATAACAAGGAGGAAATACACTTGAAAGTTTTGGATACATAATATTTTGTCTGTAATATATTTGGAATTATAATCACTGCAGCTAGACTAATATTTATTTCATTAGACTTCATTTAGTAGTTTAATATTTTGATATTTTAATATTCTATTATTTTAAATACTGGCATAAAATTATTTTAACAGCAATTCCTGTGTTTGCATGTCATTATTATCAAGACTTTGAGTGTGACACTGTCTGACAATCTATTCTGTAACACTGAAGCAAAATATTGGTAATATAAGAGACACAAACAGAACAAAACAGAGTTTGGATTTATTCCCCAAACATCTAGCATCTGGTCCTTTTTAAAATAATATGTTGTTCCTGCAGGCTGGAAAAATAGGTGACCATTCATTGGAGCAAAGCCAACACACCATTCAAAACCTATTGAAGTTCACTTTTGTGTCAAAAAAAAAAAAAAAGGCACATAAAGCTGATAGATGGAGAGGAATGATTTACAAATAAGCATTTGTGTTTGCATATTTTATAAGATTTACAGGATTCTCAGAAACCTGCTCATCTCCAGAGCAGATGGATTCTGCCTTCTATGTTGGAAGACAAACATTCCACATGGTCATAAGATAGCTGAGCTTTCTTTTTTTGTTGCATAAATGCTTTCTTGACAACTTTTTTTCAGTGGAAGCTCCACTGGGCTTTTTTGTTGTTGTTGTTGTTTTTTTAGTCTCTGTTAATGTTATTTCCTTAATGATTTTTGCTGGGTTTTTTCTTCTTTTTCCCCCCTGAAGTTCCTGGAAATTTTTAACATTTTTCTTACAATTTCACACCCAGAAATGCAGGCAATATTCCAAGTAAGGCTGCATTGCAGCTGTAAACAATAGCTATTTATACTTCTCTGCTTTCAGAAAAGAAATCCCTGTGTGGGCAGTTGAAAATTGTTTTGTTGGGTTTTGTTGCTAAAATACTGTAAGGTCATGTCTAATTTGTTGAAGACTCTCACACTGATTATTTTCCAGAGAGTTTTCTTCTTTTGGATTTATCAGATAACGGAATCAGAATGTAATTATTTTATTTTCCAGACTTTGCAATATTTTCAGTGCTCCTTTTTCATTCCATTTTTCTTTCCTCATGATGAAAATTCTTTGTCAAACCTCAAGTGGTTGAAGGTAACTTTTTTATATTGATGTTATAATTTATGGCTTTTGTTTCTGGTGGTAGCTTGCTACCACTACTGGTTTTTATAATCATTATTTCTTCTTGGGTACTATTTATATTGTGTCACATATATAAAGTCTAAGGATATTTCCTTGTCAAGTATGCCAAGAATTTTTATAACAGAGGTCTTATTGGCTATGGGAAATTGACTTAAGTCAGAATGGTTGCATCAGAAAATAATTTGGTAACACTTTCTCTTTATAAGTAGAGAAAGACAAAATATTCATTCTAACACCTATAAGACTACCATTATTTGTTGCTATTACTTCTTAAATCACACAGTAGTAATCAACAACTGCAGGCCTATCTGTTCCGTTTGTCTTTTGCACTTTCATATACAATTGATATACATATACATTTTTTTCCCCTAAAAAAATTATTGAACTAACATGAAGAAGGGCTTGTAAATTACTTTTTCTTTTGGAATTGTGGCCAATACCACCATTGCAATTGAAGAGAGAGCAAAACAGATGTGAGACCACTTATGTCTGGAAAACTTAAATAGATTATTAAAGGAAATGTGAATTTCACTTTTTTCTCAATAATATGCTTGTGATTATCCTTTCCATCAAGCAAAAACTACCCCTCAAAGACTTAAATCACAATAAACTAAGAACCACTTCCTTGACCTTCACATCTGACTTTCAATCCATATCTTCCATTTAAATAGGAAAACAGCAACCTGGTCTAACTAAGATAAAGCATACACTGTAGCTGATTCCTGGAATAGAAAAAAGACGGCTATGGTGTTTGCCACAGGCATATGAAATAGATAAAAGAAAGATAAGTGCTCCAAAAAAAAGATGGACCATAATGAATTTATGGGAATGAAGAAAAGAAAGGATTTGTTTTCTTTTCCCCAAAGTAAAAGGGAAAAAAAAAAAAAACTTTTTCAGGAAGAAGAAAACAGTTTTCCCTGAGAAGCAGGAATCTGGTATGTTTCTTCAATCTTAATAAAGCATTTAGGCAGAGGGAGCTCTCTAACACTTGAAGGGAGCAGAGACTGAAATGTTTTACCTCTGACATAGAGTCCTACAGCAGAGAGTTTTTAAATTTAATGGGATGCAGGGTCATTTCCCGTGGGCTATTTAGTGGACCTTTGTAGCTTCAAAATGTGATTCTTCCCTCAGAAGGGCCTAAAGCTGATTATTAACCATGATTCATAAATTCTTCAGAAGACGATCAAGTTAGGTTTATGAATTCAGGCTGGGACAGAATGCAGCCGCCTCCTTTCTGCCTGTAAATACCAAGAAGCACTGCAGTTTACAGAAAAATAACCCTTTTAAAGTCTATTTTCCTTCCTTATTGTCCTTTTCCAACAACAAAACAGCTGTTTACATGAATATTTGGGGCTTGCAAAGCAAAGAAAAGGGGAAAAAAATGAAAACAGACATGTATTCCAATTTCTCATTAGAATGGCACATCTGGTGAGTTAGTTTTCAGAAACAGTTGTGGAATTTAAAAGGGAGACACAAAATAGGGGAAAGATTGGGGACTGTTTGCTGCATGAAATATATTCTGATCCGTCAGTAAACCAAACAATCCGTGATACTGTACTAAGTGCATGGCACACTACAAACACATGGAGGAACGCTAAGAAATCCTCTAAGTATCATTACGACACTGAAGGAAGACTTTGCCCAAGGCATGAGGTTGTTCTTTTTCTCTAGGGTAGAGCTACAGATTTGTAGGCAGAATACTCTAAATAAATAAAACCTGGGCAGAATGTATTGACTCCTGAAGATTTACTGCTATTTTTACTTTTCCAAAGGCAGAAATTATGAACAAGGTATATCAAAGTCCTACTTATTTCACCACAGATTTCATGATATTGTAAACTACAGATATGACTGCGATGGATAGAGACAGAAATGCCATCAGGATCCATAACACCACTTCTAGTTTATTCTTCCAAAAGCCTTTAGTTATGTGTAACTTAGTGGAAGTCTTTTTTGTAGTATTTAAGCTGGTTGGCTCATTTTCAGTGTTTGGTCCCAAGTTTATGTGATCCCCGTTTGGTTACACTGACTCCATATATGACATTAGTTCAATTCATAGTGATCTTTACATTTAAAATTGAATTAAGATTATCNAACAACAACAACAACAACAACAACAACAACAAAAAAACCACCACACACACACACACAAAAAAAACCCAAAACAAACAAAAAAAAAGCAACAAAAACCCCACAATCACTCTTGTTTGGTAAAATAAAGTCTGAGGGCACATAACAAGAAGTAATAGGATAATTTTTCCTTTAAACTGCTGATATTAGTATCTAAGTTAGCTACTTAGAATAAGAAAATTCCATTTTCCTGTATAACCTGAAGTTGGGGATTCCTGTTCAGTTTTTTTTTGTTTGGCAGGCTTTTTAGATTTAGTTGTTCAAATGTGTGAGGAAAAGGAGGGACGGAAGGAGGGAAGGAGGGAGGAAAGAATGGCCGTTTTCTTTTGTCAGGCCATTTACCCTTGGTGGTTTTCTATTTCAACTACCTGATTTATACTTTTATTTATTAAAAAATTATTTATTTTCTGGTTGACAACGAGTTAGTTCATCTACAAAAAATTCAGTTTATAAAATGCAGTCAATTTGGAGAAATGCTTTGCAAGTATGTAGATGCAATTTGTAGAACATACATATATACATGTGTAGAGAGAGAGAACAGACATATATACACATGTGTATATATACATGTATGTATGCACCTATTTATAATTGCAGATGGGCTGATTCAAGAATCATATGCTATCTACATTTTTAAGGTAATTCTATTCAATACTTTTTATGGCAATCTGTTCTCAGAACAATTTATTAGTATTAGGAGATACGGTCATATTTTTGTGGAAATTTTTTGTTACCTTAGTAAATTGTGCTTTACCATGCATAAATATCTTTTTGTACTAGGAGGTAGAAGGTCGTCACCTTTTATAATAATTTCCCCTTCCCTCTTTTCCTTAAGTCTGTATAAGAAGTGGTCCACAAAGTTCAGGATTCATCAGGGAAGACACAATAAATTCAAATGAAGATATTGATTCATAAGCAACATGAGAGATGGTAGCAGCTGCCCAGACCCGCCTTCTCCAAAAGGTTTCCCAAGTTTCCAAGAACAATTGGTGAACTGCAAACAGCCCTCTGACATGAAGGTTTGAGGTCTGGGACAGTAAAATAACCACTGTTGAATTCAGAATACTTTGGTACTTTGGTTACTTTGGTTTGTTTTTGGATTGGCTTTTTTAATCCTGGCACATTAAACAAAACAAAACAAGAACTAAAGGGACTCAAAAGCGCAGTTTAATCAGAGATTCATTGAGGTAAGGTTGGCAATCTCCATCAGAGGGATGAAAAAGGCAAATGTAGCAACTATTTAATTCATCACTTTCTCTACATGGCTAAAACTATGAAGCCTGGGACTCAAGCATGTTTTGTCCTGTGTTGGCTTTGTGGAATCTAGGTCAGAATGATAAAATAATGGGAATTATATTATATTAAATTATTTCAAGAATATCCCCAAACGGAATTAATCTCATTGACTTTGATACACAGGTAGAGTTTACTTGAAAATGTAGAGTCTTAGAGTGTGTATCGTTTTCATGATGGAACTCCATGATTTCTTGATGTTTGTGCATTAGGCTCACAGGCCTGTCCATGGAGTGCAGACCTCATTGCCTCCAAAATATTTCCACCCATTTACCTCTTTGTTCTCTGATATCTATCAATCTTTATTGCTTCCTACCTAGGCATATTCTATTTTGCCCCCATAAGGTACGCTTAGAAGAAACACATTTTCTTAGCTGCATTGCTGGAATGATTTCTCTTGAATGCCTATAATGCAATAAATCCATAGAGAATCCACACTGACGAGGTTAAATATTACTTCACAGAAATATTAGCCGGTGAAAACCATCAGACTTTGATTCATGTAATTTATTATAGTCTCACATTCTCCTTCCTGTCTCGATAGCAAAGTTAATATCACACTGGAAGATTGCTGCAGATTTTGCTGTTATTATTTGATATTAAACTTGCATTTTGTTATTATTATTACTATTTTTTATTAAACTAAAATGCTACCAGACAGTATGTTTAAGCATGGCTCCACCCTTGCTCTGTCCCACACTTTCTGCATAAGAGAGTTACATAGCACAATTTTAAGAGGGCTTCAAGGGAAGCTATAGGAAGGAATTCAGCAACTACACTTTGATTGTCCAAAATTAATATCATCAATGAAATGGGATGTGTCTGGATTTCGTCATGTCAGCCTCCTCTTCTCCAGGATGAACAAGGCAAGTTACCTCAGCAGCTCCCCATTAGGGTAAGGACTTTTCTAAACTTGGAGGAGAGAGCCCAGTATCTACGATGAACCTAGGTAAAAACTTTCTCTAGCTGTAGCTTTAATAGCTAGAAAGGTAGGGAGATGTTCAGCTTTAGAACACCTCATGCACTGGAGATCCTTTATCTTCTGATAAAATTTTCCTAATTTTTTTCCCATTTTGATAAACAACTCTATTCTGCCTCTGTGCCTGTGTCCCTTTCAACTCCTCATGCCAATTTCTGTCCCGCTGGATCCCTGTAATTTTTCATCTGTACACATTCATAACTTTTAGGATTCCCTGTGTAACTGCTGTTTTGTCTTTTCTTTCATGGACATTCCCTGTCCAAATATTTCTACTGCTGGTGGCACCTTAAATCTCTCCCATCTTGTTACTCATAATATCTGGTGCTGCTATGAACTTCCACTTGTTGCTTCAGCCAGCAAAGCCTGCAGCTCCAACACAGCAAAACGTAGAAAGTGTAGATATATGTTGCACCTACCAAAGTTCCAGTGTTCTAGGATCAACTTCCCTCCTCCACCATGAAAACCAAACCAACCACAACAAAAAAAGAAGACAATGGACAAATCTGAGAAAAAAAGCAGATGCAATTGTGATAGTTTCAGGAGAAGCTGGCTAAAAAATATGTCCTATCATTGATAAGGACAGGAATCATACATCAGATGGTGTGATTAACTGAATTCACTGTATTTCTTTCATTCAGTGCTGGCACTTATATAGTATTGCTATACTTTTCATCATTATATCTTCAGGAAAAGTAAACAGCACTGAGAAAACACTTTTCTTCCGGGGTACATTGAGGCTGACAACGGACTTTTGAAGAAACTAAGCTGTAGACAGTTAAAAGGTCCTACTAATTCATTCACACAGAAAAAGGATCTACTAATCCATCATACACTTTTTCTGAATCATTGAGATTTCTTGAGTATCTGTCAAAATTCTCCCCAAAATATCACTGCATCATATAGCTCTTTTCACATTCCAGAAACAGAGCTTGTCTCCAAAGTAAAGCAGTGCTCTCATTACAATTCCATACTAGAGCACCTAATTGCATTCTGTCTATTCATATATTTTTGGTGGAGTCTTTGTAAAGGAACTGCAAGTTCATTCTGTGCTTATAAGGGGAACTATCTGAGCAAAATTTAAGTAGCTTAAAGACAATTTATTCCAAAAGTTGTCCTAGGATGTTGCTGAAGTACAGCAGGTAGACTGTTTTATTTGGGCACTACTTGGGTAGAAAGGACATTCTATATGAAATACAAGTTAAATTTCAGTGTATGAACACCTTGTTTTTCAAATTTAAAGTATTTAGGTGTTGATGAAACATTTTCATCCTTAGTGCCAGTGGACATGAATAAAAATATAAAACATTGTTGCCTGAGTATTACAAGGTGTGTCTTCCTTCTGAAGGACTGTGAATCTACAAAGGACTAGGTAGAGATAGCTTTGCTACAATTTTGATTATCCCCATTGTCTCTCTTTTCCAAGACATTGGTTTGAGAGGAAGTCCATGTCATGGAGAAAAGGTATATTATAAAACTTAAGCTAAACTATTTATTACATGGGCTTCTAAGTTCTAAAATAAAATGGTATTGTGAAGATTTTCTTGTGAATCCTGTGGCAAAGGTAAAAAGTCTGGATAAAAAACCTGTGGAGTAATGTCCTAAGTAGAAAACATCATGTATAGATCCAGGAAAGCCTAGCACTAAAAGAGAAGTAATACAATTTAGTCTTTTAGGCACATTTGTTAACAAAGACAAATATGACAAGCAAATAAATTTGCTTATTGGTCACTCTGCAGAAGATTTTGAATATTGAATCCAGAAGGGTTTTTGTGTGGTCTCTCTCTGGGTGATCTAAGTTTCACCATGAAAAAGGAATCCTTCTTTACAAACAGTTGCAAAAAACCCTGAGATTTTCAAAACTAGCACGAAATTAAAAAATTGCTTCTGCAACTCCTTCAGGTTTAATTTGATTAGTAGGTAGATTTCCATATTTAATATATTAGAATTTTGGAAATTTTATACTCCCAAAAAATAGAAAATTAATTAAAAATTTTAAAAATGTCAGCAGAGACATTTGATGTACTTCTATTTAAATTAATTTGGGTTTGAGGTTTTTTTCTGTTTAGTATTTTCAGAATCTCGTAAGATATATACCTACATTTCCTCCAGGTCACTCAATCTCAAATCATAATTATTGATGTATTCTAACAAATAAGTAATCATAAAGAAATGAAAAGATCTTAACATATATTTTGAAACACTGTTTTTTAAAAAATTAACAGTAATATTGTTCTTTTAAAAGACTGCTTTTTCAGACAATGATAATAATAATGTGTATAAGTTCTTAATAGGTTTTAACATAAAAAATAGAAAAAGTTATATAAACTAATACTGTGAAAGAAATTGTAGGTTTTAGAATTAAAGTTAAGCATTTGACAACATCTTTTTTTTTAGGATGTGCATATCCCAGATAGACCCTGATCCTGCAAAAATCCAACTTATATTATGCAAGTGGACTTGCAAACTGTAAACCTAGACTACGTAAAACTAACATCGTGCTACCTGTTTTACAGGGTTTTGGCCCCAGATGGTAGAACCTTGCCAGAACTTTCTTCTTTAAATAGATTCATGTGAATGTCTGCTTTTTTCTTCCTACAAATTAGAGATTTAAGCTTGCAGATCTGGGGAAAAGAAACCAAGCTATTCTTGTCTAGTCTGAACCACGGCCAAAGAAGACACTTGGATCAAAGTATGTGGATTTGAACCTTTGCTGTATGTACTGGGGGATGTGTTTGTGTCTATGAGCATGTATTTATATTTATATTTATACATTGCAGGAGTCCAGATGTGTCATTTAATCTCTTCATGCATTGTATGACTTTATTTGCAGTCCACAAACCATTGAATGATGAGCTGAGAATTTATTTAGATATTGAAATAAATTCTAAGCCTCAATGATTTTTCTGCATCTACTGAAAATATGTGAAAGCCACTGTGGCTGATACTTACATAGAATTTACACATACAAAGCATGAAATGCTACTAGTTTGTGATGCAAATTTGATCTACAAAATGTTTTTTTTTCCCCGTCATTGCTAAAGCTATACTAAATTTTATTAAGCACAAGTAAAAATTGCTGGAAGATAAGTTAAAAGGTTGGAATATTTTTTGAAATACAGTACGACTCATTTTTAATACGAAGAGAAGTGTTAGGAGACAAGAATTTTTTGTTGTTGTTTCTTCAATAGTAAAAATAAGTAACATTGTAGAATTTATTTTATTTAGCTTACATTCTTCATTTGGGCACTTCAAGTTTCATAATTTCAGAAAAAGGAGATAGCAAAACTCAGTCATGTTTCAATCCTTGTATTTGTAAACTTTGATCAATATCTAAAATTCTAAAAGAATGGAGTGCTATCTTCTCCCCTGTCCCTTAATACTGAATGTAAATTGACTGTACATTCTAAGATCAAGCTTGAAGCTCAATTTAAATTCTAGCACATTCAAACTTCTTAAAAATATAAGTTTCATGCAAATAGGAGTTTTTTCACTGCACACAGAGCTCTAATCAAAAGTAGAGCTGTATAGAATGGTTTAAATTTAATCCAAATCTCAGTGAATTTCATGAATCTGACTATTCAAGCTTTACATGACTGGGCTCATAAATGTTATTTCTACTTTTATGCATGATAGGTTGCGGGTTGCTGCTGCTTCTGGGCTTCACAACAAATGCCACAAACCAGAGCTCGTCTCTGCCTTCATGCATTTTTCATAGCTGCAGCTAAAAAGTAAAACTGTACTGATTGATAATAGCTAATGAATGTGTAAACTCTTAGTGAATGTTTTCCACAGGTTACTAGTTTGGGTCACAGGCAGTTGAACTGGATAACTGACTATCCATAAAGATCACATCAGTGTGTTAAAGAAGAATATGTTAAATACCCATGCGACAAAAAAAAAAAAAAAAAAAAGCCCCAGGAAAAAAAAATTATATTTATTATTTTGCCCATTTGTGACATTCCTAAACACTCTTAAGAAACAGTATGTTACACCTTTTCTCATTTGTAAAGATTTCATGTTATTTCTTCTTTGTAGGGTAAAAATATAGTGGAGTGTTTATTCTAAATGTGTTTCATATTGATAAATTAGCATTTTAGGCTGAATTATACCTTTTCCCCCCATTCATTTCTTGCAATTATGCCAAAGTTCTTCATAGACACAAAATGTTTAGAGTTCACTTTGTGAAAACTGACAAATTTGGCCAGAATTGTTTTATTATACATTCCTATATATAATTTCTTAATTATATATATATATACTTAATATAGTTACCTTTGTAGAATGAACACAGTGGCTACAATATCCTTTTCCCTCCTGCTGATATTTAATGACTTACTTTCTCACCATAGCAGGTTAAATGTTTTTTCCTTCATGACAGGAACAAAGTTTCTTTTTTCACAGATGGTGCCATTTGGAAGCACTTGAACCATAATTCACAACCTCTCTCATTCTGTGTTGGGACATGATACTTGACTGGTGTAGAGGTAGTTGGAAGCCACATCACAACTTCATACTATGATCTTGCCTCTCACTTCAGATTAGGAATGCTCTACAGGATATGGCAATACAGACAGTTATGAAGCTTCTCAGTGTATCACAGTCCTGAAATCCAGTATAAAGGAGAAGTTACTGCCTGAATATGCACCTGATATCAATGAATTAACAAGGATTGTTGGCATACAAAGCAAGATGTCTAGTTTAGCATTTTCATCTCAGGCCTCATTTCAGTCCCCTTCTACATGCTAGAATTGTATTTTTGCTAATATATACCTGGATAGCTAGATGATTAGTCCTTTTCTTCTCAGTTGTATGAGAACTTGGAAGAAGTTCACTATGTGATTGTAGAACTACTATCAGTGAGCTTTTTGCAGAGGTCTGCAGGAAAAGGTCATAGAAGCAAAACAAAATTTTATTACCACCTGAAAAATTATGAGGGAGGGACAAGCTCTTGTTCTCCTACCACTGCGAAAAACCCTTTGATGAACATCCAATAAATTATTATGAATTTTCAAACTTTACATTTCTTTAAACATTTTTTAGAGGTATTTGGGCACTTTTATGCCACTTTGGAATACCTCAGGTCAATGTTTGCCAAGATACATAAGATACTGTCACTAAAACATTACAATTGTTTTAGAATAATATTCCGCTGAGAACTTGGTGCAAGGAACTTCATGCAAAAAGAGGGCATCAGTAGGCTCCTATATATCTCTAATACCTGATTTAAGGTGGTTTGTTGTTGGACCAATGTAGTCTCTTCTACACATATAGTTTATACCTTTCTGAAAGAAGATCTATAAGCAGTATAAATGTGTACTGTGGATCTGCAGGAGGAGCAGTGCACACATTGATTCTGAATTTAACTAAAAAAATCAAACGCCATGTCTAGAATTTGGAGTGATTTTGGACTGAAGCTTCTGATTCTGTTTTCTCAAAAACTGTATTTTACATGACACAAAATTAGCCGCAAAATTGACTAAATATGTCATTATTGGGGGAAAAAAATCACAGGAAATTAATTTCCAAATCATGTTTCTGCTTCAACCCAACATCTCAAATATCAGCCCAGATTTAGAATCAAACAGACATTTATTGTAAATTATACAATATAGCTCTGAAAGTCACATTTTATATGCATATTTGACCTTGTGTCTTGAACTGTATTAACTTAGCATTATGGCAATGTCTTACAATATTTGAAGCATGCAGTATGAAAATAAGGAATTTGGGTTCTATGGTTTGATGCTTTTTCTCCAAAGCAAACATGAGTTAATGAGAAGGAAGATACAACTAATTTTTTGTTCATTAACAGGCTTTGACTCTTAAACCTATGAACTCCTTCACCTCCAACATTATGATTATGAATTCTTTAGAATTATTTGGATCAGTTGAAGATTCACAGCCAGGGAGTATGAAGAAACTCCTGGAGTAACTGAAATTTTGTCTCTGTAATTAAAAAAAAAATACCCCTGTATCCCAAGGTACATCCATCTGTCGCTTAGTGAAGACTAGGAGTTTTAATGTTTTGCACTTGAGTTAAATCTACTCAAGACATGCTTATAAATGTTTCTAGAAAGTTTTTTACCTCTGGTCTTTTAACGTCTTAAAGCATTTTAGGCAGAATAGTTGAATGTCTAAAGCCTGTGGAGGACAACTAATGAAGCAGTTATTTTATTCACCCTAAACAGCTGAATTGAAATTATGGAAAGAATTTAATAATATGGTGTATCTTGATCATAGAACATGAAATTTTAAAGTGAAGTGCTGAAAACTGCAAGAAATGACTGGCTGAAGAAATAATTGACTTACTAATTTTCACTTAGGTCCTAGTGTTTCTCTCATTAATTTGTAATATTTGTGGTTGAATATCCACCGAATTTAGTCGATGTGTTTTTCTCATTTCTTTTCCAATTTACATAGATTAGTGAACCTTGTTTGAAACTATAATTTGAATCTTCTGCCTATAACAATTAGCACTAATTTATTGACATAAGCAGACAGAAGCAGTTTTCAGATCTTTTCAGAAATAGTGACTTTACCATAAAGTAGAATGTTAAAAAAGAGTTTGTATGAATGATGTGTTAGTAAAACTGGCCTGTTCAGTCAGTTGATATCCTTTTGGATAAAGTTGGAGTTATGTGGAAAACAGATCTGCTCTTATTTGCAAACATTTGTAAAGATACTACTGAAATATTACCTGACTCTGCTGAGTTCTCCGTTCTCTCTTCCAAGAGCAACTAAATAAAATTGCTGCAATTAACTCCATCCATAAAGCTTATGGATTGGGAGGGAGAACAAATAGAACGGTTGGTACATAGAAAGAAGCAGATCTCGGAAAGGGCTGCAGATTCACACCTTTGAAAATAAGAGATAAGTTTGTCCCCTTGTTAAACGTAAGCAATAGGTTGATTGATAAAAAATAAAGAGCTGAGTTCTGTGTTGTCTGCCAGGAGCAGAGCTTTATAACTATATCTGAGAGCAATCCTTACGAAAGTAAGCCAAATCTTCTGATTGATGGATCAAGCACTACTGCAGACACCACAGATCAAGAATGGCTGTTCCAGCTTTCAGAAGATTCTTAAACAAATGGTAGATCAGATCACTTTGAAAACATAATAAACATTAAGAATTGTTTTGAATAAACAATACTTTACGGAATGTTTTGGAATGTTCTGAGATGTGTTTCTGGAAAAGTAGACTATGCTACTTGGAATGAGATTCTCTGACTAGACACTTAATTTTCTGTAAATTATCTATTTAAATTAAGACATGATGCAGAATACGATGGCAAATAATTAATATTCTTCATAAGAATTTGGATCACACAAGGGCAAATCTGTTACCTGAAATGCCTCTGTTGTTACAGGCCAATAAAGGATAGATTGATGGTCAGAAGTAAGAATACTATTGATGAGAGCAATAGTCAGGAAAATGAAAAAGTTGATGATAAGAGGCCTCATGATTATTGAGGGAAGATATCAAACTGTTGCTGTGAAAGTGTGTGAAAATAAATGTCAAGTGTGTTGAGATTTTTTCACATAGGATATGGAATATGACTATATAATCAAACATCTCTTGTTTAATGGGAATATTTGTAGTCTTAGAACTGACTATTGGCTCTTGAGTGTCCTTGGATTTGATCCTGATGCTTTAAATATGCATTGGCATGACCATAGAACCACAAAATAACTAAAATTGAAAGGGACCTCAAGAGGTAATCTAGTCAATTTTGGTCTTGAAAAGAAAATTTAAAAGAAAACTTTCATAAACATTTCATGAGAAAACTGAGGCTTCTGTCCAGTAAGAATGAGGTAGGTGTTAAAAGCCTTAAATTAATACATCAAGGAAGGGCAATAAGAATTAAATTAAATTAAGGGCAAAAATTAAATTAAGGGCAATAGGAACTGATAGAAAGACAAAGTCTGAATGACTAATGGAGATAAAGGTATGGAAGTTAAAATTCCACATCTGAGATTGAGTAAAACTCAAAGACTAAGTGTGTTCCAGTCACGAGGATTTGATATCTCCAGCTCAGAATCATGGAAAAAAGAAAACTGGCAAATGAAACAAGAGGTCAAGTAGATTTCTAAGTATACCAAATGGAATTGTGAACATATAAATGTAGGAGAGTGAATATTTATATATCTATCCATAAATATCTTTTTTTTTGGACTAGGGGAAGAAGTCAACTTGTCTATCTACCTGACTTAAACAACATAGAAAATATACGTATTTTGAAGGAAAATATAGTAATACATGGAGGTAAATGAAAAATGAAAGAAAAAGAAATACGTATTAAGAGAAGGCAGATTGTTCCAGAATAATTTTTCTTTCACTGGTGAAATAATTGTCTTTCTACACTAGAAAAATATGGTAGATCTCATATAACTAGCATGTAAGTAAAGCCCAGATATTATCCTGGAGAAGAATTATCAATTAAGAATCATAGAGACAAGCTCATATAATGCTAAATAGGAACTTGGTGGTTAAGATGATAGAGATCATAAATAAATCCTAAGATGAGCAATCAACTGGCTAACAGGTAAGCCAGACTGTCCTGGAAGGGGAAATATTGGTATGGCACAAAAATGCTTGTGAATGTTTTCATTAATGAAGTCAGTGCTAAAAGTTAGACTGTGATGATAAAAATTCTTCTGACATAACATTTGGTGATGTTATCAAAAGAAAAAAAAGAATTAACTACCGTATAGAAAGATATAGAGTGTATGTACATTACTATTTTTTTTCAGGCAGCAGGGAGCTTGTGACGTCACTTTCCTGATTTTCCCCACCTATTGAGCTGTGGTTCAGAACATGAATGTCTCAAAGAACAGCTGGAAAATGTTTCCTGGAATATCAGGAAAGGTACCCAATGCTCTTTAGTCACAAATGGCTTCACTGTACCAGACTAATACACATCAAAGTTTAAAAAACTCCATATCCCAAAATGTGTGGACATCAAGTCCTTAGTACCAGTTATTGCACTCTGTTCTACTCTGCAGACCCACCCCTACTAATCCACACTAGTCACACTATCAGACTAGCCAAGTCTGAACTAAAGACTCTGACATGTGTCTTGGGTAGACAGTGGGGATTGAGTACCAAATTTTGTGAGACAGATCCAGTTCTACTGTGCAGTTGTACTTTCTAACATAGATACAGCCTTTGAAACACTCAGAGATAGAATAGCAGAGGTTTACACTGTAAAACACTTGGAATTAGAAACTTTGGTTATATTATTTCATTACAGGACAGTATAAAACAATGAAGTGATGTGATCATGGAAAGAAGGAATATGTGTGTTCAGCATATTTCCTATATGGATGTATAAAACACAATAATGCAATATTAATACGTTTACTCTAGAAGCTGAAGGATATATTTTCCAAAACTAAAAGGCCTTTAAATATTGGGGGGCTTTTAACTATGGTTGTGACGTTACTTGGAACATCTGATTTTCAAACAATATTTTCTCTTCAGGTTAAATATCTACAGTGTCTTTACTTGAGAAAACAAAATTGAGATTCTCAGAATCATGTTATTTCCTTTCTCTGACCCAAATTACAAATAATTTAAATAAGTAGAATAAACACCCATTGATATAGTTTTTATTTTCTATTGAATACTAATAAAATAATATTGAAATAGCTCTATTTTAATATATGTATAATGGTCTAGCTGTGGATCTTCTGATATGAAAGGTTGGAATCTATCAACTCTCTCTGACCTATTTGTCAATATGGATAAAAAAATTTCGGTGACAAGTTCCATTTACAATGTATTTGTATATATTTTTAGTAAAACACAATAATTGTGCTAATTACCACATTATTTTTTTCATTTTTCTTGTGGTATTTATTCCTAATACATTTGTATACCTTGCAAGAAACTAGTTTGACAGTAAATCTTCATTCAATCTATTATTTGATTTTAAAAGTAAACTATTAGGAACCCCAAGGAACCCTTGCTTTAAAACCTTATTATTGAGTATTGTGCAAATTAAGGAAAACATAATTATTGCGGATTGTGTGAAAAGGGGTGTTTCAATTGTGATAAATACTAATCTAAAAGCTACCACTTGAAGAAGTCCAACATTGGATCTAGTTTTTGGTTTGAACCTTATGCAACCATCTCAAATTTTTAATCTTTCTGTTTGAGATGCATGCTGGTTACTTTCACTTTTTCTGTTATTAGTTGATTTTGTATACAATCTGGTGTGTTGACTTGGCTGCTCTCACTTTGGGTATGTTAAAATTTGTACCTACTTTCTCAGTTTTTGTACAAATCTGTGTGCTGTCCTTTCAGTGAGTGTATAACCAAGGATGTGGAGTGCCTCATGCTTTGTGGGGAAGCAGAGTTGCCTCATCTCATTATTTGTTGTGAAATACTGCGCAGTCATTTTGGCAATGGTTATTTTTGAAGATGAACATTTACAGATTGTGTTCTGTATCTCTATTTCTTTGTTTTCCAGATGTGATACTTAGTAAATGTTATAGAAATTTCACTACATATGAGGGGAAAATGTTCTTGACTCAGACTGTTCCACAGTACCTGCTAATTATTAATATCTTACCTGTGCATTGAGGCAGGTACTTTTTTAAAGTTCTGGAGGCATCTGTTTCCTTCCAAAAATAGTAGTACAATGATGTTCCAAGAAAACCTCAGTGCCCTGTTATGTGCTCTATTCATGTTGTATCACTCAGTACTAATTACCAGGTGTTTCTTTAGGCCCTCATCTTTTAAAGATGTGATCATCTGCTCAATTTTATATTCTGTGAATACTTCCATTAAAGGCAAGGGGCTTCTCACTGAGATTAAAGGTAAAAGCACATGTTAGTCTTTATGAGATGTCTTTGGAGCTGCTATTATTAGCTTTGATTTATGTATTGACTGTTTAAAAAAAAAAAAAAATTGAAGAAAAGATAAACTTTGATCATAAATTTTGAATCTTAATAGAAAACATTAGTTGGCCAGTTATTCATTGAAAGAATTTCTGAAATATAGCAAACTAATAAAATCAGTCCTTGGGCACATGATTATGTTAAGTACTCGGGTTCGATGCAATTTTAAAATCAGTAGTGCATATGTACTTTATTTGTTATCTTTTATGATTTTAGAAAGATATTATTTATTATTCATCTGTTCATTGTTATTTTGGGATGTCAGAAAACTAGACCAATTAATGATTCCAAATGTGACTTAAAGAAAATGTAGATGAGTGAGGCATTTTTGACTTATATGTTATTTCTAGCTGTACATAAGGCTGGAAAACCATTGAAAACTGATCCTATAATTATTGAAAGGTGCAAACTTTATTAATTTCACGAGTAATGGACGTGGATTTTGTACAAGAGGTTTTGTCAGCTTAGCTTTAGCTAGTATTTATACTGCAGAAAATGTACTTCCATTACCCCAGTAATGCCTTATACATGTGCCACATGCTGTATTGATGTCTATCCAAAAATAATAAACCACTCAAAATGTGAAAGGAAGAAACTATTATGCATAAGTCACTGAAAGTACAAAGCCAATTTTGTATCGTGGGATGTTGTCCAGAAACATACTCAAAGTGAGGAAAGAGTTTTCTTTCTCTATAAACAAACCTGACTCTTAATTTAAGCAAAGTTTAGTTGAAATTATTTTCTTTTCTTTATTTTCCCTGAATGGTTTCATTTCCATCATGATACAGGGATTGGGTTTTGTTTCATTTTTCAGTTACAATGCTATTTACAGGTTTTATTCTTATTTACCATGAAACAAAACTTCTCTTAAATGTTTCCAGGCCCAAAACTAAAAGAAAAAAAAAATAAAGAAAATCTCTTTGATTATCCTGATCTGAGAAACTCTCCTGCTGGCAAATCATTCCCTCTCTCTTACGTTTTCTTCCAGAGCCAAAGGACGTGGTAAGTTCTGAACTGCCTGGACCTTCTCTGCTCTAGAGAAGTCCGACAATTATGACATGTGGTAAGCAGGTGGGAGACCAGCTTTTAGTTGCATTTTGTTCAGAAAAAAATGTTTTGTTCTGTTCTGTTCAAACCAATTCACTTCCTAAAAATAATTAGATATTCTGTGGACCAGAGAATGAAAGGGAATTTCATCTTCAGTAAGACAGCAGTTCGGTGTTCAGCTAGCAAGCAGATGGAAGAGGTAGTTTTATGTTCTACAACAGCCCACATATCAGGTGAGGACTGGCATTGTTTTCTAGAAAGTTAGTGCCTGTTTCTAAACAAATGAATCAGCTTCACTGGGCAAGTTATATTCTGATTCTGTTTTGGCAAATGTAGAAAGAAGTCCCAAGGGAGAAGGAGTATCCAGCCTGGGGAAGGAACCTAAACTGTCCCAAAAAGGGATATTTCTGAACCTGCTAAAATTTTAAGCCATTGGCACGGGCAATATTTGTTGAAAATGGTATGCTGCTAAAAGTTTTGCTTTCATAAACTTGATAATTTTAAACAGGAAAGAGTTGGCCAGGAAATCTCTGCTCATGTATCAACTTCAAAAGTGAGACGTGAATTATAATTAATTTTGACATAGAATTCTGAGATAGTCTGATAAAATATGTAAAGTATGTTTTAAAGTAATTAAATACAAATTAGTGTAAGTAATAAAGCCGTAAATAATACAACTACTTTTCTAAAGAATGGAGCTGAAGTGAGCAGAAACTCTTTGTTGGGGTCATATTTTAACAAAGACTTGAAAAGGTAACAAAGTGAGAAACAATATTTCCTCAGAGAAAGTCTTGTTTTCTTTCAAAAAATTACAGATGGTCCCCATTCTAAGTGAAGGAAAATAAAACATGGGAGAAGCTTGGAAATGTTTCCTTTCTAGCGCCTCACCTTGTGTGACTCACTGAATCTGATGGTGGACAAACATGTTTTAAGAAGGTAAAAAAAACTAAATGAAACAAAAAAATTAAAATATTTAGAAGCTTTCCATTGAGATAGTGTGTGATTTCCCACTGGTTATTGATTCTGTTCACAACTCTTATAGATGAGGTCACAGAAGTTCACGAAAAGATTCCGATATTCAGATGCCACAGTGTCGGGCATTGTACACAGTGAAAAATTTACTCATGTGCTCACACTCATATTAAAAATATGTGTCATTGAATAGAAACTGGTTGAAATGCACGTACAACAACAGAAAATAAACTATTCCTCCTAGCTTTGTAGATAGAGAGAATTCTTCACTGCCTCACCCTGGTGCTGTATTTGTATCTGCAGTGAATAAGGCCCTCATTTGGTGATTTCTTCTTGTACCAGCCCTGC
Organism: Oxyruncus cristatus; assembly: GCA_013399855.1. Lineage (NCBI taxonomy): Eukaryota > Metazoa > Chordata > Aves > Passeriformes > Cotingidae > Oxyruncus > Oxyruncus cristatus. The sequence continues at coordinate 1,619,858 of VXAY01004421.1, read as the reverse complement.
CAACGCCAACCCAAAGTTCCTGCAGTGAAAATAGTCCCAAGAATTAGAAAATTCAGTGCAGGAAATACAACCAAAACCACATTAAAAAAACAAAAAATGTAGGGAAGAGGATTTGATTGGTGGCATTCAAAAGCAACTTCAACAGCTAAACATTTTTAAAAGCATTACATTTCCCAGGTCAGGCAAAGGTCCTAGCATTTCGGCAGGCACCTCAGGTTTTGCTGGGCAGTGTGGGTAGAAGCTCGCAGCAACCAGCGCAGCAGCACAGGGGCAACGGCATAGCCTTCTGTCTGCCCTGCAGGGCACAGTTTTGCAGTGTTTAATCCAAATACCCCTCAAATTCTTGCAAATTCCAGGCCAGATCCTGCCAAGTAACAGCACGGAAAGAAGCAGAGTCATATCAAGAGCTGAAGGATCATGGGATCAAATTTAGTGAGAGGACTGAAGGGGTGCTGGCACCCTGCCCAGCAGCCATGGGCGCAGCCTGGGTGCCCCTGCTGAGTGCAGCGTGGAGATGACCGCGCGGGCTGTCTGTTCCGCCCAGGCTGCATCTGCGCAGAGATGAGGCTGCAAAATTGGTTCCTTTTGAATATTTTAAGCCTTTGGAAAGCTTCAATAGGTTGTTATTTCCTTCTGCTTCTAGTTAGCCCTTACAGTTGTGATGTTTTGATGTGGGCTGCCTTTGCGAGGTCAGGCGGGTTAAATGGTGTTTGATTAAAATCAGAACACCCAACAACTACTGTTTCACAGTTTGACTTTGTTGGCCTCTTCATCGGGGAGTTCAGGAAGACACCTTTAGCTTCAAAAAAACAGGAAAAAAAAGGCAGCTTTTTTTTTTTTTTTCAGCTTTTTTTTTTTTCCTATGGCTTAAAGAGAAACAAAGAGAAAAAGCCACATTGTGTATGTTTTTCTGGCAATGGGCCTGCCACTGTTTATCAAACCAAGGCAAATCCAATTAGCCTGTGGCCTGCCTCCCAACCTTATTAACCTGCTCAGCTGTGAGAAACTCAACAGCCCCTGCCAATATCTCATTTCTCCAGCAGCTGATAAGATCAGTTCAAGATATTCAATGGGGTTTCCTTTCACTTCGGCTTCATCACAGTCACCGGCATCTTAACCGTGGTAGCCGGATCTTATTTTCCTCTCATTTACTACATGAAATAGGATGGCGACTCCGAGGCCTATGCAGCTTGTTGGAACAAACACTGATCAGGCCTTCGTGGCGTTTGACAGGACGGGCTGATTTTCCTTATCGCAGCTTGCCCACAAAGGCCCGGGCCAGGCCAGGGTTATTAGCATTCCTTGGTGAGATGCGTCAGGCCTATTTCTGTCACGCAGACAGATTGAGCCTTTCACTCAGGCTCGCGAATGAGTGACACATGGCCTGACTGGGAGGACAACATTGTTATTTGAGTTAAGAAATCAATTTGTATCAAATGTACACTGTAATTTATTTGTTGGCTTTGAAGGGAACCTGGCTGAGATAAATGGGAATGGGCTTCTTTCTTCCCCCCTATGCTGAGCTGATAAAGTTCTTGTGAAGCTCCAGATAGCTCCAGTCAGAGCCAAAGTGACAAACATGTTTAAAGTTGCACAGTGATCTTTAAATCTCAAAAAGAACACCTTGTCGGACATGATAGAACATTTTTTACCTTTTCCCTCTATCTGTCAGAAAGCTGCTGTGACACATTGCTTTAGTATTTTTGCTGACATTTTCTTTATCAAGCACATCTGTTTGTGGTCGAAAGATGCTTATTCCTATTTTCTTCAATCTACAGCAGCCTAGGAAACTGCCAAAAGGAGGGGAGAAAATGAGACATTCTTTCCAAGAAAAACGCTTATTTTATTTTTATTTAATTGTGACTTTTCTTGATCAGGTCCCCATTTTTCTTTTTGCTTTTGTTAAAAGAGAGAAGAAATGTGTGGGGAACATATATCATGAGATCTTGTCTATTTCAAGAAGTTTGGTAGAGTTCAGACTGATGGTGCATTAAGATGTTGGTATTACATATTAAATTGTGAGCTATGAGATTGACATTCTCCTCTATTAGAGTTATAAATATGAGCCTAAGTGTTGGCTCTATGCATCAGTGTTTTTGTCTTTGGAATAATATGAATAATCAAAATACATCTACAGTTCCACGTATGCTTGTAGTTATGATTCCATTATGAAAAAATGCTAACAACAAGCCACAGGCAGAGTAGCTCATTGACATTTCCATACAATAATCTGATTGTTTAGTTTTGGCTTTCAAAAGTGATCTAAATGTAATATGTCATATTAGATCACTCTGTAAGGTAACTTACCATTCCTCTGCATTACATTCACCTGTGCACAGGCTCTTTTTTAACCGATACAAACATTGTAGCAATATAGACTGCTGTACTCTGATTAGTCCACACGAGGTACAGCCATGATCAAAGCAAGGTCAAACTTGACGTAGTCTAAAACGTACATCCAGGGTCAAATGCTCTTCCAATTTTTCTGGAAGCTAGTTCAAATGTGATTAGCAGTACAGGCATTTTTAAGGTAAGTTGGCCTTAGGAAGTGTTAAACTTATTAATGGCCAGATCACACCATCACCAAAACAGTCACACGATTCCCAAGAATCTCAGGGAGGGTCATGCATCAGGATTAACTCTTCTCTCCGGCTGCCCAACCAATATATTTCACACCCCTTTTTTCTGCCTTTCCTCTGGGAATGTTGCAATCCTTTAGGCTGTGAGCAGCCTGCCAGCCTTAGATCTTTTTATACCTATGAGTACTGACACTGTAATAGTGTTAAGCCTTACTCTCAGATTTCTTCTGTGCCATGCCCTTTGGGCAAAGTCTTGCCCTTTTACGTTTCTGCCCAGGTGCATAACGACAATGCTGTTATTCTGAATTGCCTGATATTTTTAAATGCGGTGCTTTTTAAACCTTAACTCCATGTTTCCACATTTAGGCAATACCTTCATATTTTGTCTCAGTTTAGCAACCCAAAAAAAAAAAATATATCATTTTAAATATCTAAAGTGGTTTCTGATTTTCACCCCTTGGCACAGTCTAGGGGTATGACTTGATTTTCAAGTGCTCAGAATAGGTGATACTGCAATCCAGCTCTAATTAACAAGAGTAAAGTGCTCCCTGTTTACATGCATTTATATTTCTACATAAACATATTCTATAAAACCTGCACCTTCTCAAATGAGGACTGTACTTTGCCACACTCTTTTAGTTATATCTCTGTCGCTGTGTACAATAATTACAGCCTAAGCACATCAATCAATTCATTGTCAGATCAACATCTTCAAGAAATCATACCAAATATTGTTTTAACCTCATTGTTTTAGAAATAACCATTGGCACCAGAGTAATTTAGACCCCAGAAATGTCAATGCAAAATAAACCACCCTCTAGCTCTGATACAAGAGCACTCTGTCATGTCTACAGCTTCACTCTATTAAAATAATACATCCTCCAAAGCACTTGTTTTGGCCTTTTCCTGCCTTATCTTATATCCTTTAATGACAGAAAATGGAAAGAACTTAATTTCTCTTCCAGGTTTGTATTAATTCATTATAAGCAATGCCAGTTTTTTCTCTACTGGGAGCAGGCCCCCGATGATAACGTAAAGTTGAACCCTATGCATGAAATTTGGAGAGGAAATGAAAAAGATGTAACAGTGTGCCAGGTTTGTTCATGATTTGCTGTGCATTGTGCTCTCTGAAAAACACAATGGCTGCCAGCAGGGGCAAGCTGCCATTTATCTGGTTATCAATAACTCACAAGAATCAGAGGGAACGCTCTGGACCAAGGGACTTTCTTCTGTGTCTTGCCTGAGACTGAGTGACAACAGATGTGAATAGCCGTCATGAAGCCTCTGGGGCAAGCAGTCTGAGAAACCCAACAAGCACAGAACCTGCAGCAGGAGCAGTCGTCTTGGGGAGACCAGGGTGATAGATACAAGAGGGCAGGGGAAAAAAGAAAAAGAAAGAAAGAAAGAAACCCAAACAAAGCCCTCTTTTTCTCAAGAGATGATTGCACTGAGTTTGGTTCAAGAAGCCCCTGAAAGCTGCTGGATTCAGACCAAGGCTGGAAAGAAGCAAGGATACAGTGGGCAAGGGAAGATTATATTTGTATTGTCTTACTAAGTAGGTTTCACTTGTCTCTTTATAAAGCTCCATTGTTTTAGTCTGAGCTAAAATAAACTAGAACTTCAGGGTACATTTGATGTTTCTTGGCGTGCTTGCTGTAAGAACAATATCTACCTCAAAACTCTTGTTGACTCAGGGTCCCTACTCTGAAGATATCCCTATGTATCCTGAAAACTGCAAGAAACAGCAAACTGGGAGACAAAGAAAATGGATTCTAGCTATTTCACAATCAGTTGCTACTAATCTAAACTTCACATGTAGAAGGGATTAATTATAATATTCATCTGTAAATTAAGAAAGTATATAACTCAGAATAAAATTCTGGTCCCAACTAAAACAAAACACAGTTCTTATCCTTAACACTGACTAATTACTCAAGTGTCCGCATTTTACAATTGCTACTGACACAAAATGTCTGTTTGTCACCTTTGGACAGTCAGACTACCAGAGAGGTGTTTATGAAGATTATGCTGTATGATAAAAGGTGTGAATATTTATCTGAGGGTCCCCTTACTTAGGTCTCAAGTACAAGGTCTGGAAGTTGATATTTTTTTTATAAAACTATTGTGCTTCTAGAGACAATGTCTCCCTAGATTTCTTCTGGGAGAGAAGGGAAGGGGAGGAAGAAAACAGCAGTGTATGTATTCCAAAGCTGATTCTAAAGCTACTGTGGAAGTAACTTTTCTGGGTCTATGCTTACAGAACTAAACCACAGCATACATCTGAAAGATCAGGATGACATGGAAAAATCTTGCCCCCAGCTCCGTGCAACTGCCGTGCCAACATGCAGGTTGAGGAGGAGTTGGATATGGGAAGCAACAGGCAGTGCTGAAATTAATTTTTTTTGCATGTGTTGCTTCACTGTGTTTGGGAGAACACCAATAAAAAGGAGGACATGCCATGAAGTGGGGGAGATGTTAAAACTGTAAAAACTGTAAATATAAAAGTCAGGACCAATACTAAACATGACTGAGAGGAAGAAGCATTCTAAACTGAAGGTAGCAGGAGGCATAAGAGCTAAATGCTAATTTGAAGCGTAAGAGTTAAAGCCACGGGAAAAAAAGGAAACAAAACTTCCATTGAAGAATATTTTAGGAATGGCAAGTATGTCTGTCTGTGAACAACCAAATAACTCATGTCTAGTGCCTGCATGCTACATCCTCTCATTGATGAGTGCAAACAGCAAAACAGCAAGTGCTCTCATGAAGCTACTGAACATAGCTAAACCTAAAATTATGATGCTCATTTTGAGGCTAGGAAAAATGAAGCACTAGAAAGGCCAGTTTCACTTCCCCGATTTCTGAATGAAGGTTTGGGATGGTGTTCATTAATTGACCCTATGTTTTGAATTGGTTCATTTTTCCTGACAGTCAGACTGCTGCTTAAATACAAAGAGAAGTATATCACTGCTTATTAATATAGACTGAGAGAAAAGTCTTTCAGATATTAGGTATCTTTAAGTCTGTTGACTGTATTTTCAGACTGAAAGTATCCATACAAATATTTGCTTCAGAATTATTTTGGACAGTTTCAGCCAAAACAATTTTGGGAATACCGGTGACCTTTTATTTAGTCCAGTAAATACATCCCTTTTAAAAGAAGTAATCTGATGGAAAGCAGACCACTTGGCAGACTGTTGGCTTTCACTAGGTCTTTTTTCAGATGAAAACAAGTAATTGTGATGTTAACATCTAATTAAAAACTGGATAATAATGTAGATAGAGTAGATAGCAGGACTAGGGTTATAAGTAAACATTAGGATTTTTGTAGCCATGGTAATTTTAACTCTGTATTTGACATAATGTTCTCAAAAATATTTTGTTTGCTCACATATCACATTTTATTCAACTTCTCTGAACGAGCTGCTGAAATAATGCCACACCGTAGAACATCATCCTTAGGTGAACAGAGAGATATAATGCTAAGATTTTTCTTATATCCCATACCAGTAACATTTGGTTACTGATTAACCCTTAGTAAGAAAATATTTCTGTCTTAGCAAGTAGGAGATTTTTATATTTAGTAAAAGAACTTACCTTTGTTGTCTTAACAATATTCAAGATATAAATAAATAATATAGTCTCTTTAAAAAGAATATACAATTCCAAAAGGTTTAATATTAAATATTTTGGAGTATTAAGTGGCACAGTGGTGCTGCTAGAGAGTTAGAGTCTCTTTCATATGATCTCCTAGTCTTGAGCCTGTCCAACTCTGCAGGAGTTAAGAGATATTCTTATTCATATAAGATGAACTTGGTGAGGATCATTTCACCCTGTCAAATGTAAACTTACTATCATACATTGCCTTAAAGAACACTCTTTCACACTCTCAACTGTAATTCTTCAATTATTAGTTACAGAAACCCTGAATAATGGAGAACTTGATCTCAGCTGGGCTTTTAAAATCGCAAGGTAATTAAAACAAATAAACAAAACTAACCCCCCTCCCCCCCAACAAACAAAAAACTTCCACCGAAACAAACCAAAACCCTAAACTGAAAAAAAAGCCCTGAAACCTAGAAATGCCATAATTCTCCCTGGTGCTTTGGGTAACAGAGCATAAAAAATCAGGAGAGTCCAAAAGATGTAATTTTGTTTTTATAATTCTTACTTTGGCATCAGACTTTTTTGATCTCTTTCAGTAAGCCATAGAGTGAAAGAAAAGTTGCTACCCAAGCCCAGCTTTCTCCTGCTCCAGTCGTTCAGATAGCACAGGAAAAGGACTGATAAGATGCTGCTGTAGCTGTCTCTGAGGCAGCTGCAGGCCAGAGCTGCAGCTACCTGTCTTCCCAGCAGGTTGTTGGAGGAGTTTCTCAAGGTGTATGGTTCCCACCATGGGTTTCTGCAGCCCATGGATCTCAGCAGCCAAACAACTGATTTTTGGAGACAGCATCCAACAATCATCATAGCCTTTGTAGCAACCTCAGGTTCTTTTATTTTCTTACTGCTCAAGCCTGGAGATGGAGAAGAAAAAAAAAAAGCTATTAAAAATTGCAAAACCCTGGCCAATGAAAACTAGGGTGTGATCTCTTCCAAACCGCTTTTATTATCTGTCTTTGGCTCCTTGGGAACCACTTCTTTAGCATCATATTGCTGCTTCAGGTGCTAGCATGGAAGATCAATCTAGTTGTATTCCAAATCCCATTCATACTAAAAATAGGTTAGTTTACTAAAACTGTGTATGATACTCTTCAGCAGCCATCAACCCACTCAGCAACCCCTTTGTAAATGCTTGCTTTAGGAATATGTGAGTTATTTTGTGACGTCTACTTGCTACTGTTGGGTTAAATAAATTAGAGCAACTTGTTTCCAGCAAACTCACCTTAGAGTGAGTGATATGCTTCCAACAAATGTTTTCTGTCAAAGTGCTTGAGTTATGATGTTAGGAGACTTTTAATAAAATATGTGGTTATAGTTAAAAATAGCAAAGGCAAACACACTGCTCATCAATAATGGGATAAACTTTAAATGATAGCTTTCAACAGAGTAATAGAGCATAGCAAACAGACAAGAGCAGTAAAGACGAGTAAAAAGGAAAATAACTCTGAAACTCTACTGATTAAGATGCTAAAGTAGTTTCCAGTGTTTATTACAAAAAAGCTAATTAAAGAGTTTACATTTTATCATGCACAGTAAAGAACTCCTGACAGGCATTGTTATAGTATGAAATGCTGCAGTCTCCAATAGAGTTTAATTTAGAGCAACAACAAAGAAAGGAAAAAGAAGAAATAAAACAATTGAAATGTTGCAAGCAGACTGCCTTAAGCTCAGGGGAGACCTTTCAGAAAAGCATTTCATAGAAGCAATGCAAACTGAGATACTACCCTGGGAATAATATTTTTCCTGAAATTGTTTCAGATTGAAGTGTTTATAGGAGGCAGTATATAGGTTGTGTAAGCCACCAGCTAAAAGGTTGGGAAAGTGTAACTGTTTGTCAAAGGCTAATCATGCAAGATCCAGAGATAGTGTAAACCATTCGCTAGAGAATTAGTTATTCCGGTATCATTACTGATCAGATCAACAGATGTCCATACTGGTAGCAGTTAACCACATTAACTTGCTTATCAACATCATGCTTCTCAAACATATTCAACTAGAGCAAAATTTTGACATCTTGTACAGTTATGTTAATTTCTTCCAAACTTATTTTTGGCCTGAGAAGGCTTTGGACACTGAATTAATTTCATTCTTGTGCAATTGCTTGATGATGAATAATAGATTATGCACATCAATTCTTTTAAACCAGTCAGCCGCTGTTTATTTATTCTAACTACAATATTTTGTTGCCATATTTGCAGACTTGAAGTTGAGAAGATTTTTCTACTTTTGGCTAGTAATTTTTCTGCAGCAGCTATGAGAAGGCAACATTGGTTTGTCATTTGCAACTCTTAGGATCTCCATGTTTTATTTCCCTGGCAGTCAGATGTATGAGCTGTTACACAGGATGGGGTTGAGCTATTGGACACTGAATACACAGAAGACACACTGCTCTGTCTCATTTTCTTTCACCATTCAGTTGTATGATTTGCTTTTCTAATGTTTGACTTTGTGTCAGAGTAGGAGGAAAATTAATTGGCAGTGAGCCAGTTCAGATAAGGTAGCAGCATGAGGAAGGACCACAAAAACCTGATTGCAAGGTTTTTGCAGTGTGTCTTGAGCAGGGATCCTGCTGGTTCATGCACCCCATCCCTGGTTCAGCATATCATAATGATAGGAGTTTTGGGACACCAGGCTTCTGCTGGAATCTCCTGGAGCCCAGACAGTCCAACTGGATATGATTATAGCCACATGATATATGGTCATAGACAGATCTGATGTTTGAAATCATCAGAAATTAATCACTCCAGTACTGTGTGCAAGAGACCAGTACAACTTGCTGCCACAAGAGAGCATTCCCACTTAGTACACATTTTATTTATGAAAAGGTTTCCTCGTATGAGTGGAAGTTAAGACATCATCATTTTTACTAGGTAGACTTTCTTCTGTTTCTGTTTTCTTCTGCTTTATTCCCTTAAACTTTTCTATTGTCTTTGCTGAAAAAAGTCTTTTCTTCTTTGAAGTCTGTACTGCCTTCTTGTCTCTGTTTGAAGGCAGTACACATTTCTGTAAATGACAGTGTATATGTTTCTTTCTATCACCCTGACGTTGCTGTAACTTGTAGATTGAAATATCAAATTTATTCTACCCTAAGACTTCTTGAAATAACTGGTTTGCCATGTGGTTGCTTGGCTGTGGAGTGATATTATTCACACCATACTGTACCAGACCTCTGAAAATTTTGGGGGTTTCCAGACATAATTCTCAAAATCTGTGTTTTCGTCTGTAGTCTCATAAGTAGCATCTTTCCCTGACTTGTTCATATCCTGTAGCATTGTTGGGACATTCATTTTGGTAAAATCCTCTGTTTACATTTCTATTGACTGTAGAAAAAAATTTTTAATAAAATTAATTTACTCCAATGAAGCTCAAGTCAGTAGATAGTCACAGCATGGTGCAAAGTCAATTAGTTTGCTCAGTCTTTTCAATGAATCGGATTTGAGATGGTTCCTATTGTGTTTTTATTGGCAACTAAATGCTCTCCTTAGAGCAAAAGCACTCCTATCCCCCAATATCCCCTTTACTCTTGGGTACTGTATTATCCTGTCTTGAAATTCATGCCATCTTGCACTGTGGATACCTTGTGTTACCCATTTCCCAGTGTGTGGCAGCACTGCCATCAGCATTTCTTCAGGGTGCTGTCCCAATGCCAGAGCTGATTGCTCCACAGGCTATTTTTTCCAACAATCAAACATGGAGTTTCATACCCCTCTTTTTTATGGAGAACTGCCTCCAATTTATTATTTAGGGCTTCATCCCAAATCCATTAGAATCAAGAGAAATTTGTTCCCAATTCATTTCAGAATATTTTCTTTGTATTTACAAAGGTGTTCACACCGCTTTGGAAAATTTGCCTTCTCCTTGGTGACTGTAGTATATAAATAAAAAATTCTTATTTATGTCTTTATTTTCCTAAGCTTACATATGAGAAAAATTGGATGAGTTTTCATGCACCACCAGGCTTAAGTATACCCATTTTCTGGGTTGTATATCAAATAACACAATTTTCTTCACTCCTCACTCTTGTTGTCTGTTTCCAGCCCTCTCTATTCACATCAACCATATCATCATTTTACATGAAAAGAAGTTTTTCTCTAGCATTGGACTCACAAAAATAAAAGATAATACAATGAGTGAATATCACTGAGAGCCCATTTTTCTCAGCTAAGTTTTAATGCAAGTTCAGGCTAGCTAAAGTGAGCTGTGATAGAAGACAGAAATGAGACTTCAGGCAGCTTTCTAAGGAATGAAAATCATTTCTCTTGCTCTATTGTTGTTGCACAGGGCCAGCAGGTTAATAGCAGAGAAGCTTTATAGCACACAGAATTCACTGGATGCAGAGGACAGAAAATGACGTGACCAGGGGTATAGTCCATGGATTTGTGTGCTGGTGTTAAGCATCCATAGGTGTATTGCTCAGCAGAAGAGTGGCAGCAGTTGGTGCTAGACCATACTGGAACATAATAATTTTTTTTTTTCCTCCAGTGACGGTTGTGGTCTGATGTGTATTTCCTGGCTATTTTTGAGAGGAGCTTAATTGTTTTTTTGTAATTTATAATACTGAATTACTTTAAAAATAATATTAATCAAGCCTGCTGCAACTCTGTACTTGATTTTTTGTTCCATTGGCAAGAAAATCATAACTATTATGAACCGCCAAGAGGATATCTACATCTCAGTACAGAATTCATTACATTTATTCCTGTTTACTCAATGTCTTCAAGAAAGGAGGTGTCATTGCCAGTGACTCTTCACATACAGACACCATTTGACTATGAATCACAACCCTAGCCAATACCACTTTGATTTCACTCTTATCTTTCCTTTCAAGTACCATTCCCACAACTTTTACACCTCCCTCCAGGTTGGCAGACACTCTGAGGCACGGTGTCAACCATTAGACACAAAAATATTTCAGTTATTTTAAAGCTGGAGTATTTGTCACAGACTCAAAAGATAGAGATCTAGTAACTTATCAGGGACTTTGCTTATAAGCACACACCCATGCTGTTCTCAGAGCTCAGTATTATTATTTTTTCTTATTCTTTTCATTCTCACACTTAAAACAGAAACACATTTTCTCCTAGAAAATGCTGACAGCATGTCTTGGTATCTCAAGGCAGAAAGGTTGCTTTCCCCCAGGCAGTGTGCTGGCAACTTTCACATGGACACACATGACTGAGCTGCCTATAGGCACCCTTGCTTTCATTGTTTCCATAATTCAATATGTTTAAGAACAGCCATGCTAACAAACACTAGAAAGAGGAGAGGGAAGTGAAACCCTACAGGATTGAACTTCAGAAATGTACTACAGCTAGAAGGCTGTAGCATTCAGAGGAAAAATACAGGAGGGATTTGTTATGCAAAAATAAGACCTCTGGAGCTGAGAAGTTACTACGTGCAACCAAAGTGAAAAGCACTCCTTAAAATAATAAAGTAGAGATTGTCCTAACACTCTTTAGCATACTGTTTGTAAGTAAATCTTTAATAAATCATATAATATCACAAATAATTCTCTGATTACTAGCTTTTGCTACATCTAACTAATCCATTCTGTACCACACACAAAGCACTCCTGAGAGAGCTACAAGGACGTAAGTGTATGTTCTGAGTCAAACAGATTTAGCAAAATTTTGGTCTCTTAAACAAGTTTTGATTTCAGTAAAAATGCAATTAAAAGAATCCACTTCCAAGCTGCCAAAGGAAAAACTCATATTCATGGTAAACAAGAATTTCACCGTTGTGTGACTGCAGGGGGAAAAAACATAATATATATGGCAGAAATAATTTTTCTTGGGTTACTAACTGCATTTTTATTACTAACTATAATCTTCTGAGAATTATATCAGTTTGTATTTAAGAAGTGCAGATTATTGAGAGCAAGCCAGAGTCGTGGGAGATAAAAGGTATGCAGGCGCAACACAGTATGATTCCTTAACCACTTACTGAACTGATAGAGGACATGAGAACAGAAAGATGAACTGAGATACAGAGAAGCTACTGTTCTCTCAGTATTGTACAAGAAATTATATAAATCCCTGAGGTAATTCTGAAATATTATTACTAATACAGTCTGTTAAGGAAAGCCATAAAATAGAAAGACATGATGCTCCCTCTCACCACATAGTTGGTGAAAGAGGAAAGAACATGAAGATCTGCAGAAGATCTGAATTTCCCCATGTATTTTTATCTCTTCAAGAACATTTCTTTTGAGATGTTTTGAATGCACATATACTATGCATGATGTAGATGACCTACATTTGAACTTTACAGCTTTACTGTTGACATATTGGTTTGCTTTTGCACCTATATACAGTGGTACAACAGAACCACAACATGGTGCAATTGCAAAGCTTGAACCCAACTTGAAAGCTGCTGTTGATGATTTATTTCATTACAAGAGGAGGTGTTCTCTTATTGTTTGTGCAGAACACATGACACTAAGACTTGACAAACTCTAAGAGAATTTTGTTCATCCGCAGAGAAGCTGAAAGATCACCTGTGACTGTGGAATGTATTTTTCCCGCATTTCTATTACTCAGAGTTCTTGATAATGCTTTGAAAAATACTAGTGGAAAAGATCTTGTATGATGCTTTAGGACTAGCTTACCAAAAAGATTCATTACACATTGCTGCATTTTTTGAACTAACATGAAGTAACAAGGGAATAATCAGTAACTCTGTTTCACCAGACATTCAGGACACATTTTGAAAAGCACTGGTTCAATTATTTGCATTCTAATATACTGGAGGAGCTTCCTATAGTATGTTTCATAAAAACCTTCAATATAACTATAAATCTGCTTTTAAACCCTATCTAGTATTATTCATTTTCATGAAAACCATGGTATTTACAACCAAGGGTGCAAACTAGGATGTTTGGGGATTTTGTTCATTAGGTAGTGATTAAAAAATTTGCAAACACTTCAAAACTTTTACATCTGTGGTGTCTTACCATGGCGTCACTGAGCTAGTCTATTACTGATGATACTAGCTACTTTCTACTTCATAGGAGTAAAACTAATTCTTAGATGTAACAAATCACTTATGTTTTTTTTCCAAACTAAATGATTCTATAATTCTGTGATTATTTCCATGAGTGTACTGGTATTATATGTGAACAGTTCATGGAGTCTTCTTTTTCTGGTTTAAGAGATCATCTTACTAGGAGAAGCTTTCAGTCATTAAATGAGCTCAAAATGTAACACTTACACACTTACTTTGCTCTACAGTAATATCAGATATGTGCATATTATATTTTTTGGTGTGTTTGCTTGCATCTTGTTTGGCACAGAATTTATCTAGGGAAATACAGCCGTTATATATTACTAATATACTGTAGTATAACACCAGCAAAGCATGAGACAATATTCTGTCTAATTGTTTTGATCAAACATGACATAGACTTTGTACTCATGCTAGACACATATTTCTGCAAGTTATAGCTTTCACAGTACTTACTTTCATTTTTCTGTAATCCTGTCTGTTTCAGACCCTGAAGAATGCAGCACAACCGTTTCAGTTTTCAACCTGTCAAGACTTTGCACAAATGATTTGTCAAGAAAAAGTCTAATTATGTCTGGCTTAAGGCTTCCATGTTAAACAGGAACAATTGCAGTGACTGTGAAAGAACCGCCTCCTGGCACTTGAGCAAAATGTGAAAGCAGCATGATTGTCCTGCCTTGTTTCTTTCCATCAACACCCTGTGGTCAGAAAAAGAAACCACCAAATACTTCACTTCCACTTCTATCAGTTTCTTGTGACTGGCAGCACCTTGGCATTTGCCTTGTACTGTATGTGAGTCATACTGCTAGGGTAACAAGGAGAGCCTGTTGAATACAGAACCTGAAACTAAGCAGACATCAAGCCAAGAGCTGCTACAGCAGCAATCAAGCAGATTAGTTTAAGTAATTCTGATGAGCATGGTAAAGCTCAAAATGAATGAGAATATTTTGAGGAAAACCATAAATCAGGCCCAGTGTAAGTGACCTGGGACTGTGAAATGCTTTATATAACATACCTCATAACTATGGTTATTTTTTCAACATCCTGACATATTGGCAAACATTTGTTTTACTTTATTTGTCCATTTCATAAATATTACTTATCTTTCCTTTCCAGTAGAGTCTACAAACAGCAACAAAACTTGTATTCTTTATTGAGGATCTGATCCATATGATCATTTACTGGTTTCATCACTGGTATCTGTGGAAGTTGTCCAGAGTCATTGTGTCTGGGTGTTTTGAATCAAAATCCTATGAAAATAATACTGATACATAGCAAGTAAGGAAAGATATGGCAAAACCAACAGTAAACAAAGATATTGCTTCAGTGAAAATTTCGCCTACATTCAAAAAATGACTGTAGCCTTGGAGACCTTCATTTTATGGTGGCGATCTCAAGACAAATCAAAATGTCTGCTGAGTTTTTACAAAGGAATGATCACCTACACCCTGAAAACTGTTTTTAACATCTTTAATGAGTCTCTAAGCCAGCAAGACCACATTGTAGGAGTCTATCCCGCTAAGAGGGGTTGTTTACCACAATTTAAATGTTAACAAAGCCTAGAATCTCACTTTGCCACCTACCTCATGAATTCTGAGCTATGCCCTGACACAGTTGCAACTTTCAAAACTCTTGGGCAACAACAGTTTATTTCCTACTCTTCTGCATCTGCTGATTGCCAGCCCCCACTAGTCTGGACAGAGCCTGGGAAGAGACTGAAGGTTTTATCAGCACTATTTTGTCTCCTAGGAAAATATGGACTGACAGCTAGGGAGATTTATTCTCCCCTTTTTATGATCAGAAACTCACTTCATCATGGACCTGCAGAAAAGCAGAGAGATACGAAAATACTGGAGAAAAAATTGTGGTCTCATTTTGTAAAAACAAAATAAAACAAACTGATTATTCTATAAAAGACAGAACCTCATAAAAGCAGACATTTAAATTGAAATTTCAGTGTTGACAGGAAACTCTGTGAACTCCAAAGATCACAGAGACATGATACCCTCTTCACATGTGCAAGGTCGTAGCTCCTGTTTTTATGGAAAACTTTCTGGAGTTTGGTGGTGTGGCTTCTTGTATAGACATGGTATCACTGATATATACCATAGGTCATTTGTGACCAGCATCAACTTTGTGAAATTTCCACAAGGGTTCCCAAGAGAGATCTATGGAATGAGTAGTTAATTAAAAACCTAACAAAAGTCTCTGTTAGTCATTTGATATGATAAGCTGACACCTGGTGATGCACACATAGTTTTTCATGCAACCAGGTATATTGACCAGAGGATTTAGAAACAGCCTTTATGACTGCAGCATTCTGGTATGTTCCCTCAGAACAATTAGCAGCTACAATTCTGTCTCACCAGACTTATTGCCCATGTGTTTCTGCTGCTAGGTATCAGCCTATGAACTTGGTGAACATGAATTATTGTCTTATTCATCTAATTAGAACATGGAATAGACCATTCCCCTCAGTGGTTCAAATCATCCTACATACAAAATTGATTTGAAGGTTAGGTTCTGCATTAGGGGATTGAGGTATTGAGTATAGAGGGACTTGAGTTACTATCTGAGGGTTGATCTGGTGGGTGTGCTCAATGTGCTCCCCTTCAGGCAATATAAATTCAGATACATTAATCTGAAGTTCAATCCCTTGTTTAACTGCTCAGTGTGAACCATTTCTAGCGTTTCTTTTAGGAATCAATGTGTAGTCAAGGAGGATACTTGCTTATGTTTACAAAATAGTCAACATTTCAAAGTCCAGTATTTGCTGTTCAAAGTCCACACTGAGACTCCATACAGTGCGTTTAGTGGATTGTGCTTTCACATCCTGATGTGCTGCACACTCACCAGCCCTTAGAGTATGACTAAAAATAGTTATGCTGGTGCAAGACCTAAAGTGATATCCGATGAAGTTACATACAGTTTAACATAGTGAAGACAAAGAGCCTATGGTAGTGGCTGAGAAGACTTCTGGCTTCTTGGAATAAAGACTAAAACATTTCTTCAGTGCTCACCTAGAAAGGGAATGAAGGGTCAACAACAGTGGAAGTACCACATAAAAAGTCGTTCTGCGTTCCTTGCAAGTTGGGCACTTGGTCCAGGAACACATGGAAGTATAACTGGGAAACTTTTCTCTATCTTCTGCAAAGGAAACAAAACTACTGAGATCACAGAAGGGAACCACTATGTCTTCTCAAAATATATGAGCCTCAGGACTGATGAAACAAAGTCACTTACCACATTCAAGTAATGGGCCTTGACAGAATATGAAGATTTTAAGTTCTCAGGAAATGTTTTTCCGGTTCTTGTTTCCTTTCTAAATTTAAGTTGTAAGTTGTATTGTGGTTCTTAACAGACAAAGAGTTCTTCAGTTTTCAGATGATTTTCTGCAAAAGTTGTGTGAAAAAGAAAGGTCCTTGCTTTCCTACCGAACATATAGATTTTTTTTTTTATGTAGTTCTTTATCTACACACTTTAGCAAAGGGATTTATATCTTCAAGAACCACAGCATGTAAAGACTGCACATTTCTTCTCTGCAACACCTTACATGACCATCTCAAAAAATTTACATGATTTTACTTTTTTCTTTCTTTACTATAAGGTTTTTCAAAATTGTTGCCTCCATTTTGGCCACCTAATTCAAATATGCTTGGGACAGTAACTGTATTTTTAAGGAGGTTGTGTAGATACTCCTGATTAGTTCAGATTGTTTGGATTGTCTCTTGATATGTTTGACTAAGTAGGTGAAATAAACAACAGCAGGAAACAAGGCTTGCAGTTCTCAGAATCAAGTAACTGCCTTGTTTACCCCAATTACTTGCCTCTTCCCTTTCTTCCTCTGTCCCCATGTCTGGCAAAAACCCTTCTCACAGTTCAGGTCCTAGTCATAAAGGAACACAGAATCACAGAATCATAGAGTTAACTGGGTTGGAATGGACCTCTGAGATCATCAAGTCCAACCCTTGATCCAACACCACTGTGGTTACTAGACTATGGCGCTAAGTGTCACATCCAGTCTCATCTTAAAAACCTCCAGGGACAGAGAATCCACCACTTCCCTGGGCAGCCCATTCCAAAGATACTTGTGTTAGTAACAGAAAAGACTTCTACAGGGTTCAACACTGCACAGGAGATAAAAAGAATAAGAGAGAAATGTTACAGGACAAAAAGCCTGATAATTGTTTATGCAAAGAAAGCCACAGGACACTGTTTCTCTCCAGTGGCCCTGGAGAGCATGGGAATTTGCACAATGTGCCTTATACAAACAATGTTTATTATGAAGCATGGTTTGGCTAATATGAAAAGGAAGAGATAAAGAATTTCATATTTATTTGTATTTGGTCTGTTTTTTAAAAAGTTAATCCTGATCTATGTCAAATTCCATGTTGATTTAGTTACGTTTTTTTCCCCTACTATGAATCTCTGAGGAAGGTTTGCATGTCTTTGTGATTGTACAATGCCCAGTAAATCTGATCAAAACAAAAGAAACTTATTCTAAATCTCAAAGAAAGGCTAAAATATTTATTTGATTGTAATATATTTCATGATCTTGTTCTTATACAAGACAATATTATCAAAAAGAATTAGAGTTATTTAACTCAAGTGAAACAATGTATGACATGATAAAAGAGAAAAAGCTGTACTGGGTACTGTGAGTTTAAATTATCATCTACACAGGAATCTCCTTTTATTATATGCCTAATTGCAACAAGAAAACTTTGGAAATTCTGTTTGAATCATTAATCTTGAAAAGTCTCAATTTTAAATCCAAGTTGCTCAGAATCCTCACTTGTAAACTCTTAGCAACACGTGTCATCTTCTTACTGAAATCATGAAATACAGTATTTTAAAGTACGTATATTGTGTATGGAACAAAATACGTTTCTGGTCCTGTCATTGTATAGTGGAACCCTCATCTTTGACTTGCATGGTGGGTCCCTCATCTTTGACTTAGTTGTGTAAAATTGATAAAAACAGTAGAGGAAACAATAGCAAAAAAAGACTCTTACCAGCAGTGGACATAACAACTTTCAAAATACAGATATGTATCTTGGAAATGTACCTTCTGAAAAGGCTCCTCTTAGCAAATGAAAAGATAAATGATCTTCCTTGAGAGTTTTCCAGCCATTTATCATTTCAATAATATTGGTCACTTTTCTGAGTGAAACTGACTCATGAGCATATGGTTCAGAGCCCTCAATTAAACTAGGAATTTAAGGACTTGCTGAGCTTTCAGGATGTGAGTGAAGCAAAAGACAGAGGTGGCCTATTTGACAAAAACCCACTGCCAGATCATCTTTCTTTGTCCGCGTCCATAACTTCAGCCATAAGCAGAGTCTTTGAAGCTTGTAAATCCAGCCTTACGGGTACATCGGCTACAGGTCTGAGTTGCAGACATAAGTGTGGACTCCGAGCATTCACTTCCTACACAGTGTTTCTTTGAAGGTAAAAGCAGTTAATGGAGTCACCCCAGATTCATATCGGAGAGTAGTTCTATTTAGATATGATTCATTTAGAGAAATTTAAAAATCTGCATTTAATTTTATCATTAATTTATAGTTGTATTTATCAGAATAAAATCTGAATTTATAATATTTTAAAATATGCCAGGTTAACTTGTGTAAAAATATATAATCATATTAATTGATAAATTGTCTTATTATTAAATAATTTCAAATCCACACTGCCTATTCATACAGTACTTCACTTTTCTTTGATGTTGTAAAAACAACTGAATGCACTGTAATGTATGTGCTTCAAGGACTTTCTCGATGGGCAGTCCAGACTTGCTCTCTGGTTCCCAGTTTCAGCCCTGAAAGCTTATTAGCTTGCAGAAAATTGTGTGGAATGTCCAATATTCTCAACAGCTGCAAGTCTGAAATCATTAGGGTTGTCTCTAACTGTAACAAACAAAAACACTGTCAGAGAACAAAGTCACGAGACCCCTCTTATGTATGGAATGTATAGGCTAGTCTATGGCTGCTTTAGACAGAAACTTCAAGAAGTAGGAGAGTTCAGTGTGCTTGGATTGATCCTTGATCCTTTCTTTTTTATCATGATACTCTGGTGAAGATATGGAAAGACTTTAGACAGAAAGACTTTAGACTCCATTTCAGTAGTTTACGATAAAATTCAGCAGAGGCCTCCTGCTAGGACCCTATGAACCTTACCTAAAATGAGTCTTCCTAATAGAGACTTCTTCTTTCTGTTCCCCCAAACCTGGCCTTATCTAAGAGACTTATTTGAAAAAAAAAGAAAAGTAAAATTGATGCATCCAGTAGTGCGTTGGTAACAAATTTGTTCAGGTCTTAAAAATTCTAGGCTGCTGCTACCTGTTTGAAGTGATCCAATATCACTGGAGTAGCCTTGTCTACTGACACAGCAAGGGCTGCAGACAACTGAGAAGGCTCTAAACTTAGCTAGAGATGGCTCAGCATAATTATATCTCACTCTCTGGCATAGCATGCTGACATGTAATTATAGCATTTTGATAGTTGGTTGCAATGATACAGTGCATCAGATGGCAAAACACAACAGTGTCCCAGATTTGTCCTTTGAAGAGGGCTATATCCTAAGAGTCCTGCAAATCTCAGCTGCAGTTTTCCCATTGATTTCAATTCTGTGCACAGGTGTTGTGGTTTAACCGCAGCCAGCAACTAAGTATCGCGCTTAGTAGCTTGCTCACTCCCTGCCCCAGTGAGATGGGCAGGAGAATCACAAGAAAAAATCAAACTTGTGTGTTGAGATAAGAACAATTTAATAATTGAAACAAGGTAAAATATAATTACAGTGATAAATTAAAAAGAGAAGGAGAGTGAGAGGGGGTGAAGTCCAAAAGAAAACACGTGATACACAGTACCATTGCTCACGACCTGAGTGATTATTAGTCCACCCCCAAGCGATGATTACTCCTCCTGGACAACTTCCTCCAGTTTGTATACAGGACATGATGTTCTGTGTTATGGAATATCCCTTTGCCCATTGCAGGTAAGCTGTCCTGTCCATGCTCCCTTCCATCTTTTTGAACACCTCCTCACTGGCAAAATATGGGACACTGAAAAGTCCTTGACTTGGGGTAAGCATTGATGAGTAAGAACTCAAGCATCAGTGTGTTATTAACACTATTCTCACACTAAATGCAAAAAGACAGCTCTGTACCAGCTACCAGGAAGAAAATTAACTCTATCCCAAACGAAACCAGGACAGCCTGTGAATAGGCCTACATCACTTGACCTTGGGATTAAATGTAGCTGAATGGCAGAGTTTCCAGAGAGACTGTAAGACAAAGTCTCAAATTGTCGCAGGTCTCAGCAAAACAGCAACATTAACTTTACTGGAAGGATAAGTGCATCATTTGAAACCTGCAAGTTCTCCTTGAGGTTGAATCTAGGTCTTGTTTTTAGGACCAGTTTAAATGGAGGAAATAATGAAATTTTTTTCCTCAGAACCAACTGATGCAGCTTATTATTTCATTCTCTACATCTTTCAATTATTCTCAATTAACCTCAGAATTAATGCAGAGAAGAAAATCTTAGCTAGCATATTCATAAAGAGCAGAAAAAAAAATCTCCTTTTCTTCTGTCTATATATGCATAAAATATACTTAGACAGGAAGAGTTGGGTGGAACTGGGACCTGACTATTTGAGAATGTTATTTTTGGTGAAAGATTCTTTTAGCTTTTATTGCTGTGAAATAATGATTGACATCTATACATGCTTGAGTTCAAAAATTTTGTTGTTTGGAATAAACTTTGCAATGGAATAAGAAGATCAAAATAATTAGTCTGCAAAATATGTAATCCTGAAATAAGCAAATAATAATAAAAAATAAATTCAGAAACTGGAATTATATTTGAGTTACCTTATTTGGGTCACATTGAAATTATATATCCCTTATAAATATATAAAGCTCAGGTTCTCATGGAATATACTAGTTGTATGTTCACATTTTTCAGTGTAGGTTAATACATCTATTAAAATAATAATAAAAAAAATATTGCACTTGATTAGAACTGAAGCAAATAACTGAAAATATATGTGATAATTTTGGAAAGGGATGCCAGAAAACTAGTAAATCCTTATTATAGCTTGTAGCAGCCTTCCTTCCGATACATTGCTTAAAGCCCTTGCCCTAATGATCTGCTTGATCTCATTTGAATTTTTTAGGTCTTCACAGAGATACAGCAGATCTTCTGCAAACCCTTGACAGCAGAAATAGGATGTAAGTGCACTCCACTAAATCTTTACTACTTTACAATTTTCTTCAGAAAATATTCTTAACTTTCTTTTTATTAATTTAGATAATAGTCTGAAAATAATCTTTCTGTATGTTTTAAAAGTGAATTAAAAATTAAACTTTCAATTGTGCTTCCTTGACAAAGTAAATCTCTGCCATATCGTCTCACAAGGACAAACTCCATATATTTCTGTCTGGCATATGATGTGAGATAAGTCTGAACTGGACTTACATTAACTAAAGAGCAATATGTTCTGATGGGGTACACAGTAATGTCATATGTATATGATAATGAAAAATCTGTTCTACAGCAACCAAATTTAACTCTTTTCCCAGTATAGCCAGAAGCTGATTTCATAATCTCCAAGAAGTAGCTCAAACCATCAAAGTGCAGTTGATCGCTCCAGCTCCTGGAGCACCTTATTTTCTTCCTTGAATTGGTGAGTAGTTGAAAGGCTAAACTGTGACTGAAGGATGTTATTCTTGCAGACTGTATGGGGTCCCTGAATGAATCTCTGTCAAAATATGTGCATTATTTAAAGAGCACAGTAATGTTACCAGAATTGTGGTAAGTCCTTTTCATAACAGTCGTCGATTAGTCAGAGTTTTATCCTACTCAGGACAAGTGCTAATGTTATTTTCACTGTAAGTGTATAACAAAATTTCTCTGATTAATGCATCATTGGAAGATGTCAGACAGACCTGCTAGTCCAGAATTATGTGCAGCATAACATTTCCTAAAGCCTAATTCTCAACATGCTTGTGACTGAGGGGAAACAATGTGAGTAGTTTTAAATGTGTAATTATGCACAGCAATTTCAGATGAATCAAAGCCAATTTATACAAGCTAAATCTCTGTTTCTACCCCTGTCAGAATGTGTCATCCAACTGGGTTGGTTTTGGGTAGCCAAAGTGTCCTCCATTGGTTTTGGTGTAAAAAAATGTGGTTTTTTTCAATGGACTGTTCACAATTCTTCAAGTAGATTAAGAAGGAAGAAATAGTCTCAGATTTATATGCGATCTTAACTGTCTTCTAAGTATTCTCTAAATCTCATGCTCCTTCAACATTATTTTTTATATGAAATGTATTTCTGTTGTCCTACTAAAATGAAAATTTGTGCTGATCCAGGGAAGGACTGTTTTTACAGCAGGAAGAAGGGTGATTTCCATTTCACTATATGTCAATTTAATAGTATTGCTCCTGCTAACATTACAGTTTTGGTTCTCCTGAGCTGACCTGTGGAGATTCAGAGCCTTAAAGTGCTGAAAAGGCATATTTATTATTGTGTATCTGTGTGGAAATATAAGATTCCTTTATCTGCGCCCTTCCTTCTGTGTAAGTGGGTAAGAAAGGCTGACACTCTACTTACACCTCCTTTCTTTCTTCATTGGGATACCGCGAGCTACAGTGAAAGCCACAAGATGTTTCCGAGAAATTAATTTTCAAAAGTATACAATTAGAAAGTCATATTCTGTATTGTATACTTGCCTGCCAGGACCGCAACTTCCTTATGTATGTGCCAGGCAGACCTGCACTCTGTATTTCCTTTCTCTCTGCAGGGCAACATCCTGTCTACTTTCCTTTTTCCTTAATAGTTTAGCCCTTTGGTATCAACATCTTAGGACAATATAAGAAGAAAAGAAAAGCTGATTGCTGCAGAAGGCAAGCTTAACTACAATCTCCTCACCTTTTCACAGCTGTCCCTAAAGACTGCTTCATATTTGAGATATAGATGTTGAAAGGAGGTTTCTCAGCACACTGCATGTAATCCAGTGTTTTTCAATCAGTGTTTTTCCTTGTCTTCTGTACTTTTTATTTCTCTCTCCTGGACATTTCAACTCACTGTTTTTCTATCAGGTTAAATCTTTCAACTTGCAGGAGGGGAAGTGGGACAGGGGTTGGATGGATGGGAAGCAGTTCAAATGCATATGGGACTTTACAGAAATAAAGGTCAAACCATTGAAATTTTTTATGTTAATTAATTCTTACAGTTCTTAGGTCCTACCTAATTTTCCCTTGATCGATAACAAAGGAATTGCCTGCAGCAGATTTCAGAATATTAAGGAGAAAGTGATGCTAAACAGCATCATAGAATAACAGTTTGCAAAAACTTTCATAGAATTACAGAATCCTCAATGTTGGAAGAGACCTTCGAGATCATGCAGTCCAACCATCAACCCAGCACTACCCCTGTAATCCCTACACCACTAAACTATATCACCCAGGGCCAGATCCAGATATCTCACCTTTAGGGATGGTGTCTCCACAACCTCCCTGGACAACCTATTCCAATGCCTGACCATCCTAAGAGAAAAAAAAAAAAAAATTCGAATCTAATCTGAATCTCCTCTATCTCAGTTTAAGGCTAGTTCTTCTAGTCTTTTGCACCACCTTTTTCCTTCATACATGTTGGGTTCAAATTCTCCTGCTTTTCCTTTCTTTCAATAATACTGTGTCTTATGAGTGTGTTCACAATATAGTAAAGTGGCAATCATTTTCATCGTTTTCATACTTAGTCATTGTATGTTTCATATTCTTTGAATTCTTCACCATTTTATTTGACACCCTTTGTTGTAATTATCATGACATATGATTATCATGATTGTTTATCTTTTCAGGAAAATAGGTATTCAAACAGTTTCTTTTATCAAGAGCTGGGATTATACCTCTATCATTACTTCTTGAATGTATCTTGTTAATGGAGAGGAGTCCTATCTTTGGCAGCACTGACAGCTGACCCTCAATTTTACATCACTGAGATAGTGTACTTTATATTCATTTGTAGGAAAGAGGAATTAAAACTGAGAAGACAAAAACAAACAATGAAGCTAGTGCTGTGCATGTTGTATGACAGGAAGTTACAAGAGCTTAGTTTGTTAACATATCAAAACAAATCCAGTGAGGGATGTCTTGCTCTCTATTAACACAACTCAGAAAGAAACTTCAGCATAATTTGAGTAAAGGAACCACAACCATCAACTCATTTGATTTGGTACTATTCTGGAATGGTAGGAGTAATGAGGACAAACAAATTTTAATTAAAGAATTATTGAGGTTGGAAGGGACCTCTTGAGACCCTCAGTTCAACCCACCTACTCAACTCAGGGTCAGCTTGTGCAAGTTAGTGAAAGAACTTCTTGTAGTCCTTTTCTCCTATTACCCTGCTACCCTTGCTTGTGGTTTTCCCTCTTCATTCACTCATAGTTGTACTAGCATGGAATGCAACTTTCTTACTGTAACTATATGGCACCATGTCAGCCTTCATTTATCTAGGATTTCACTAACTTCCTGCTAAATAATTTTTGGCTTCTGGATTGATCTCTTTCTAATGTTTATATTTTTCAGTGTTCAGATAAAAGGTAGAGGTGAATGACTTTTACTTCATAGTAAAAGAACTTTCTTGAAATAAACCATCAGTTTAGTAAACAGTTTCATCTATACTTTCTTAGATGAAATAAACCTTACTCAAACAAGAGTAACAGGTGGGCTTCCAACCTGCATCTGCTAAGATAGAAACAAAACGAGAAGTTACATACTTCAGGACAACATGTATGGGGTGAGGTCTTTAATTCACTTTTGTAATTTTAATTTAGGATTTGACTAAAACTCAAAAGACTCTTTGATAATGATTATGGATGGCTGTTATTTTTGTATTTCCAGTATATAAACATTCCTCAGAATTTAACATTTTCTGACAAGCACCTTCAATGGGAGTCAATGAAACTTATCAAAAGTCTTTTTTATTCTTTTTTCTATTTCTTGATCTTCTTCTCCACCTCCCTTCAAACTCCCTTTCTCTGCCTCATCTTCTCCAAACAACCCATCCCAAACTATCTTTTCCTGTTAATCCAAATTTTGCTACATCCATTCCCAAATTTGTGATACTCTTACCTAGGTGATCTTTGCCTTATGTGGGGTGTTACTTACTGTTGGGATGTTGACCTGAAAAGATTCTACTACCCAAAAAGTCCCCAATAATCTAGTTTAGTTTTCTTTGGGTTTGTGCCATTTCTCACTTAAGTACCTATAACCCATGAAATCCAGACATGTTTAAATTCTCTTTTCTTCTAACACTATAATCTATCATGTCCAGTAGCTTCTCATATCCAGAAGATTTTACTAGAATTTCCATGTAGCCTAACCTCAGATCAGGACTCGGTGGCCTTGTCTTTCACCTAGAACCTCGTCACTTGCCTGTAGCATTAACACACTGTGATTAAAAACAGTATTATTTTCATTATGAACTTATGAATTCACATGCATATAGATGCATGTGTCACAGGCAAAGACTGGTAGCATCTTTTGTAAGTGACATGAGGACAACAAAAGTACAGAACCAGATCCCAAGGAAGGACTAAAAATGTGAAAATCTGGTAGGAGAATAATAAAAATGCTACTGGGGTAGTATCAACCTAGCAGAGACAAGAAACACACTAGTTACCTACTTGCTTTCTAATAATCATTTTGTCTTTCTTAGTGCATCTGTAGCCCTCTAGCATCCTTTCAAACTTTCAAGTTCTTTAACTTGCTACCTTGATATCTCTCAATCCCTGCAAACCCTTTGGGCATGCTTGCAATTTTTCTCTTGCTCAAATAGCTGTGGTGCATTTGAAGATTTTCAAAAGATCTCAGACATTGGCAACAGATTTCCTCTTTCAAAAATAATCCCATCATTTCAGGTGATCATTTTGCTTTCTTCCTTCCCTGTCTTTCTACCTCTGCATGCACATAGTACCTAGTAAAATAAAAAGCAGCAGTCCGTCCTTCAACATTAAGACACTGCTTTGAAAAAGAAGCCAGACGTGGCTTGTTTGAAGACAAAGCAATGAACATCAGTTATACTTTCGAGGGCACTGGATCTGTAAACCTGTATTTTATTCAATTAGCATCAAATAACTTGAGAACATATTATTTTGCTTTCATACAAAAAAATGAAGACAAATTTCTGAGAGCAGCTCAATCTTTCCCACCCACATTTAATTGTCCAAAACGTTTAACAAGTACCAAGCCTGTAGGCAGGAGCACCATGCTTAGTATTTTCCTCTTTGCTCCTCAAGATAAAGGCCAAGCTCTGCACTTTTGAAAAGCAAACGAAAGAAATGGAAATACCTTCCCTTTCCAAAGATCTTCAGGTTTTAAAGGATACTGGGATAAAATAAAAATCCTCAAAGCTGTCTGCATGGTGGCTAAACAAGATTAGGTAAAACACATCCTCTCCAATGCACACACAGAATATAAAACATCTTAATCCCTCTCCAGTATGGTACCATAGGCAGTTACTATGCAGAAGAAACTCGCATGCAGTAAGCAAGCCAACAAATACATTCCTCCTTCATCAGACTTTGTACCCTAAATCTCTGCTGCTGGACTCCTAAAGGAACTGTACAAGACCCCTAGTAACAGAATTACAGAGAGAGAGTTTTACTCTTTATTCTGTTAAAATGAAACTACTTCAAGTATTTTCAACTGATAATTGTTATTATTATTATTAAAAGATTCATTTAAAAAAAGATAGAGTATCTCCATCATATAAAAGTGTATGATTTCTCTTTTTAGCAGACTAACTACAGTAACAGGTTTTTAAAAAATCCTAAAGTCCCCCCTCTCTCCACCCCCACAATGATGTAACCACTAAAGCTTTTGTGAGCTTAAGGAACCTGGCCAAGACTCTTCCCAAATATGCCTGTCTCCCTATCAGTTGAATTAACAGAGAGCTAAATCCCTTCACTGCAAGCTACCACTGTTAGTTCCCAGTGAGTACATCATTTACATGTATCACCCTGCTCTTTCTTTTATTGTGTTCTTGTTTTGGTTCACTGTTTCCCTTAATTTGAAATGCCAGTTTCCCTTGCTGTACATTTGGAGGTATTTGGTAGCAAGACAGAAAAGACTTGTTATTGAAGCTGAATTAAGCTAACAAAGAGAGAGGGGAAAAAAAAATCAGAGCCGCACACAGAGCCATTAAACTTCAACCACAGTTTCAATACTTAAACGGCATAAGCTTGATACAAACATAATGTTTCTTTAATTCCTGTTTCTTTTTCCTCTGTTAGGCATCATACATCTGTATCAACAGAATGTGAGTGTTTGATACATCCAGTTATAACAAAGGTAGAAAGCATGTTATGTATAAAAAAAAATTAAATCACAGCTGATTCCAGTTTCTTATTTGTAACTATAGATTATTTCTTTCATTCCTGAAAAGACTGTTATTATCAGTGCAAGGACAGGTCTACAGTACTTGAAGTGCAGAGCTCAAATTGTACAGATTCGGCATATACAGTACAGTATTTGTTTCTTCAAAACCCACTGGGATTTCAAGTCACCAAGCATTTATTATGCTGAAACAGTCTTTTAAAATGGATTATTTTGAAAGCTTACAAGGAAGAGCTCCTCCATCTCTATTAGCAAGCTGTGGACTGGTTCTCTTTGTAAGAAGCTGCAGGGGATGGAAATACTTGGCATCACATTGCACTTTGCTCAGGAAAATGTTCAATATCCTAGTACAAAATACAATAAGAGAGCTGTTTACCATGATGTCTATCACAATATCTGTTCAGAACTGCCAAAAAAACCAAGGGTCTTACAACAGAGATAACAAAATAGCCAGGAAGACAAAAATCTACTCAACACTTGATTTAGAGAATTTCTGTGGGAATCTGTGGTTCATGCTTGTGGATACAATGCTTCTTGTTTAACACAGTTAATGTCCATTGACTATTCCCTGCACCACTGCAGTTACACACATATTGGACACAGAAGCGGGACACAAACGCTGTGGATTACCACCTATGGTTTTATTAACAGAAGGATAGATGAGGGGAGAAATATAATAAAGGCTTATGCCAGCCCAAATGAATGGACTTTTTAACAGCAGTGGGGAAAAATAAGAAGCATTGTCATTGCAAGGTGTTATAGAAACTTAATACATTCTAGAAATAGGATGTGACAATTTTCATTACAGATCAATTTATTTCTCTTATAAGTAAAAATCAAAAGAAAGTAAATCTTCTTATGACATCATAAACCAAGCTCTTTTTAAAGATGATCTCAGATGCACCTTCTCTAATGCAGCAGCGTAAGGGAAACAGACCCCTACATACTCTCATTTTCACCCTGTATTTAAAATTTTTACTGTAGTAGCAATGTATTGGAGCGAAATCAAGTGAAAACAAGTGAAAGCAAATTATTTCAGGTTTAAATAAAATTTTTAAAGTGCCAGCACCCCGTTTTAGGTCTTAATTGAAAGACCTTTAAAAAGTCTACCTGATTTTTCATATCCTGAGACAATATATGAGATTGGAATTAATGTTGATGCTTAACACTGGACCTTTGAATATGTATTTTTAACTATTTCTATATAGGTTTTTATTATATTTGTTGTTGTTGTTTGGGTTTTTGGTTTTTGTTTGTGGTTTTTTTGTTTGGTTTTGGTTTTGTTGTTTTGGTTTTTTTTGGGGGGGGGGCGGTTCCCCTGGAGTAGTTAACAATATTTTTCAGAGGTTCCAGGAGCACCAGCACAAGAAACCAATATCTTTAAGAAGTTTGAGGTAGTTCAGGGTTCCACCTATGGAAAAACTGTCTCCAGAGACATAGTCTATACTGCATTTTTCAGTCTTATTCAAATGCACCTGAACTAATCACTTTTTAAGAACTATTTGAATATGTAAAACTAAACACATATATGAGTCTGTGATACGTCACCCTTGAAAAGAAGTTTTATTCTGAAATGAGTGATAGGTGTCTCTGGGTCACAGAATTTCTCAAACCTTCACTATGCTGGTATTCAGAATGAATGATTTTCTCAAAAAAGTGATGCTTGTCTTCCACTTCTCTTATGTAGAATGCTAAAAGTAGTATTCAGTGGCTACAGTGACTTACACCAGCTGAGGTGGTAGGCATTCTCAGTAGTCAGAGGAAAGAGAAGTTATTCTGAGGACTTGGTGTATCTTCGCATCAACAGGGGTATGTTAATGTGGCTTGTTTTTTTCATGCTGTGTTCTCAATAGATGAGTCATCACAACAGACATAGAACAGTAGGTTGAGATCTGGCTTCTGCAAACTGTTTGGTATGACCACTGAAGGTCAAAAGCATGAATGTACTGAAGTATTTTTTGAGTGAGCCATTAGTAATTTGAGTCAGCATAATGAAAATATATTTAAACAGCAATTTCATTTGTCATAAGCAGTTCATTACAGAATCTTTTCTCCTTCTCCCTCTCCCTATCCCTATTAATTTTTTTGAATTTCAGTTTTCAGTCTTAAGGCTTTGAAGCCATTGCAGCAGCTTTGGATTTGAATACTTTGAAGAAGTCCACTACCTAGAAGGTATAACATTAGCAAAGGCGAATTCCCACAATAAAATTGCGGTTCTTCCCAACAAGAAGAGCTTTGCTGTGAATGTTTAAAATATAATACTTTAAATATTGTTGGGGGGGGTTTTGAAAAGAAAATTATAAAGCATAAAATAAAGAATTATAAGAGGTAAAAAGTTTGTTGTCCAGAGTTGAGCACTGTCCAGTGACAGAACATGCTTAATATCCTTTCTCTTGTATTCTTTCAGGAGATGCAACAATATCTAAAAGTCAGCCAAAAGCGTATTTAGTTATAGGAGTGCATGACAATCATGCCTGTTTAAAATACAAATACCACTCTAAAAATCCCAACTTGTTCCTTTTTCTGTTTGTTTTCAGGGATCATGAAATATGTAGCAGTAAATCTAGAATTACAAATGATAATGGAACATTAAATCAGAAATTAATTTTGATGAAGAAGACAAAAATTTGACTCATTTTGACTAGTTTGCATAAAATCTTTCATTATGACACCAAATTCTGCCTGGGGTTAATGGGCACCACTCACAGCACTATTTGTGAAATAAACTTATTTATTCATCTGTAATCATTGGAGGATTCCACTATTTGCTTCCTGTCTCTCAGGATTTTCTGACCTGCTGGGTAAAATCATATTTTTTGATGCCATTTGATAAAGATGAATTATTTAAAATCTTTCACCTATTACCCCTTTACTACCAGACCTTTTTGGCTGTCCTAGTCTTCCCACCATAAACAGTAACAACAAAACACAAACCAGTGTAATTTGTTAGAGGTAAGATGACTATAGACGCAGAAGAAGTTGTTCAACAAGAAAAAACAAACAAAAAAAATAGACTTATTTATGATCTATGATCACCTTCCTTTTATTGAACAAATATGACTAAATTGTGAACATTGGCTCTGAACATGAAAATGCACTCTAAGAACGAAAGAAAAAGAGAACAATCTTTCAGATTCAAAGAGCTTTATCATCACCTGCAATTATTTTATCCCTACATTGCTTCTAGAATGAGAAAGAGATCTTTTTCATTCCGTTATGCTTTACATGTCTGTTGGAGTGCAGTATCATAGTCTCTTCTCAACGTCAAGTCTACTGAATTGCAGTGTCCGGTCACCGCGTACAGTAGGACTTTCCTTTATGTTTAACATAGTACTTTGTAATTGATTTTATGAATCTCAGCATGACCTGTAAACCTATCTGTTTTCTAATTACAAGCATTGTTCTCAAGTAGGTGGTTTCAGTTAAGAAAAATTATTGGGTTTTTTAAATTCTAATACTCTTCTCCCTTACTAATTCTTTGGCAGGCTGTACTTGTCCTATCCTGTTATCTAATTCATGTTAGTATTATTAAAAATCCTCAGACAGTTATTTATCAGATTAAAAAAATAAATAACATTAATTGCTGCCATATTTGAATAATATTGATCTATCAATTCAGTCACTGGAAGCTTAAATCACTTACGTAGTTAATAGCTTCCTGTATTTTAGGCAGTGAATTGGAAAATCTATGTCTTGGTCCTACAAATTTTTGAAACTTTCATGTTCCATCTTCCTTAATTACATAAGCAATGGGCCTTCTGCATGTTTGTACTATATTGCAAGAAAAAAATCTCTCCCATTTACAACCCTGCACAAGTATTGTGGGTTTACGTGTCATTTTTCCGCGTGTATTTTTTTTATAATTGATTTATTTCTGTCTTCCTTTACTCTGTAGGCACTCCCAAAAGTTTATTTTCCTTCTTTTCATATGTCAATACATATTTGCAACAGAAATAGACCCATTTCATAGGTTTTATGAATTTAAAGGGCAGGATTTACTTGAAGCACTGTCTTGAAACATGAATCACATACCAAAAATAATTATTTGCTTAAATAAAATTTACTGTTGCTGACCAAAGGGAACTCCAAATATCACAACCTCTGAAGCCAGCAGTAGACCTTGTGCTGGAAGTTACCTTTGTGGTGAAGGGCAGTGCTGAGGTGTGACAGTTGTAGTTCATACGCATGTGGATCACAAATGAGGTCTGCAGAAATTCTTCTCTTGTTATAGGAAAATAAAGCCTTCATGAGGATTGTAGGATCTCTTTTCAAAGTAAAGGGTCTTTCCTTTCACTGTCACTGCCCAAGAAGCCTGCATCTCCTTTTCTTCCGTCTTCAGTTGGTTTGTGGCACATTAAAGCTGAAGGGTGCAACCTGTTGTAATGAGATGTGCAATACTGATTCTTCAGTTTGCCTTCCAGAGGAAGGAACTACAGTGTTTGGAAGGCTTTTTCCCCAGAATTATCACAAGCTATATCAGACTGAACAATCTGAGTAACGTGTGAATGCTGGGCACGATGCCACTGCAACAGATGGGCATGGATGCAGTGAGCCAAAAAAACATGTATATGTATCAAATGTGAGAAATGAGGGCAAGACTCCAAAGACAAAAATATAGAAGTGTCAGTCTTGATCTAATACAGCCTTCATTCATAGGTGGTTTACCACTAGCATCTTGGCAGATAAACTAACAGAAAAGATGCTCAAACCCTGCAATAAGAAATGTGGACTGTTTAACCAAGTAGAAGCATGGCAGTAATCCACAAAATAATCTATCCTCTCTCAGGGTAGCTACCAAGGAATTGGCTAGACAAGCATAATAATTTCTCAGACCTAAACTCTGTATGCTCATCTGTATTTCACTGTTTCAATTATATATGTAGAGCCACACACCTCTAAGAGCTGAATAGAAAGTATTGAACAGAGGAGTGCAGGTGAATCCCATCCTGTGTTAGAGTACTCCTGGACATCTGCCAGTTTCTTTCTGTTTAGAGGAAGGGAGATTTATGAAGGATATTAGCCTCGTGATGAGGCTTGCACCTAAACTCACAGCTTCTCAAATATTTCCATTTCCACTCTCTATGCTGTCCTTTTTCTAGCCAGTATTAAACAGGGCAAACATTTCAAGTCTTAATGCCACTCAGTGCTAAAGAAAGACCAGTGCTTACTCATGCTTTTTCTCCTTGTTAGTCTTCACTTAGACATCCCTGGGGAAAACACTTTTTTGTCAATGCTCTCTCGCAGTATCACAGTCTCTCAAAATACCACTGTCACATTATCCAATCCTGTTTGGTTTGTTTGTGGTTTGTTTTTTTGTTTTTTTTTTTTAAGTATATTCCTTATCAGAATATAAGATTGTTGTACATCTCCTATACTAAGGAAGGGAGGGAGGAAATCTTTGAATCAGCAGGTTCTAGAGCACAAATCTACAATCATACTGTTTTTAGAATTTGTTCCCACTTATAGTGCACCTGCAAATAGACCCACAGTGACACTGAGCTTGTTTCAATCTTCACTGAAGTCATGGGAACTCCATGAAGGAACACAGATGCCCTCTCCATAGATCTTCCTGAAATATGGAGGTCAGAAGGTGAAGTGACCAGATCAGAACTGTGAAATAGCTATCATATAAAATGGCCCTTGTGAAGTTCATGAGTGTTGTGATGTTCAGCAGATTAATGAAGCACACTTAGAGAGGCATTTCTATAGTTGAAGGATGTGGTAGAGGAAAAGTGAAAAGTCGGAGTGACTGTGGATGTTGACACCACCGAAGTGTTAGATGGAGTCTTTAGATTTGTCTTGAAACACTCGGATCCTCGTAAAGAACTAGTTTCTTTCAGATCTAATTGTGTACGGAACTACTCATATATAGACTTAAAAGTTGTTCTCCAAATGTATATAATACAAATATTGAGTTTTCAGTCTCTTCCTTCACTGTAATCTTTGCTCTCGCCATGGTGTTTTCCCTCTCTCCACTTCTCCACTACATTTGCCTTTCTTGCCACTATTCTGGTTTTCCTATTTCATCTGAAATAAACAGGGACACTGATTTACAAGTTCAAATTTCACTTAAAAAGTGTTTGTGATCAAATGTGTTTAATGTCAGACCAAATCTATTTGCAATTTTTGATAGACAGTCAATTGCAATGGATTATTTAATACATCCAGTAGATAATTCTCTATCTTTGTACAAAATGTCAGTCAATGATTTCAAAAATGTGAAACAGTAGATGAAACTAAAAGAAAGATGCATTTGTCTTGCGCTGTCATTCCCATGCACATTGCCTGCTAGTGAAAATCCTAGCTAATCAGGAGATAATATTTCATGAGGGACGATTTTCAAACATGATTCTTACCCAGGCATGGTTCCCGCAATTGAATTAATTATGGGACTATCAAATTATTTTATATAGGATCTGTCATTTGTAAGCTGTTTAAAGTATAGTTAGAGCTAGCATTGTGGCAAGAGACTATATATTGTAGGTCTGTACATCTTTAATGAGCAAGGATTTATTTTTTGTTAAAAAGAAATTCAAAAGGGGGCAGTGTGCCTTAATTAAATAAAACACAATGAAGGTTTTTTTTCATGGTCTCTGCAGTAAAACACACAGTGATAAAGCCATGTGTGCGTGTCTTGTTTCCCCCTCCAGATTCCAGTGCTAGCAAAAGATTTTGCCCTTGATCATGCGGTTTTAGACATGAAAGGCTTCAAATCTATCCAAGCTCAGGATGAACACAGAATGCTAATTTGGGTTCACATGAAGAGCTGGACAAGCAAAGTCTTTTATTTTAAACTGTTAAAAATGTGCTCATCTTGAGATCCTTTTCCTGGTATGTATTTCTGAAGTACATAAAACCGATTCGCTAATCCTTTAGGAAAGAGTAAATAAGTTCTATAAAATATATGATTGATAATAGTATGATTCCCTTTATTTGAAAAAGTTTTAAGTGATATCTAATTAAAAAGGTATATGCTTTTACATATATTCTATACTTTATCATATTGCAATTTTACACTGTTAAATGAAAATAATTTTATACACAACATTGTATCCTGGAAAATACAAAAGGCTTGAAATCAAAATACAACAAAACTCATCAAAACAGGACAGCTCCCCACAATTTATCATCTTGGGTAGAGTCATTTTGAAGAACACTAATGAGGAGAACAAAGGGTGCATTCACTGAAATAGCAATTTTCTAAGCAACTTTATATGGAATCTATGAGAAACTCCAAAATGATGTAAAAAAATTATAAGAAGGCAACACAGAAAATAAAATGCACATTTTACTGTGATGAGTTTGGTATGGCGATGCATCTGCCTCTCAGTTCAAAAGAGTGTCAAGAAAATCTCTCTAAGTAGAAAAATGTCATTACTCGAAATTCAGTATATGGGGCTGTGCTATAAGCAATTACTCCATATCTCACTGGAACACGGAGACTCTGTCCCTTTTAAAAAATGTGATGTTTCAAAACTACTAAGTTTTTAAGGCACAGAAAATTAACTTACTATTGACTCATCCATGAATGTTGTTCATTATTGTCACTGAACAATTACAATTATATTTGGGGCAAAGAAAAGGAAGAGCAGAGGAAAGGAAGAGCTAATAGAATTATTACTACTACTAGATACGACATCTGACTAGAGACTGGCTGACATTGCCACCTGGAAAACAATTACCTCAACCCTTTAGATTGTTGACCTCTAAATCTGACTAGATCAGTCTACTTCTGAAATCATCTATTTCAATGGTAAAGTGATCTTCCTTGTAACTGCAATTGCTCCTGCTGTCCAAAATTGGTCTTGTAGCTGCAACCAAAATTATTTGCTAGATGAAGTGTTCTGTAACTCTTAGCTGTTGATATGAATGAATTGATGATTAAAATCCATTACAATGGAAATGACATGAAGGGGAGAAATGAAACCTTGTCCTTCCTGACTTCATTTTCTTGCAGTTTATGAAGTTTAGTGTTCTTGAAATATTTTGATTTTTTTTCTTTTCTGGAAACCAGATTAATAGGAATGTAGCATTCTGGCTATCTCACAGTAATGATCTGATGAGGTACTCATAAAACCAGACTTAAAACATGGGTAGAATCAGTATCAGAAACAAAAAAACTTGTGTCTCAGCTACAAATTCTGATATTAGTGGGAAAATTTCAATGACAATTAAGTCTAAAGATTGAAGCACTACAGTGCCTTTCATTACAGATGACTAGCCTTTTTACTTTCTCATTTACTACCCCCTACAAGCTGTGAAACACCCAACAGTGTTGATCAACCCTTAGATGGAATCCTTAAAAGCTGTACAGTGAAGAAAACAAAACTAATCATTGAAACTGGACAACAGGCATAGAAATATAAGGGTAATATTCATGTAATGGATGAATCCAACAGAAGAGAAAACCGGTCCCCACAAGGTTTTTGAGCAAAGGCTTTTGTTCTTTCCAGCGCTTCATGAAAGATCGTTAGCCAGACTGTGGGTAAAACACATGAAAAACAAATCACTTCCCTTGAAAGCATCTTGAAAATATCCTAAAGTTGCAATAAAAGGAAGTGAAATCAATAATTGCATCTTATATTTGAGATCCTACTCTCTATCTCCTTCTAAATAAAAAGTGATAGTGCATACTAAGTTGGCATATATTTCTAGTGCACATATAAAGATCAAGAAAAGCTTGAATCGCTATACCTGTCAAACGCATATATTTGTGTTGATGACGTGTAGTTCAGGCAGACACAGTTGACTTAGAACAGACATGGAGGTGTGCCAGCCTTTAGAGCATCTGTGAAAAATGTTGCTCCAACCACCAAAAGGTATGGAGTTATGAGCAGTAAGCCTGCACTACTCTAATGCACATTTTAAATGCTAAAAAGCAGTAATGCAGCACAAGATATCTGCTATTACCAATATGTGTGTTCAGACACCATACCAGATACTCTATTTAGCCAAACCATGTAACAATATTTCACTAAAACTTTCGTATATTACAAAACTTTCACATAATACC
The DNA here is from genome assembly GCA_013399855.1 of Oxyruncus cristatus. Taxonomy (NCBI): domain Eukaryota; kingdom Metazoa; phylum Chordata; class Aves; order Passeriformes; family Cotingidae; genus Oxyruncus; species Oxyruncus cristatus. The sequence continues at coordinate 1,583,208 of VXAY01004421.1, read as the reverse complement.
TTAACGTTTATCTAGACAAGATAATTTTCCATTTGATATTTATTTATTTATATTTATTGTGCTAATTGTAAGCATTCTTATAATATGCTGGTGAAAGTCTCCAAGTATTTTAATTATTATATTGTTTGTATATGAGTGTAAATACAATTTTTTTTCGGTGGGTTTACCAGCTAATTAGATTTCCCACCGAAAATGGCAACACTTAAAGAGTAATATCTTCAACTAAATTATGAATGAAATTTTGGTAATTTCAAAATCGTTTCATCTCTATTCACCTGATCTAAAATGAACACATTATTCCTGTGCTCCCCTACCCCCCCCATCCAACCCATCACAAGTAGTACAATCAGGTACAGTCGTCACTAAGGGATGCTGCATAACATGATGATCCCTAAGCAGGTTTTATACTAATCAAATTCAATGTGCGATTCCTCTTGCTGTTATTTTTCCAAATTTGTCTAATCCTTATAGGTAAGCTTCATTTAACTGTATGTCATGAAACCACCTGGAAATAGAAGATTTTCTCACATTTTCGCTGCCAATCATGAGTCTATCACTTCAGCACCAATTCTAGTCGTTGCTGAGGAATCTCGCCGGTCTTTGTCTCACGGACAAAAATACACTCATCAGATTGTGACTTACAACAGAAACATCTAAGGTACAGATTCAAGCTGTAAAAGTGCTATTTCTATGTGTGTTCAGCAACTCTTATTCAATTCTTGTGCATCAGTAGCAAAATTAGCACAATTTAAAACCAATTCTGAAACCATCAGGTCAGATGTGACATTTTAAGTGCTTTTTCTATTGCCATTATTATTATTATTGTTATGTCTGTGTGCTAAACATTGCCAACATTCCTATGGTCAGACATTTTAAAGCACAAACCAAGAAGACAGTTCATGTCCCAGGGAATTTATGGACCCATTATAATGTGTGAGAATGGGCAGAAACACACAGATGATGTTTCATAAGAAAATAATGAGGCAACATAGATGCATTGCTAAGTCTTCCATAAGCATTCTGGCAAAATATAGTTTTATGAGAAACCTAAATACACGGATTTCTGTTGAGAATGGGAGGATATTAAATTGCTTAAAGAAGATTATGAAAACTAGCATAGTAAAGAGCATGAACATTTTTTTTTTTTAATTTGAAAAGTGCCTGGTGAAGACTTCTCCAGTTGAATACAGTTGTTAAATGTCTGTAAATTCACAGGAAATTACAAAAGCAGTAGTGATAGTCTACAGCTTGAAAATTAAAAGAATCACCCAATATTGAATATAATAAAATTAACAGTTGTTGTACGATGGAAGTAGTAAAATATTTACAGGTGCACTCTGGGTGGATGTCAGCTGATGGCATTTCTCAGAACCATCAAAAAAGCTTCTGCAGCAGCGCATGTATGCAATATTCAACTGACAGAAAGGACTGGAGAATTATGAATGCTTGGGAAATAGAGAATCAGCTAAACATTGACATGTTTTTCACAACAATCTCTATCTAGAGCCACAGTCAAATTGAAGATAGCAATGAGATGGAAATCACGGCCATCATGGTGACATTGCTTGCGCTCATTATAAAGGATGGAGGAACTTCACTGTGTGCTTTGCATTCCTGGTCCTACATATGAACTTCGTGTGTCTTGATTCTTGTGTTCCACCATTTCTGACTAAAAGTTTTTTAAGGATTCTTGTATATATAGATGAAGAGGCATCTATGGGGAACAGATCTTCTTCTCAGCGTTTGTGAGGATTACCAGGAGGCTTCTTAGGTTTTTGTCTCATTGTACAATCCAGCTCTGACTGCAGTATGCATCTCTGGGGGCACGAGTGCACTTCTCCTACAGTGTAGGCACAACTCTTTTCCACTGTAGGGAAAGAAAAAAAAATTTTGTGAAAAACTTTGAGGATGACTGTAGAAGGAAGAAAAATTTTATAATTTTATCCCTGGGCAGGTTGACCTAGAGCTGGCATGTACTAATTGATGAGGATTCCTGAGAGCTATCCCAGTATTTTCTTTGGTGAAAAGGAAACAAGTCAGGTTTTGCTTTCAAAACATGTTGCTTAGTTGCTCTTGATTAAGAGCCTACAAGCGAGAACAGTGGTAAAAGAAGTAAGGCTAGCATCCAGATTAGCTCCCGTGTCTGATTATCTTCCCCTATTGGACTACAACCCACAGAAAGTCAGACTTATTGGTTGAAGAGATGCAAAGTGCAACTTTTATCACAGAGGGTTGGACCTTGACCCAGCCACCATTAGTGCTACTGAAAAAGGAAGTAGGAATTGGTTTTTTTGGCACAGTTAGAAATCTGTAGGAGATGATAAAGACTATTCAGTCAAAGAGTGGAAGACCAGTCAGAATGGAAATATGAAAACCACAGTAAATAAGAAATCAGCAGAGGTCCTTGTAAGAAGAAGAAAATGTGCTAGCTCTGTCAAGATAAGGCAATAAATCAGTGAATATGTACTTTGAAGAGGTTTTGGTCTGAGAAGGTATTTAGGGAATTAGAACACAGTAATTTCAATTGCATTGAACATACAGAGTGGGTTGGAAAATTATAGAATATGATTATAAATTAATACTGACCAGGAATTGAAAATATTCTCAGTAAGCACACTGTGAAAAAGAAGGTCAAAGTTTGGCAGAGTCAAGCAGACCTTTTTCCTATGATAGGAAAAACTGAACCATTTTACTGAACAGTACTGGTTTTGCTGAACAGTACTGTTTTTACTGAACATTAATTCACTGTGTGGTTCTCTACTGTAAAAGGCCATCAGGAAAGAGGGAGGGGATTAAAGTAAATGTATTGGAACCAGTGGGAGAGAGAAAGGAGATAAGACAGTATACTGTGAGAAAGAAAAAGCAGAAGCAGAAAGAAAAGAGGGTTTGAAGAATGGCACCATGGCAGCTCACTTTGTCCATGTAAGGTCCTGTTAACTTGGATAAGACTTGTTCAGCTAGGATGAATACAGATCTGAGGAGCAGGAGATCAAGTACAAAGGGAAGGAAGTCAGTGTAGCTGTGATAAGTGCAGACATTTGCTTCTTGCTGAGAGCTGGAGTTTAGCATGTAGCCACTGCAGCTGGTGATGGTGGGAGAGACCTGCAGAAAGAAGAAAAAGCATGAAGTGCAGAAAAGCCTTGTTCATATAACTGAAAAAAAAAAAAAAAAGGAAAAGAAAGCAGAGAGAAGGAAGCTGAGAGACTGTAAGAAGGCACTGAATGCTTGAAGAGGAGAGGTTGAGAAAAAGGTAATATCAAAGACAGCATGACTGGGTTACAATATGGTGGAATTAAAAACAGGAAAGCTGGACTTGAAGATTGAATCAAGTGAAGAGCCTATGTGGGTGCAAAGCTGACTGAGTAAGGGACAACTGAGGAGGGCTAAGAAAAGGTTCACCTAAGGTTTCAGATGAATAATCAGGTACAACTGAGTTACTCATGGTATTAACCATAACTAAACTGTTCCGTAACTACCTGTAAACTTCTGTCCTTCAAATCTGCACTAGTAATATATATTTAACAGTACATTTCTGGTTATTTGAAGCTTCTATAGAGACTTCATAGCCTCTCTCTTATACCTTAGCAAGCTGGTTACTTCCTGGAATTCTATCAGAGAAGATGAAAGCAATTTAAAGGAAAACTTTTTCTCCTGGAACCGATACTGGCAATTTTGCTTGGATTTACACATCACTGTATGGCAAGAGAAAACCAGATTAAATGGAAAAAGATATAAACAAAATCATTTTGAAAGAGTACTCGAGGATTTACGGTACTGTACTTGACTAGAAGTGATTGGCAGCACATTAAATAGAGCTTTGTGTCAGCTGCAGAGTGGACTCTGCAAAGACAGGATGTCAAGTTACGAACTGCAGACTTTGCGACTCCAACTTAACTCCTTGTTACATTTTGTGATATTAGCTAGGAGAAAGTTTATATCTACAGTGCTGGAGAAATTAAACACACACATACACACATTGTCATGTTAGCCAAGCAAAATTTGAACTAAAATAAAATATTAGTGAAACAAAACTAAAAAGAGAAACAAAACAATCCTGGCATTTTATAAGTAGGTTATTTCAACAAGAACTAGATGGGTTGCAGAGGCCCTACACGGAGCTGTAACTTTGTCTTTGAAATAAAGCTATTAGCACTCCCTGTAGGTTAGGGCCTCTTTAGTTTGACAAACTTCACTTAATTAGTTTCTAAAGATTGCTTGACAATTTGTACTTCAGCTTTTTTTTCTATGGAGAAAAATGCTGATAACACCAGTTACAGCACAATATCATCACCAATGATAGAAAGGCCTGGTTTACATATAGGTAATAAAGTTTATTATATTTTTTTCTACTCATTTAAAAGATTTTCTCAGGAAATATATACTGGAATCTGAGTTCTGGAAACGTACAAGAGTCTAATATATGTGGACACTGAAACCAAAGTCACAAACATTCCCTAGTGGAAAAAAAAATTACTTTGAACAGCTATGTTCTTTTTATGTGAGGATCTCAAAGTGTTTTGCAAATATTAGACAGTGATTATACTTTCACAGTGGCCCTTTGAGAGAAGTAAGAAGTGTTTTAATGTCACTGTCTACAGCCCACAGACTATGGTCAGAATTCCATTGCCCTTGTAAACTATAGACTTCAAGGAGGCCTATAGACAACTTTTAGTACCAAATCCCTCTCATAATATTTTCAGAAAAACTTAATAAGTACTCTGAAGAGTTTTACTAGATATGCTGTTGCTGCCACACTTGTAGTATATTAGTTTGAAAACATGCAGTGCTTTGTTTAGACTTTGTTTGCAAATACTGTGTATGAATGGTAGCTGCAAATCGGAACAATTTTGTCTAAGGGACTCTGTGAAAGAAAGATTTGAACTTTCATATGTTTGGAACACAGCCTGTGCACCACAATTACATTTCCCAAGATCTGACTCCTCTAGAGAAGCAAAATTTATAAACAATCTGTATCATAATTAATAAGCAGTTTTCAGAAAAAAAGCCTAAACACTAATCAGATCTATTTAGTTTAAAAGTTGCTATGCACAATATTTCATTATTCCTGGCAAGACTAATGAAGCTGCAAATATTTGGTACCTCTGAAGATCAAATCCTAGCATTTTTTTAATTACTCACGAGAAGAGTTAAAAGGAGTAACAATTTGTTGTCAGTCTGTTCCTGGGAAGTTTTTTAGTGAAATGTTCATTTTCCTGGGTAATTTCACTAACCAGAGGAATAAAGTCCATGTTCTGTCCAGAGCTAAATCTCCAGCAAACACAGAAAACTGTATTGTAGTGTTAAAGATGCCTAGTGTTTGATGTCACAAATCTGTCACATACTAAGGAGAAAAGCACACCAAAAGGAAAGCAAGTCAGGAAGGAAGAAAAATTTAAGGCATGAAAAAAGATTGAAATTTCGATGGTTACAGATGTAATTAATAGATTAAGAAATAGCTTTCTCTACTCAGAAAAAAAAAATTACTTTTCTTTATTTTACAATATTTTATTTCTTCTTTGATACAAAACATAAGAAATTTTAATTAAAACTATGTGCTTCATTCTTAATAATTGTTTCTCTGTTGAGGTTACAAAATACATAAATATATTTACACTCACATAGAATCGTATGGGTTGAAATCACCTTTAAAATCATCCAGTCCAGCCATTAACACAGCACTGCCAAGTCCAGGACTAAACCATGTCCCTCAGTGCTATATCTACATCTTTTAAGTACCTCCAGGGATCGTGACTCAACCACTTCCCTGGACAGCCTCTTCCAGTGCTTGACCACTCTTTTGATGAAGAAATCTTTACTAATAGCCATTATAAATCTTCCCCAATGCAAGTTGAGGCCATTTTCTCTTGTCCTATTGATTGTTACTTGGGAAAAGAGACCAACAGCCACCTACCTATAACCTCGTTTCAGGTAGGTGCAGAGACCAATAAGGTCCTCCCTCAGCCTTCTTTTCTCCAGGCTTAACACTGTGCTCCAACCCCTTCATCAGCTTCTTTGCCATTCTCTGAACATGCTCCAGCACCTCAATGGCCTTCTTGTAATGAGTCCAAAACTGAACACAAGTCTGAACACTCCCTTGTAAGTGACGAGTGTGCTATATCCTTCTTTACATCATACAAAACTTACAGTCAACAATGTTCAGCTAAATATATCTCTGTGCATTTTTGGATATGTTAATCCTTAATAAATTTCAGATCAGTTCCATACACATAATGATGATAATAAACTGTAGGAGATGCTACTGGCATCTGTCTAGGAAGGAAGTTAAGCATAAGTGTCATTCAAAGGAATGGTTCCTCTAGGCAGATATTGTATCTCTGTAATGCTCCAAATGTGCAGTAGCCTTCCAGAAAACATGCATCTAAAAATTATTCTTAATCTTAATATCTATGTAACAGTGGAACAACTGTCCCACAGCTTTTTCCCTTTGTTCTAATTTCTAGATAGAAGCACTAGATAATCCAGTTTCTTAAGGAAAAAACGCAGAGTGAGTCAGTAGTAAACGTAATTCTACATCTTGATTCATGTGTCAAAAATCCAATCATTAAAAAAATTCACTGAGAGAATTTAATCTTGGATTGCTGAATCTAAAACAGAAATAACAAAATTAATGACATGAGGAAAAGCATATTTGTTAAGTGAAAATCTCATTTATAAAACAAATCTGTGACTTCTTCCACTTCTTTAATACTTTTCAACTTTTTTTTTCAACTGCCTCTTTTTAGAGAAGAACAACTATGTTTTTGTATATTTGAAAATATTTCTAATCCCAAAAGTCTCACTTTTTATTATTATTGACACACTTAAGAGCAATGAAGCATTCTCCATTTCAAAACAAAGAAAAAAAAAAATTAACATTCAACAAAACTTCACCAAAACCATGAGCAGTAAGACTTTGCCTGACCTGGACTCTCAGGAATTTCTTTCAATGGTCTCAACCATTTAACCAATATTCTAAAAACAATCCATCAGCCAAATAATATTTTTCATTTAAAAATCCCGAGCACTTGAATTTTCCACTCAGAGAATGTCATTTTTTGCAGTGAAGCAAAGCAAAGCTTTAAAAGGGTTAACCAAAGTATCTTGCTCTAAGAAAGCTAACCCCCACCCCCATATCTACCCTACTCAGAGGAAATTTTGTTCTGTTCAGTTCAGTAGACCTAGACCCACAGAAGAACACTAGGAGCATTACACAAAGGGCTTAGGGGTAATAAATTAAGGCAAAGTAAGCTAGGGTAGACATCTGAATAGGTAAAATAGGCCTGAAGCCAGGGCTTTCTCCAAGCTTCAGTGACTGGGGCAAAGACGATGGAAAGTTAGAGAGGTCAAAGTGAGGAAGACTTCAGGGACCCCAGACTCAGTGATGAGGTAACAGGATGTACCACCAAATTATTCCCCAAAAGGAAGACCACGCCCTGGACTCCGCCCTAACTCCACCTGTTATGAATATTGTAATCTAATAATGTAATAGTATGAATATGTATGTAAAGATGTTGTAATCATCTTCAAAAACTGTATAAATTACCTGCCTTTACACTGACCACTTAGAAGCTCTTTGTCCAGCATGAGCTGGGGGCTTCCCGCGATCGCAAATAAATACCTTGCTGTCTAAGGACATAAAACTCTGTCTCTAAGCAGTTTATATATATGCCTTTTTGGGCTTCAGCAGAACAGATAATACATACCACTTGATCACTGTCAGGTATCCCCATGGAGAAAGAAGAGAGATACTTTATGTTGCCACAGAAGACTGTTTATTGCTAATCTTATTAGAATTATTTTTTATTATTGCTTATTTCTAATCTTGACATACTGGAATATATCACACATCACACCTTTGTTTTGGGCAAAGAAGTCTCAATGTGGGCTCTTCCATAGGCTGCAGTTCCCTCAGGGATGTCCCTGCCCCAGCATGGATCTTCCCTGACCTACAGTCCCATCAGAAGGCCCTACTCTATCACAGAGCATCTCATCCCAAGAGTGTGTTTCTAGGATTGTTCCCCACAATGTCCCCTTCCGCATGACTCTTCCATTTTTTTCTCCAAATCCATCTCTTCACATTTCTCTTCAAACAACACCTTTTTTTATGTCCTCCACTGTTCATATTCACATCTCCTTTCTGTGTGTCCTCATATGCGTCCTCACCTGCCTCGTCTCGTTTTCCCTTTTGTGTTTCTTCTTGGATCTCCTGTGAGTAACAGCTGCTACTTTTACCCAAATACATCTAAGCAGAGGTGCCACATGATCCTTATGTGAGTTAAAGTTTTGACATCTGACAGGCTGCTTCTATCCAATGCTGAGCCATCTGGAGCCAGCTTTGACTGGCACCAACATCATCCCTGCTACCTACTCAAACCTTGCCAGTTATGCCCAATACAGAAATCCATTTTTTACTCACCAAAATCACCAAGCCAGGTGTCTCATCTCAGCCTTATTTCAACTGTGCAAGGTATATACTCATGCAATTGTCTCTGACAGTATCTCCCTACCCAACCCAAACTCACCATCTGCAACACTCTTCTTTGTGGTTTTGCTGGATCTTTCCTGTGTTTGACAGGATCGATGCAATTTCTTGACAGATGGACTCCTGCATTCAGTTCTGAAGCTGGTATAAACTTGCTATGGCCTGAGGTGCCCTAAGAACACCAACAACCAGTTCAGCCCTTGGGAGGTCTATTAGGCATCTGTAAATGCCCAAGTAGTTATGCCTTCAGCCACATGCCTTCCCTGCCTTTTGGTGTACTGTGTCAGCTCTGAAACTGTGAGAACATTAGATATGAAAATGCCATAAATACACACCAAACTCAACAATTTCAGTCAAGGAAAATGCCTCTTATAGCTACAAACATGACCGGAAACATACGGCCCTGTAGGCATCACAGTTACTCAAAGTTACATAAATTTTCCTGTGACAATTGTGAAATTGGAAATTCCTGTGAAAATATATTCTGCTTATCAGACACAACAACATCCACTTAAGGTATCACCACAGACAGCAACCATAGATACACCAAAAAAAGTAGTACACAGTATATACCACCCAGACTTGCCTAACTGTACCCATTCTGAAAACCCTTGGCCTGATATGTTCTCTGCTTCATGCGGCACATCTGTAAATCCTACGACAGAAATAGGAGAATAGGTTTGGTGAATCATGTTATTACATTCTAACATCAACATCATTATACCATTCCTTTGGCTGACATTGTCTGGGCTGTGCCATGGGAAAACATGAAAAGCCTGGGACTGTTGGCTTGCATAAGTTTGACAGAGTCAAACACAAAAGGGGCTCAGTTGTGCAGTCTATGGGTAGTGCCATTTTAGGGTTGTACATAGGTCTCTTCTGTTTGATTGGAAAGAGAGCCCAGGAATAAAGTAATGCATACAAAACATACCATATGATGGCATCACACGTAGTGAGGCAAATAAAAAATATACTATTGGAAAATTTCACATTTGATTTTCCACTTATCTTATTCACAGTGAAACTAAGAAAATTAATACAGCTATTAAAGTCTCTAGGATACATACTGACAGGATTCTTTTAAGTAATAGCATAAATGAATTGAAGGAAAATTTGTTTAAAATCTAAGGGCCTTTTTCCTAGGGATAGATTACATTGACATCATTTACATTAGAAAAAAATTCTATTAAGCCATGTATTTGAAAAATAACTGGATATAATTTAAAGAACAAGATAGTCTTGTTTGTCATCACTAAAAATAACCATTGCTGTTGCTCCTTGTTTTGAAGGAATGAATGAAGTGGTGTTATCCAAAATACAAAATGTCTTTGGGTAATCATTATCCCAAACCATCGGCAATCTCCTACCTCTGTTACATTCTTCACATACAGACTGAAGACACATAAAGAAACCTGCCATGTCCTACCAAGGGTGGGAACAGCACCAAACCCAAGAGCTGCCTCATTCCCTAGGAGGTGTCCAGTGCAGTGCCTGGGACTGCTCCTGTGTCTCCTAGCTGTCTGCCTGAGCTCCTGGTTGAGCTGATGTCTGTCTTCCAGCCCCTGTCCTGACACACCACAGGGAGCCCCACCACTCCCAACCCCTGGAAGCCACCAGCCCTCACAGCATCCTGAGAGTGTAGTATTGCCCTGGGAGCACAGATCTTCCTCTACAGAATGTTTTTTGTTACTATAAGCTCTCAGGGCTGCTATGAGAATTAATTAATTAGTCTTGGCAAAGTGCTTTGACGTCTTCAGATGAAAACTACTATGAACAGCCTCATTCCTCAATCTGCTGCTGCTTATTCTTGTTTTGTAGCTGTGTTCCTGTCTGATTGTCACACATATGCTTTGTATTACCCTTACCTCATGCTCTGGATCTCATAATGAAACACGCAGTCTCATGTGCCTAGGCCATCCAACAACATGTCTGAGTGAGAGGGAAGTTGTGCTAGGGTGATGAAAACATTTTGTGGCACTGTAGAAGAAATAGTGCCTCCTACTAAGCAGGAGAAGTGATGGAGGGAGAGTTTTAGCAGTTTAAAGTGCTATTCAGGTCTTCTTGCACTGCAGAAATCTCAGCTGAGAGACTTTCGTGCATTTCTTTTTTCTTTTTTTTTTTAAGAAAATGTCAACTGCTGACATGCAGGAAACTATTCCGATTTTTTTTTTTTTTTACTTAAAAAATAAAACAACATACTACTGTGATTTTGGCTTTATATGCATCTGTATAGTGTTTCCTTAGTTAAAATCTGGAATGTGACTGGGAAAATTATTTTGTGCTATACATTGTCAATGTAAAGACAAAAGAAAAGGTGGGGGAGGGAGCTTGATTTGATTTCAATGCAGAAAATTAATGAAAACCAGAAAATGGTCTTGTTAAATCAAACCTTTTTGTTCAGAAACTATGATCCATCTCAGCCCAGAAATTAGGTAAAAGTTTAGATCATGATCTGAGTGGTGGTTACTGCTCCATAGTCAGTGTTTGGTTCTGGGTGGAACTGTACACTTTGTCTGGTAGTCTCTGACAACGTTGCACAAAAAAACCAACTCAACCAATGTGTGTTAAATATCCTCCATTCTTTCATGCTGAGAGAGACTTTTTTTCAAGTTCTTTGCAAGAGGAGAGAGATGACAAATATTCCAGCCTTTGCCACAGTCTTGTTCCTTTCAAACTGACTGTCAGCCTCCAGGCCTTCCAGATCTTTCCTTCCATAAGCTCTAAACTTACACAATAAAATTATTTAAAACACATAGGCTTCTTCTAATATATTTGCTTTGTTCACCCTTATATATCACTACCTTTGAGTTCCATAACCGGATTTTTTTCCAGTTTCTATGTTCTTCATATAACAGCTAAAGAATGTATTCATTGATGCTTAAAATCTATTTTACATTAAATTAATATATAACAATTTTCAAAATTATTATTTTTGGATTATTTAAGATAACTCAGTCCTTAACTAAGTGATTGAAAATCCACGATTCACTGTCACATCCTGTGTCAGATCCTATTACCATGTTAAACTCAATTGTTAGGATAATTGGGTTAATGTGCATTTATTGATCTCTTTTTAGTGAAAAGAAAATAGCTTTTCATAATCTTGTGTTCTAATAGATTGGGATATTTCTGTTTTTGCTATGTCTGTAAAAGTAAAACTATGATGAACTTACAATCTTTCTGCAGAAAAAATGCAAAAATAGTAATATTTCAAAGCTGGATAAAAGCATGAGAATGTCTGTCATAGAGAAGTACAGGAGTAGGAAGGCATTCATTGAGTTCACTGTGATTTATAATCAATATTAACTACATAATATACTGAGAAGTGCAATACTCAGAGAAAAGGTATGGTTGGTACTGTTCTTTTATCCTATGAAGGTCATAATAAAATGGGTGAAATGAGAAGAAAAATTGATGGAAGATAGTTTAAACTACAATGGGGAAAAAGAAAACATCTGTTTTGATGAAGAATTCCCTCCAGAAATCTTGCAAAAGGACTGACCTCTGCTGTAAATTTGCTTGAGAACTAGAACAGAAAGTTTAAATGAGATCTTTAGTGATTTCTGGCCTCACTGAAAGCTGGAAAATGACAATTATTCAATTTAAGAGTCTCTCTGTCTCAGAAGGGTAGGAAAAAGGGTCTGACTTGATGGCTCGACAGACTAATGTTACAGCCTGTAGTCTCTCTTGTTTCTGAGAACTGGTGTTCTAAACACCGCTAATCATGTCAACACATTTGTTTCTTATGTCAAGTACTGGAAGGCTTTGTGAATTGATCTTGATTTCAGTTGAAGGGAAAAAGAGGAAGAAATATTGATAAAATTCCCTAAGGAATTTCCAGGTAGATGAATGTAAGTAATTTCACCAAGTAAAATTCCCACAGAAGCTTTAAAGTGCCTTAATGTTTCTCCTAGTTTTGCTCGCCTCTCTTAATGATCCCCCATAGATTTTCTTTCTGATAAATTTTGAAATACTCTAGGCCAAGGAAGGGCCAGTACTATGAACTACCATCTTATATTCCTCAGTAGAGCAAGGAAGCTAACAACACTATGAATCCTTTTTTTTATTACCTTCTTTACTAATTCTTCGTAAAGGGTTCCTTGCTGTACAGAGCTGCCTCTCTCAACTTAATACTACTACAAGGAGCATTTCTGTGTCATTCTGAATGAAGTGTTCAATGCAAATTAGGGAAACATGGTGTCATCCTGGTCAATCATAAGGTGTAACTATAAAAATGGCGAAAGTGTACTTGTGTGAATGTTAAATTGAAAAATAATGTCTAGTTGTTTCTAATTTCCTGGTGATGATTTCATCCCAATAGAGAGGTAAGTGTCATGAAACTGAGGTTCACAGAGGTAAGTGTTGGAACAAGTGCTCCCTACTTTTTCTAATCAACAGGCCTCCTCATCATGTTTTCTCTGTTTCAGAATGGGTTTCGTTGCTGATAAAAAGCTTGTTCCTGCTATCCCCTTCTAACCTTCAAATTTTAAAATAACATTAGTCATGTTGCCTTTCCCACAATTCTTCCAAAGCAACAATCTAGCTTCCATTATTTTCTGAAATTAAGCTAGAACGAAGACACAGAATGAAACATGAATTGTCACAATTAGATTATTAAATTTGATTTCTAAAGACCAATCCCAAATACTTTAAAAAAATGTCAGAAATGCTCTCAAGTACTCCTTGCTCCCTTGCTAGTATGTCTTTTAAACATAATCTCTGGGTGCGGTTTCCCCAAGGCTTACCATTTTGTGTTGGAAAGGTCACACTATTACTGAATGATGATTAACACAATATAACCGTCATTAATAACTAGGAATTGTAAGCAAAGCTATCTGGTTTTAGCACTGAATCCAAATACTTTTTGGGAATCTACTGAAGAGGCAGATTCCCATAATCACCAATTCATAAAAAGGGAATGGGAGATGGTATGCTCATTCCCAGAAGAAGGAGAGGCACAAACCTGTAGTGACTATGACAGTGAAACCCAATTTAGCAGGCACTCATCTCAAATTCAAGCCCGTCTTCTGATTACATTTCCAGGTCCAACCCTCCCCTAACAACTGGTCACATTACATAGTTCCTGTTCTCGTTGCAGTCTTTCTCTCTCTTGACAGCTTTCCTGGTTTAACTAACATTGCCCACCTGTACCTAGAATGGAAATGGAAGATGATCAGAAAAGGAAGGCAGGGCAAATATGGCAAATTATCTTTGACAGGAGTGAAATAATTCTCAATCAGCATTAATTTATTTAACTATTTTTGTGAATTGAAAACTATTTCATTTGGAAAACAAATCTTTTTTTCCCATTGTTATGCTCTTATATTTGAATATTAAAATACCAGTCAATTTCTTTATGGAATTTTCTTTTCCTATTTGCTTTTTTAACAAAGCTTTTCATAGATTCAAATGAAACCATAAAATGAATGGATAATAAGAAAAACAAAAAATCCACAAAAATTAACAAAATAAACTGAAATTCTAGAAAACTATCCCTTCACAGTTCTGTAGCAAGTCTTCCTCATATAAATTGAATGTAGCCCTACAGCAACCAAAATGTGGATTATGGAAGCCATCAAACCTCAGAAGTATGCCGGTTATTCAAGCATCCCATTTTCTGTTTGAACAACGGATTCAAGAAGAAAAAAAATCCTTCAAATTAAAGACAATGGACACAGATATAGAAAACATTTTCTTCTTTTTAGTACAAAAGTATTGACAACATTTCAAGCATTTTATCATTTAGTTCACTTCAAGTAAAATCAAAACCAGAATACTTACCATGTGTTTAATCACTTTCCACTGCATTTTCCATATACATATTTACACAACTACCTAAAAAGTTAGTTTTGAAAGTTTGCTTAAATCCATCCTTGCAATAAACTATCAAAGAGAACAGACTTGAGCTTGGACACTACTTTAATTTCCATCTGTTCTATGATACTGCAAATATTTCAGAATGCATTTGATGTAGAACATTGCAAACATTATTCTGCAATTCCCGTTATGAAACATAAGTATGCTAGCAATCCAACAATAACATGCCACACAGCATTTGTCTATATTCCTCTACATTACATAACCCAGTTCTCAAAAAAAAAAAAAAGGATATTCAGCGTCTGGTGGACATGAACTGTATAATTTTACTGTTTTAAAGAGTCTCATTTTGACAAAATAAGCATCGTCTTTATGTAACAATGACTTTTTAAAATCTCAAATTTTGCACATACAACAATAACAATACATACTGTAGGGTTTCCACTAGAATTTACAAGGCAAGATGAACATGTAAAAATAAGAACATTCCTAAATCCATTTCCCCTTGTCATATCCCTACACAATACAGCATGCTTACACACATTGTCACTTTTTTTTTCCCAATTAGGTGTTATAAAAATCTAACAAGTTCTTTTATTTTATTACTTTTCTAAGTAGCCTTTTTAAAGGGCAATTTGTATTGACCATTCTTGCATTCTCAGAGTTCACAAAAGACAGGACTTGCTTTAACTAAGTTCTAAAAAATATGTCCTACTTGCCCCTTAAAATTTCATAGTGCAGTGTTTACTTCTTTGTGTTACTTATTATGCCTCCTGACCCAAATCTGAAAGATTAAGTTCCCTCAGGAAAAAGTAATCCAAAAGTTTTGATAAGAAAGACACAGTCAGAACAAAGCTCCTGCTGCAGAGAAGTTAACCTCTTGGTAGGGCTTAATATAATTCTCCTTTGACTTCAGGTTGATAGCAAGACGTTGTTTTATGCCCTACAATATTGTGTGCTCGCAGAGGTCATGTGTCACGCAGATATGCTTGCTTGTATTGAGTGGCCTTTTAATTGTCTGTCAGTTCTGTCTGGGGTCCTGCCTGTGTACACTCCAAATGCAAATATGAAAAGCATGAAAGGTGGAGCAGAGCCTGTGCTTTCATCTGTGTATCATTTTTCAGAAGAACTGAAGCTAGCCTGCCATTGTATTACGACCCATGCATTAGACACTCTTGTTTCACAGTAGCACAAATCATAGTGGGAATAGGGGCCAATCTGTCAAGCAAGGCTTCCAGGCAAATTCTTGTTCAACACAATGGGAAAAGGTACAAAATTCCTTTCTTCAACCTCTCACTAAGAAAGGTTGCAGGACCTCTACCAATGCTGACAGTTTGCCTAAATATGATGCCCTGATGATTCATACCGTGGTGCTTCTGTTGCGTTGTCTCAGGGACAACCTCCACGATTTTTTTGTTTCCTTGAGTAAAGGACCTTGCTCTTTGTCATTTTGCAACACTGAAATCACAAGTGTAATTTGCTTTTGCATCACTTCGCTCTTTAAAACTATGTCCAATTGTCCTAGCCCGTTACGCTTTCAAATTGTCTCAACAGGATATTGCAAGTGATAACTTTTATATAGGTAAATCGATCATTAAGCGTGCAAAACCAAAGAGAAGTATACCTCAGTAAGGATCACTACATACCAAACATTAGAAATTACTACTCTGAAATCAACGTGAGGCTTTCTGGGCACCCCATATACTTTCACTTGCTAGTTTCAGTGGACTCGAGTAAACACATGGGGTGAACTAATTCTGAAGATGAACTTTCCTGCTGTTCTGTGTATTTGCTACTGTGAGTCTGTGCTTCTAGACAGGAAACTAGCTCTTGTGTATGAGACACACTGCTGTGGGTGGCCTGTGTCAGAGAAATCCTCCAAGGAATCTGGAAGCTGGTTGTTAGTTGCAGAGACCACCACAAAATATGATTCCTCTCATGCTGTTTCTAGGTCCAGTGCCTCTCCTGACCTATCTCTTACTTATGGTTCCACCTATACACCTTCCTGAACCACTCTGTTAGCATGTGTGTCTGGGGAAATTCTCTGGGACCAACAGATCATGGTAGTCAGTACCACCACTGTCTGGCTGGGGAGACATTGGTCCATAAATATTCTCACTGAAGTCAAACCTGGCTGTTTCAGAAGTCAGTGCCATATGGGCAGCATGTGATTGCATCTGTATGACAAAATGTCACTTCACCTCTTATGGGCAATTTTAAGTATTAATAAGTAAGAAATAGCAGTGAAATTAGCCTTTTATTTGAAAACCTTGAGTTTCAGTATGTTTTCTGGTGACATATGTCAACATCTCCGAAGTTGTCACTTATGACCTTTGTCTGCCCTTTCAAAAAGTGATAAAATAAGTTGTGTATATTTGGATTCCTCCTAATAATACACAGACCTCTGCCATGTGAACAACTGAATGATTTTTGTGGGCATAAATTGCTAACATGTGTGTTCACATGCTCCACTATCTCTAATGAACAGTATTGTGCGATAAATATAAACACTTTTATAGCTACTGATGTGTAAATTTATATACATACGCAGTCAGTATTATGCTGCATGATAATGAACAGTTGATTTGACAAATTGTTTGGAACAGGCATTCAGAAAACCATTGTCTAATGAATTTCTGTGGGTTGAGCCGCATGTCTCCTTTTTACTCAACTTGTTTCTAATAACTTATGTCTTTGGACTATGAATTCTGTACTTGGTTCGTATCACTGAGAGGAGTCTCACTGTTGAACTAAAATGGAAACAGCAGGCCCAAGTTCTGCAGCCTTTCTTCTGCCAAATACCACAGTTATTTTAAAGGCGTTTGCCAAACCACTTATGAAAATTTCCATACAGGAAAAAAAAAGGATTCAGTAAAGTTGTAAATCACAAGGCAAATATTCTTCATTTGACAACTTTGGTCTTCTTGTGGTCTGTAAGAGAGCAATGAGTGGTTGAAAAAAGGCATGATGATTTGACTTTTCGTTGTTCGAATCAGTTCACTGGCAGTCAAAAATTTTCAGGAAGCCAACACTGATACATGTACAAATTCTTTTCAAATGTAGGGAAAACTGTCAATTCAAGAACTTTACCATGGCTTTACCATGGGTCTAACAAACACCAGATTTATTACAATAATCATGAATTGTCACTTCTTGGCAATACATTATGTTTCTCACTTTGCCTACTAATTGGTAAATTAATTCAGTCCACCAGAGATAATATTAAAGAATGTAGGTAATTTAGGAGAATGATGAAAAGACTAAATCAACTAGCAGCAACTTTTAATTTTCATGGACAACTATATACTTTTTGAGCCCACTAGTGAACTCAGTCTTGAATGACATATTTGGAGTATGTGAGATGTTCTTAAGCACTACACTATTTCTAAAGTATAAACTTTCAGTATTCACTTACATACTTTTCTTCAGATGATAGCATTCTGATACAAACTGAAGACGACCATAATTTTCTTTCAAAAAGGCAACCTTGCTATCAAACATTCAGCTAGAAAATTCCTCAATGGAAAGTTCCTTTATCAAGATTGTATGCAAGAGACTTTTGAAAGTCAATGGTTTAAAAAAATCTCTATTTTCTGTGTGTTTTTCAGATGCATGCTTCAAACTGTCAGGGTTTTGTTACTGTTGATAAAGCTGGCCAGGGATTGATGCCCGGAGGGGGGTCTGACTTGAAATTATGAGGCAAAGCTTGAGTTTAATTCTCTTGGTAGGACAAGCAAAGACAGGAGACAATACAGTCCTGTTGCCATCTTACTAATGGCTAATCAATGATGATTACTTGTTACTAAATACCTTCATTTTCTAATTTAAAAGACATATTTAGGAGCCAGTTTTCAGCAGAAATATATTTATCCCTTTATTAGTCTTATCATTGAGAAAAGTGACTATCAAATATAGAACCCTAAGACCTAAATATGTTATAATATTTTACTGTACTGTGAGTAGAAATAACTGCAAAACTGAATGTTAACTTACTTTCAATAATTATAAAAATGTACATTAATATGTGTGACAAATCTTTATTTATTTGTCTGTAAAGAGGGTCCATTAAATTCCTATTTCAAACTAAGCACTGTAGAGGCTATGAAAAAAAATATTCTTTACTGTTAGTCTTCAACTTGCTATGTACAAGAGAGACAACCCAAGAAGGTCAGCACAAATGCCTGAAGTATTTAACAGAAAAAAACTATGAAAAATACTTGATTTCTAGGAAATATGGAGCCCTAACTTTGACATGTCATCACATGCACAATGCAGGACAATAAGGTAGTCCTTTTTATTTCAAATTTAGACACACGCAAACTGTATAACATGTATTAGCACAAATTGACATTCCAAATTGTTCCTTACAGTAAATGCAACTCGGAAACAACCAATTGAAACATTTTACATTAAATGTTATAGTTCACAGGATTCATTTCACAGGATTATAAAAACATTGTGGTATCTCTTCTGATGCAAGTTCAAATACTATGACCTCAATATATAACTTGATGTGAGTTTCCTTGTCTCAACTTATTTTCCATCCATACCACAAATGAGCGTGAGGGTAAGTACTGAGTGAAGATTGCTACTAAACCCATACTTTTTAAATGCTGTCCTTTTGAGCCTTTTTAACCTCCTGCTAAAGTATAAAATTCCAGGCCAGCTTATACTTTGGCAGTTTCACCCACAGAGTGAGGTAGGCAGAGCGCTAAGAAAACCTCCAGCCTTTTTTTCAGCTGTCTTTGAGATTAGGTGTGACATTACCAAGGAAGAAAAGGACGGAAAAGGACTTTTTGCCAATGTGCTAAGAGTCCAGTTTGGCATGAGCATGTGAGGTATTAGCAGCCATACAGTGTCCTGATATGTTTTGAGAGATCAAAAACAGTTGCTGGCACTGTTACACATACCCAAGAGAAAATCCTTCCACAAAGTAGGATCCATCCCCAACCTCCCTTCTGTTAGTGTGACTTCAGCCAAAGCAAAGTTTTCATGACTGGCATAAAACTCAGTGACTCTACTCCTGTCGATCAGGCTTCTGTTGCTTTTGGTACTGTATAAACACACATATAAATTGCCACACATAATTTATATATAAAATAGAAAAGTCTGTAGAACAGAGGGCCTATGTAGGACAGAGTTCATGTAAAATATTCTGGTTTTGAAAACTATGAAAAGCTGAATTTTTGAGGCAATAACTCCACACCCTCAAAAGCAAGGAAAAGCCAAAACTGTTCATGCAAACAGATAGTAAAAATAATAATGTGATATTAAGGCAATGACATAGCTTTTTTTCTTATTGTCTTATTGTTCAGTCAGTTCATCCTATGAAAGTATTTGTGCTTGGAATTCACGGGAGATTAAATTTTTGAGGACTGAAATTCAAGCCATGAGAGGGAGTAGCAAGAGTGAATACAGCCCAGTATGGACCCAAGATGACAAAAATCTAGTTACCATTAACTTTTTAGTGATTGACTTAATTCATGACCCACATAAAGTAAAGATGCTAACCTAAAGCTCTGGGAAGGAATTTTTTCCTTAATATGTGTAAATAACAATTTTGTACACTTTCTTTGTTTTAATTCAGACTAATTTTGTGCCATTTTCAGGAACAATAAATTTTATTGAAATCCAATTATTGAATCTCTAATAGTAGTTCTAAGTCAAATATTGTAAAATAAAATAATAACCTAATATAATAAAACAAAATAAAAGCCTGCAACCCATTAGTGTAGGATTTAATGCCAGTTTCACTGGAACAGAACTCGCACACTCAGCCAAAGATAACTGGGTGGAAATGATTTTCAAAGTGCAAAAAAAGGCTTGGCTTGTGGTTCAGTTTTGCTAATTTGGCTGTGACTTTTGTTTATCTGTGTTTTCTCTACAAGGACCTAGAAAGATATAGCAATAAGAAACAGAAAGCACTTTTTTAGTTAATTTCTGTTCCCTTCTTTCTGTTCTGTACAGGCATAAGCTCTGTCACTAGGCTGGGACTGAATGCTAATCATGGTTGTGTTGTGACTTATTACAGGAGAATTTCTAAATTTTAAGACAGGCTTGGAGCACACAACAAGATTTTGGCATAATGAGGTACGTTATGAGTTCAAAATAGTTCTGCAAAGCTACATGTGAGTGACCAAACAATGTGGTATTAAGACATCCTGAAATTACATGGAAGAAATATTTAATCAGGAACAAAATCCTTAATTGTTATGCTGCTTCTATAATGCAAAACTCTGGCTGTTTCAGCTGCCTCCAGCTGCACACCTGTATTTATGATAAGGAATTCTTGTCTCCTGTAAAATATGAAATAACATATTTATGTAACTAATTTCATAAATAAGTCCATTTGTTAATTTCCGTTATATTCATGTGCGTCAATTGTCTTCAAAACGGGGCATGTACACTTCCTTAACCCTAATTTATTGGTATGCCCATAGGCATTGGAAATGTGGTTTGTGACAGATTTTTAAAGGATTCTTCTTATTCCAACTGACTGATGAGAAATAAAAAACCAAATTTTGTGTCGACGGCGCATGAACATACTGGGAACAGAGCAGAAGTGAATTATTTTATCAAAATATGAAGGACACTTTTTTAAACCTCTTGTTACTGTCTAATAGCTTGGGGTTTTTCTCTTTTATTAGGTGATCTTTTAATGTCTTTTCTGCTAATTTATACTCTCAGTAAACATTTGCTCATCATTTTAACTATGGCACCCTAACATATAATAACTTAAATTCATAGTTCATGGTATATAATAAAAAGAACAAGAACAAATATGCCATAAAATTGCATCCAGAAATAATTTACATTATTTATTACTTTTTATAGGCCTTCCTTGTTCTTTCCATGCAACTTTAGGTGGTGCCATCTTACGTCAGTACAGACAGGACAACCATGGTCCTTCTTCAGATTTCAACAAACGTTTTGAGATCTTCTGGCCATCAGTTCTGCAATGTTCAGAAGCACACCTCTTGCCTCACTTTGAAATTTTGTAAGATTGGTCCGATGTTCACAACTGAAGAAAATAATTCATATAGGAACATGAGCTTTAAAATCAAACACACTGTAGTGTCATAATAAAGGGGTGACAGAAATTGCTGTGGCAGAGAATCAGACAATTCTCCCTTTGCTAAAACACCTAGTAAGGTTGTTATGGAAAGTGAAAATTAATTATGTTGGGCATGGATGGATGGATGATGGAATCTGGAATGCCTTTTTCAGAAAAAGTAAAAATCTTTGCTTACATGTGAAGGCATAAGAATACCAGAATTCTAGTAAATTTATTTGTTCACTACTGCTTGTAATTTTTCTAGTACGTCACTATTAGGATGAAATAAGTACCCTAATAATAATTACTTATTTTAATTTTTGTCGTGTCAGACACCTTCACTAGATACTTGGCAGTAATACTAGGGGCTCGCAGAACAGAACTGAGCTACATTAGAAGAGATCATTTCCTCACTTTTTATTTGTCATTTCAGTAATCTCACTTACTATGTAGGTCCCTTAACAAGTTACATTCATCAAACAGTTCCTATTTTTAAAACCTCATCATTAGCATCTTATAAATCAGCAGTAAGATTTAGTAAGATGTTAACACAAGAAAGCATTCAAAAACATAAAATTATGCAAGTTTATATAAAAACAAAAGAAACAAATCTATGAAATTGTAAACCTTAAATTTTGAAAAAGGGTAATCAATCTAAAGAAATGGGAGCTTTTTACAAACAGCAGGAGCCAAGAACTGAAGTGCAGAGAGGTATGATGTTAAATCAGAAAGTCTAGTTAACAGACCTTTTGCTGTCCTTGTCTCTGATATATTTTTGTCCTCAAGCCATATCAAACCCTACTACCATTGCTAGTTTGAAAAAAGTACTTTATTAAAGCTTAGGGAAAATCTTACCTTCTGAAAGTAGCTTTACTGGAAGAATTATCTAGAAAGTGTTTTGAAGTCCTTAAGTGACAAACAGTTTAGTATGCTCAGGAAGCAATCTGTGAAAGAGCCATTGCATTTTGTCTCTAATCATCTTATTATAAACACTCTTGTTACACTATTCAAATGTTGCTAACCATTGTGTTTGTTATCCCATTGTGATAAGGGCATTATTGCTGTACATATAATCATGCTTTTGTTTGCCTTAGGATTTTGAGGTTCCTATTTAAGTAAAAGTATTTATGAAGGTTACAGTTTAAAGCACTGTACTACTGTTTCTTCAAACAACAGTAATCAGTATATAGATTTAGCCCTAACAAAGGGAGACAACATTTCTCCTGTGCAAATATTCAGGCATGTTTTAACCTTGGCAATCAATACAGCATAGTAACAAAGCTGGTGTACAAAACTTGAGATTTAAGACAACAAATATTTACTGTAGTTACTTCAAACCTTTCAGTATACAACTGACAATTACATCTTTACTTTTATGCTTTACTAGTAGCATTTGAAATTTCATGCTTAAATAGTTACTCTGAAAAAAAGACTGGTTTGTGTAACTTTAGAGCAAACCATGCAAGCTGTACAGTGTGTTGTGAAAACTGCTGGTGTCATTACTTACAATTCTATGTATTTCTTTGCATTTCTTTTCATTCTGTCATTCTAATTAAATCTAACACTCTCCTTTTAATAACTTTGGGTCTCAATCTAGCATAGGTCTTGAGTTAAGTGTGTGCTTAACTTTAGTGGTACATGTAGTACTTCAGAGGAACAACCTGCAGGGTGGAAGTTAAACATATGTTTAAAAGGCTTTTCTGTTTCAGGGCCATATCTGCTAATCATGAAACTCAAGGCTATTAAGTGTCGTCAAAGCTGAGGAATTTTCTTTATGCTTGTGTCAATCGGTGTCTATTTGGTAATTATTATGGTACAAATACTGTCCACACAAAAGGGAGGATGTTGTTTTCTCTGTAGTGTTCATTTCTTCATACATGAGTATAGCCCATTCTCCTGGGATTAATGGGACTTCTACATGTGCATGTGGATGCATACTATGGGAAAAGTGGTAGTAACGTGCTAACACTTTACTATTTTATTTTTCTAATCAGTTTGATCTTTATACCACTTTTATTTTAAGTGTGAAACCTCTTTATTTTCATATACTCTCCTGCTGTCCTCAGATACAGGCATTACTGGAGGACCTATGCCTTTTGCTGTCAGCATTCATAAGCAGTGTCCTGCAATCATTCAACTCTTCAGTTACTTAAACAATGACCAAAACATTCAAAAGAGCTGTTGATTCCTGAATCAATTTAAAGCAGTTAAATAAATATCCCCAACAATTTTCAGTAGTGCTTAAGTCCTGTCTGTGTAACAACAGGATAAGTTGAGCTGCACAAGGGCAAAACTTTATTGGAGAGGTGATTATAAACCAGAGTATCCTTAAGAAAATTTCACCTTTATATATTTTCAAGATATTCAGTCAAGATGAAAGTAATCTTCCCAAAAATTTGATCTAGTAGGACTTGATCCATCAGCAAGCAAAAGCTCTTCACTGGTCCCACTGGCACAAGAACACACTAAAATTTCTTCCCTAGAGATATAAAGATAAATTTTTGATGAGTTTTACAGGGAAGTAATTTCTTTCTTTGGGAGCAGACAAGGTGGGATTTGTGTGCTAAATGAGAACTTTCTTTCCTTCTTTCTCCATTTGTAGGAGAAATGCACACACATACTTAAATACAGATAGCCAGTCTAAAGTAGTTCAGCCAGAACGGTGCTGAGTTGTTGTGGTCCTTACTTAACTTGGGTCAATGAGAATTACAGATTCTCCCTGGATCAATCCCAGAGTGTAAGGAGGATTAGCAGCAACTTTTTCCAGAAGAAAGATGAAACTGATTCTTCTCCACTCTGAATGTTTGAAAGATTTACAGTAATGACACATGCCAGGTCTAAAAATCTATTCAAGAATCAGTAAATTCAGGTCCTTTTGGTGTGCTTTAAGAATATTATGATATCAATTTCTTTTGGCAAGAAAGGCCTAAGAGTAATCTTTTCCTGCATTCCATGAGAGTTATTAGTCAAAGTAATAGTTTATTTTTTTACCAGAAAAATAAACCATAACACACTCAGGACTGCAGTTCACTAAACCATAATTCTATTTTGTTTGACTTACAAAGTGCTTTATATTTTGAAAAATTGTTCTGTAATGGATGAGGGATTTGTGAAAAGTTCTACTCCACCTTAATTTGCTAGCTCTATTGGAATTGTGACTGAATGAGACCACCAAGAATTATCTTCCAAAACTGTGCTATTGATGAGATAGCATCATTTATAAAAGAATTCATGCTGAAAACAACTTTAACCTGCCCTGGTTAATCTTTGTTTACAACATGAAAGTAACACTGAGTTAAAAATAAGTCTTCTATAGAAATTGTAGATCCTTCAGTAAAGGGAAAGCTGAAAGAAAGGGCTGTAACAAGTTAATAAAAGGAAAATAAATGTTAATAAAGTTATGTTTACAAAAGAAGATGTAAAATATATATACTGTGTCATATAAAGTATATGACATTCAAAACCTTCCATGCTGCACCTTAGTAATTATGGCATACACATGAAATTAATTCTGTTCTCATAATAATTAAATAAAAGCTTTATGACAAAGACAGATATGTATGCACGGCATGCCAATATATAGCATCTAGCATAAAAGACTACATTCCAACATACATGTTCCTCAGGAATTTAATGAATGGGGTTTTTTCATTTCTCAAAAGAAGAATATTGCATCACTGTATTATTTTTTTTATTTCCAAAATCTAAGGAAATAACTTATACCTATACATGCATTCATACATATAGATGTCTACAGAACACAGAACCAAGCACTGTGAGTCTAGCTCTTTAAATGACTGTTAGTAAATTCATCCTTCAGAAAACTCTTTGTTTCTTAGGTAGAACAGAGAAGATGTGGTTGGAAATGCAACAGCAGTGGATTTTTTTTTTCCTGAAACAAAATTTTATTTACTGGAAATGATGCTGTAAACCTTAAGAGCATCCATGGTAAAAGACAGTAGCAACACAGTAGTCTTTAGAATGTCAGTGACAAGACAGTAAGACACAAACTACAATGAAAATAACAGGATCTATGCAGCTTATTGTCATCTATTTCATATGCAATATTTAGAGTGACCCTTCCCACAAAACCATTTGATAAATGTTGAGAAATTTTGTTGGGTTTTTTTGTTGTTTGTTTGTTTGATCTGCATTACTTTTCTACACACTATAGTTTTTCTTTACACATAAAGTTACCCTCACAATAGCTGATTCTCAATAATTTTGCACATGTATAAATGCTTAGTTACTAAATGATAGTGTTCTTAATGAAAAAAGGGTTCCAGAATTCCAATGAAAATACATTTGCTATAAAATTATTTAGATCGCTTCAAATATTTACTATTATCATGCTTTGAGAACCTTAAGTGGTCTGTCCTCTGTTGAAAAGTAAATTTTCCTTTCCCTTTGATAAAGGAAATTCCATGTTCCTTTATACTGGTTAGTTGACTATATAAAGTTTTTTGACATTCTAGTTCTCAGAAATTCTGTTACTGATTTGGAATTGAGTTCCTTATGCCCTTACTCTCTCTTAGATAAATAACTTGGTATGACTTTAAGTAGAACAGAAGAGAAAAGAGAGATATGCCTCTAGAAAGGGACTTTGAAGTAACACCTATTTTAAAGTTCTATGAGGGTAAAATGTTAGAGTAAGATTCAAAAAGGACATACTTGTGAGCAGGAAGCAAATACTCTGATCACAGATGTGTGAAAATTCATTGCATGACACTTCTATTTATTATACAAATGTCATTTCTACATACCTGGTGTGCAAAACAGAGAGAAACAGTACCTCACCAAAAAAACCCGAAACCTGAACCCACTTACACAGAAAGAATGTTATTTAAATTGTGAAATGAAGCACTTGAGAGTTAGGAAATGACAGAAGGCAAGTTATTCAGGTAATGTTAAATATGGCATGTTCATAATATAAAGTACAGTTTCAAAAGTATCTAGATGTTGTATGAAGAAGAGTTTTAATGGCACTTTGAAGCCTGATGGATTTCTGCATTGGTAAAATCTCATCAACAATCCTACTCATACAATATTTTTTCAATAAAACTATACCCTTATCCAGGGCTGGGTATTTGCATACGGTCATAGGAAGCCAGTTCTTACCCACACAAGATTTTCCTTTGTAGTTTGTGAATCCTTCACAAAACAATACACTCAGTCTCCTGGTTATCATAATACTACAAATGTAAAATAAAAATCACTTCTTCACCAGCTGAAAATTTCACATGCTGTGGAACATAATGTAGTGTAAGCATCAATTTCATCCTGAGAATTCCTAACATTTCCAAATTGTATGTGATTGCTTTGTTTCTCCTGTCTCTGCTTTCCACTTTAAACTGCTTCTTTGAACAAAAAACATTAATTAAGACCAGTAAAGAAGTAGTAGTATGTTTGCCCAATGCCAGCAATTTTTATGATGATGTGAGTTAGTTCTGTTGCAAAAAGATTTCACACTCAGCTGACCGTATTGGGTTTTTTCTTCTCTATACTTCTACTCTTGAAGAGGATTGACTTCCTGCTGTTTAGCAGAGGATTAAAAATTCACTGCCACTGCTATGACTGCAGTTAACACAAGTGTTTAGATTTGTCTAGACCAGAACTATGTGTTATGGCAATGTTTTCAGAGGTAATCACAGAAACCCCAGTCCTTGTCTGCTTTCTAGCAACACCAAGAGAATGTCAGATACATACTTTAATTACTCATTATTTTGAAAATATTATTGTTATTCAAAAGTATTCAGCACAGCTTGAGACACCTTCTGCTCTGTAAGTCTGAGTGCCACTATGGAATCAGACTGAAGGCTCCATTATTGCTTGGATAAACTGTTCAAAGAGGTGGTGGATTCAGGTAGTTTGCTTCACAATATGAAACAAACCATCTGATGTTTGTCTGTCCCTTGTTAAAATTCTGTTCAGTCACTTTTCTTTCAACCTCTCATCTCAGCTGCTTGAGTATGCTTGCCAGCAACTGTGACAAAGAAACACTGACAAAATTTCGATAAAATATGACTGCATCATAAAAGAGATGAAAGAGTGAAGTTGTACCTTGTGAAGCATATATTTGAATGTAAAAGGAACAAGCTTGTCTCTTGTATCACTCAAATTATTTAAAATGCATCCAGCGATGATCACCTTTGGTGTAAAAAAAAAAAATGGCTGAAAGAAGGCTGAATCTAAAAACTTTGTTTCAACAGTTTAATGACATAATCTTCTCTGAATAACCTGTTTTAAAAACTGAGTCATTTAGAATTTCATGATCAGAAATTGGGTTTGGGGCTTTTGCTTCTGACTTACTTGAGAAAAGAGGGACTCAGCTGTGCCGGACGATTCTTGGAATCATAATTTCTACATGCTGTTTTCTGAAGCCAAATAATTAGAAGCAGACAAATATTTCCTTGGATATACCAGTTTCAGAATGCAACAAATTTTACCTCAGTGTACTGCAAATGGTGCTATGCCAGGATTTTTTATTTATATGTCATTTGCTCAACACTTTTAGCCAAATATGTACAAAGGCGAACACACTTGTGTTGTGTTTAGGCAGCGTTACAATCTTTGACAGTTCCACAGAGGTTAAACTAGTGTGGAAGCAGAGCAACAGAATGAATCAGGTCTTGAAATGTATCTATACAATAGACAAAACTCATCTGAATGATGGAGTTGAATGAATTCATCTTATTTAAGCTCTCCACAGAGTTGGTAGGACCATTCTGGACATTGGTCATATCTTTGTGAAAAGGATATTTTTGCCTCTTTTTTTTTTTTCACCTACTGACCGTCTAGTACTCATAGGAAGGTCAAATGGAAAGTCACTTAGCTTGTGGAAAATAATGTTTTCCAGGTACTTAGCCATCATATTTTTATTTTTGCCTATGACCTTATCTTTTTACAATTATGAACGCTCGAGAGTACTTCTGAATTTAACTCCATCCTCAAATGAACTACATTCAATTAAAAAATGTTTTTACATTGTTCTGATGTAAATCTAGGTAAAAAGTTAAGGTCAGTGAAAAAATGTACGAGAGTTGCCATTATGTATCATGTCTAAATTAACAATGACTAGACCCTTTTAGATTAAACAAAATATTTTGAAAAGCCTCTTGAGTTTGGACTAAATAGCACAGCTTTCAAACTAAAACCTCTCTAGTTTGCCATTCATTCTAGCAGAGGTGTGACTAATACAGATCGAGGTGAATAGCTGAAGCATTTATGGTGAACAAAAGAAAGGGATACATAAACTTGACATTGAATTATGCCTTGAATG
The DNA here is from genome assembly GCA_013399855.1 of Oxyruncus cristatus. Taxonomy (NCBI): domain Eukaryota; kingdom Metazoa; phylum Chordata; class Aves; order Passeriformes; family Cotingidae; genus Oxyruncus; species Oxyruncus cristatus. The sequence continues at coordinate 1,554,576 of VXAY01004421.1, read as the reverse complement.
TATGTATCTTCTGTCTTTTCTTGTTTCCTTGATCCTGATGCTTTATTCAGTGGATAGAGATATGTGTTTCTATACTATTATGGTTTGAAAACAACACCGAATAATGCAAATAGAAAAAACTAGATTTAGTACCATAAATTTCTAAAATTTAACCATGTAATCAAGAATCTTTCTTTTTCACTCTTGCTATAGAGAATGAACCTTCAGGTGAACTAAAACCTTTAATTACAGGAGTTCTGTGTACATTGCTCATTGATCCCTTGAATACTAAAATCAATGATTATTATATTTTATGGTCTCCAGCAGAAACTTATTCAAAAAAGGAGCAAATGGCTTGCATGAGTCAGTCAACACTCACTGTCATATGTGGGGGTTTGAGGCCCTCCCTGGGACACTTTAGTGGCTGATGAATAAAGCATCTTTTTATATTGTTTGTGCACATCTTTTTGCAAGGATGGTCTGCTTTGTTCAAGACTTTGATCAGCATCTGTCAGCCTCCAAGTCCTCAGAATCGTTTTATTTTAAGGCATTACTTTACTGTAGCAAAATCCATTATTACATTGTGTTATTTTAGATTATGCCAGGAGGTGACAGGATGTCAACAGATGGAATAATATAGTGCCAACTCAGAAGTCAAAATAAAAAGGCTCATATAGATCATAATTTGTGTCAAATTTATTTGATCTGAATCATTATGAACTAGAACATGAGGACACAAGAAAGCACATGTTTTCTCTCCTATTGCAACCTAACGTAAATGTGAACAGTAGCATATTGTTACATCTCACATGGTGAACTGGAGCAGAGAAGAGAAGCCTCTAATAAGCTTCAGGGAAATTACAAATCAGCATAAGCCCGTCTTCAACCAGTGGTATAGCTTCACTATAGACAATTTGCTGTAAACATTAACAAGGAAGTGCTGATACAGTGCAATAAAAAGTTGCTAATAAGACGAAGTCAAATAATGTATTTCGATGCCCTGTTCTTAAATTAAATTTTCAAAACTGGAATCTGTCTTGCAGCATCTAGCAGTTATGGTACATCACCAGGAAGTCTCAAATGACTCAGCTGTTGTAAACAAATAATGGTCAACCTCTGTAAAAAGAGAAAAGCCAGATACTGATCTACAAACCACTTTAGGCACCATAATTAGAGCTGAGTGCAGGAACAAACACATAATAGAAATAAACATGTGCGTATTTTTTCTTCTCTGGAGGTAATTGAAGGTACATCAGAAATTAACCAACAAAGTGATGCTTCAAGAAGGAAAATTACTATTTTCTGTTCAGCTCATCTTCATGTACTACAACTGTTTCTCACACTAGTTATATAAGAGGACCTCATGATTAGTGGAAATAAGAGTCTCCGAGATTTCTGGTGCATCAAAATATTTCCTACATGACAGGTAGCTTTGGTCCTCTTCCATTTTTCATAGCCTTATGAAAAAAAAAAAAAAGCAAACAAAACCTTCACTGCTTTATATATATGAAAAACCAATAAATAAGATTTGATAGTTTTCCCCAAAGCATCAGCGCAAATGTTTTCAGAGGATAATTTGCACAGGAAGACTTTCATAGCTCAGTGTGTCTTATTAATCGTATTAACATGGAAACATAGAAGTTTATAAAGCAATACATACTCTTTTAGAAATAAAATCCACATGAGAAAGCTAACTCCTGAGACACTTATTCTTTTAACAAAATCTTTATCTGACAGTCTTCTATTGAAATCAAAGGAAATGTGCTGAGTAAAACATTTAGGATTTACTGAATAGTAAGAGCTAATCTGAACACACTGTTATCACAAAGACTAACTACATAATATCATATAGTCCCTGTTTTTTCATTTGATATTCATATAAATGTCCATGTCTTTTGTATACTACCTATTGAAAAAGATGTTTCTAATACTGTGCATCTAGAAATTATGTTACTGGAGCTAATAGCCCAACATTAATAAAACAAAACCCATCCTCATCTTTTTTTATCTTAGGATTTTTTTCCCTTTTTTTTACGTTGATATTTTTCAGAAGAAGCATTTATTTCTGGACCATGTAAAAAAGGAAAGAAAAAGAGGAAGAAAAGTGGCCCAAAGAGAGAGACAAAAAACTCCACTTGACCAATTCTAGGTCATTTGGAGATGTTAAAATAGCCCCAATTTATGATTAAAAGAGAGACTCCAGGTGTTTTTATCACTCAAAGTCATGTGCGCATATGTCTTAAAACGTCAGACTAGGCTATTTATGGTCTCAAATAAGTAATTTGAATTTTGTCTTGTTCAAGAAAACTTAATTGTGAGATGGATACTGTCTCTGCAATGGTGGAAAATATGTAGAGCCTCTTGAGATGCTTTACCATGGAAAAAAGAAATGGATGGTAGGCAATTTGAGCATACCTGAATGTTTCTTGGTTCCTGCATACCTGGAACAGGGTTGGCACTGCTGTGTAGGTTTGGACTTCCTCCACATCCTATTCCCTTCAGGTGGTGGCACTGCAGTCTCAGTGAGATGCACCCCAACATAAACCGAGAAGCAAGGATGCAAGAACACTAAAAAAAGGCTGCAGTTGATCAAGTCTGTGCTGGAGACTCCATGTCAATATTTTGGCCAACTTCAGGTAAACGGTACCTGGAAGATCTACTCTGATGTTGCCACTGAAGATATATATGAGTGTCCATGTTGACACATAAAATGTGTTTTCTCACATTCTGCCTCCAGTTCCAGCAACTGAGAAGTCTGTAGAGGTGTCTACTGCTAGCATACATTCTCAGTATACTAGGAGAAAAAGTAAGAAATCAAGTATTTGTTAAAAGACATGAGGCTATATGCATTTATATGACCTTATCATACATCTTTACATTTCATTCTTCTTATGCACATCCACTTATGCTGAAACTTAATTTTAGGCTACGTATATGTTATACATATATCTTCATCTACTGTAATACCATATGATAGAAAATCTTGTTTTATTACTCAAGGATTCTCTGTTCCCCATTATGCTACTACAATTATTTTTTTTTTTTTTAGAACAAGAGTTTACAGTACAATACCTAGCAACGTATGTAGTCATATTAATGAAATTGTTTTATAGTTAGTTTAAAAAATTACAATATATTATTGTATGTATGAAATATGTATAATTTTTTTATAAGTATATTGTATATATGTATAGAAAAAGTTCTCTGAGGAGCTGTACATGGTGTCATGGTTTAGGAATGTTATTCTCCAATTTAGTGCTCCCACTGAAACATTCCAAACCACAAACTGTTCATTCACTACCTCCTTTCCTTCCCCCTCCACCAGCAGTGGGCTGGAGAGGATAATTGGAGGCACAAAAGGTAAAGATCACAGGTTGAGATAAGAACAATTTTTAGTGGAAACTGCAATGCGATAAGAGACAAACAGTACAGTAACAACATTAATAAAAGAGTGTACCAGAAAGGCAAACAACTGACATATGAAAAAAATCTCACCGTGTGGGAACTGGCAATACGGGAACAGTCACCAAGCTGCCCCTGACCAGACTCACTTTCCCCCACCCCTGCAATGATGTGAGGTAGAATAATCACCCCTTCTGACTACTGCCAAAAATTAATCCTCTCCTGATTGGAGCCAGGATACCCAGTTATACGTACCTCTGTAAACCCTGAAGGCTTTCCAGCATAAATGCAATTTCTCAGTGATCACACAGAGTATCATTTCTTTGAAAGAAAACAAACAAACAAATAAACAAGCAAAAATTAAAAATAATTTACAGTATTAGTTGTACTTCATACATATGACGCATATTTTTGAAAAGGGATTTTCACAGGCTTTGACCAAGAAAGTTTGCTTGACTGTTCCATATATGTAAATGTAATATATAACTGAAGCATTTGTTCAATACTATCTACAAGAAAGAGCAAGAATAGAATTAGCAAAAGCAGAGATTACTTTTTCTCACCAGTTTGGACAGCGTAGATTTTATTGGCAATTAGAGAAATAGGCCCTTGGAATGTAGCTTCTCCCCTGTTCTGGCTTATCTCCACATAGCAACAAAGCATGAACAAAGCTGTTCAATTAAAGGAATGTACATTAAAAAATACAATAACTGATTTGCATCATCCCAGTGATTTGGGATTGATGTCTTGTACCTTTTAATAGCACAGCTTGATTATTCAGTCCTCATTGGGTGCCTTTCCAGTCATCAGGCTTTTCCAGCTGCAGACTGTGGTCATTTACAGAGTTTTAGAGACACTGAAGAGGTCTGTCTGAAGGATAAGAAAACACAAATTAGCCTTTGCAGATTGGCTTCAGTCAATGCTGGCTTTGTGCTACAATATCCTCATTCAAACAGTTGGATATATCACTTTGGGCATGTTGTGTCAAAGAATTATACAGAAAATGACTAGAAGGATGGTTTCCCTTTGTGTGTTACTGTAGTTTTGAAGCTTTTGAGGACTTCTGAACTCCTTTGAAAAGCAACACTATATGTATATGTTGTAAAAGGGAGTGGTAGCCCAGTTGAGAATTTTAGGTCAGCCATTTTGCAAAGAAACAAGAAAATGCAAATAGTCTCTTCATTACCTGCCAAAGCAGAAAGAAAAAGACTCCTTTTTACAATTTCTCTGCCTCTAAATGAAATTGTTATAGTGCAAATGATATATTTCCAATACTCAGATGTTTGACTTGATTTCCCAAGTTTATTGATTTATATAGAGAGAAATATATATATATAAAAATTAAAAAATAAATTAACCTAATGGCAGAAAGAAAATGTATGCTCATGGCTTCAGTATTTAAACACATTCAGTGAGAACCTAGTCCACTTTTGGTGTCTTTTTAATTTAAGATTTCACAATTTGAAGCCCATTCTTTTTTCATTAGTCACACATATCATTTGAAGAAGTCACAGGGCTATTTCTTGATCTCTGAATAATCACAAAAATGTGAACCCCACTTTGTGCACGGTGTGTAGAGCAAGAACATTTCACTGAACACAACACCTCTTTAATTCAGCAAGTATAGCTTGAGAATTTTAAACTTTTTCTCAGGAAGTTTGCCCAAACATGGCATTCATTAACTAAATAATTCATTACAACCTATTCACTCAGCTTTATTATTAATAAAATTTCTTTGAAATTGTTGAAAATCCTATGGATTTTAAATTAGTTAGAATCTGAAATTTTTAGAAGTGACTGCATTTCTCTTCCTATTTGACAGCGTTGATACTGTTTCTTTCTAGTGGAATCAAAGAAATTATTCTTTCCTCTAAAAGTAGTCACAATCATAGCAAACCCCCCAAACATTTGTTCTTCTATAGTAATACCCTGAATGTTCAACATATTTTGCAGACTGGCTCTGACAATCAGTTCTGCTTTCTTTGAACCATCTTTTTCCTGTCTCATAATAAAATAGGAACATTGGGGGTGGGGGGGGGAATGTTCATTTGACATGCCTGGTTCATTTTTTCTGCAATGTATTAGGTCGGTCAAGACACTTTCTAGAAAAGATTGTTTGCAAACATATACTTACATATACTTAATTAGCTTTAAATTATGTTCATTTTATGAAGTGTAATTAAGATGTCATTTCTGTTACCAGCATATTTCCCTGCTTACAAGAAACCTTTACAGAGAAACCTAAAGCTGAATGTTGATCTTAGGGATGTTTTTCTCTATTGGGGCATAATAACAGACATGTTGTTTTGTCCAACTCCTGACTCTGCATATGAAATTCATACATCTCACTGGAACAGGGCTTGGCAAAAGCATTTTTTTCATATGTCGTTTTGCATTCTGATGGAAAATCAGAGACCTGAATTTTTAGCTCCACAAAAGGTTACTACTACTCTGACATGTTTTGTGCTAACATGTAAGTATGAAGCCAAAATTAATTGTAATTACAATCATTCACCTTTTGCTTATATACTAGGATTGAACATCCAGTGGTTTCAGCACCATAGCCCTTTAGAATTTTGTCTGCATGGAGCAAATCCTTTTCTTCTTCAGAGAAAAGAAGAAGAAAGAAAGAGAGAAAGAAAGAGAGAAAGAAAGAAAGAAAGAAAAGAAAGAAAAGGGCTTTTTCCTACAAACTTCTGGTGCATTGGGAACACCAAGAGGCGTTTCTGTTGATATACTCTATATACAAGCACTTTCAATTGAGTTTAATCTATTATTTTCTTCTGTATTACACTTCTGTAGTATTTTTACACACTATCTTAAAAATTCGTACAAACAGGAAATGGAGAACAGAAACTATTGTATGAAGACTCTCAAAAATTTCTATATAAAAGCCTTGAAAACAAGCCATTCTACCCATGGGTTTTGTGCTGGCACTGTAAGCTGTTGTTGTAATTAAGTTTTTTTTCCTACAGGTTCTAGAAAAAGATTAAAGTAAGACCAGGTTAGGAATGAGAAATTCTGTCATTAATGAGTTTTAGGCAAGTTACATGGAAAACAGTAGTTTCTGTTGTTATTTGCATAACATATGTTGTAGCGTGTTAAGCAACTTACATGGAGCTAGGTCTGAAAGTAATTAAGACAGTAGTTTGCAGTAAATAAAAGCTCCAAATCAACAAATTTTTTTTCCTTTAAAAAATAAAATCATTAACATGCTTAACACTTGAAAGTTCGGAGGCAAACTGATAGACAGCAAACTGCTGAAGGAAAGTGTGATGATGTTCCTGCCACTATTTCTTATGTACAGCAGAAATATAACAGCAACAACTGAGTAATACAGCTGTTCAAGTCATTACAGACAAGTTACACCTTGGGAACCAAAAATCCACTTAAAATTCCAGACAAAATCTATTATGTTGCTTTTTAGGACTGCCTAGCCCAATCATATATGAAATCAATAGACATCCTCTCTCTTAAGATGAAAATCCTCTGGATTGCATGTACAGAAGCATTCAGATGATTTTATAATCCTTATCTAAAACATTTTTACAATCTAGAAATAAACAGACAATTGACATAACACTTTGCAAGTGCTAATTTTATTCTAATTCTATTGAATGTGACCCAGGAAGTCCCAGGTAGATCTTAGGTCCTATTTAGACATGAACCTGCACTGAACTCCCTTACTGAAGGCACCTCTTTCATGAAGGGATTTCTTCTCCTGGAAGGCCATAAAAGGTATTGGTGAAAATACAGGAAACATGAGTTCCATCAGAAATGATGGAAGGTGACACTGGATTCAGTCCCATAGAGGTCAGGGCTCTCTCCTGAAAAGTGAGAGGGCCAAGCTTTTGGCATCATGCTCCCAGAGCCTTTTAAATTTTATTCAAGAGTATTCTAAGAATAAATCCGTAAACTTTCAAAGAAACTCCTGGGACAACTAAGCACCATAATCAGTTCAGCACAAAACCAGAGTAGGTCCTTTATAGTACATGCCCCTCAAAGGTTTTGGTCATCACAACCTGTGATATTTGATAATTGTTTTCTCTATGTGCTCACACATCAAAAATCTAAGCTGGATGGAAAATTCTATCCATTTTTATTTTTCCCAACTAATTTGGCCAGTGCAAGGACAGGTATCCTTAGAAACAAATTTTTCAGACCAAAAAAAAAGATTCCGGCAGTGATCAGCTTCCTCATTACTCTTGAATGAGGTCAGTGACTTGCAAGAAAATAAATGGACTTCAATTGCCTCAGCCACCCCACCTACTCCTGTTTAGTTCCTCTGTATGGCAGAACAAGCCCTAGGACCACTGGACATGCTGTCTTCTGACCCACACACAAATTCATAATCCTTCATCCAATCAAGAAAGTCACTTCTGAATGGGGACGCTGTGATGTGTTATTTATCAAAAATACAGGAAACTAATAAAAAATTGTCTCTATTTATCAAACATATATAATTTATGTATGTTCCTTTTCCAGGTTAAGTATAGGTGGCCCATCCACCTTTGTCAAACTCAGTAGGATTTTGTCCCAAATCGATGGTATATAACATCATGATATAATTCCTTTGTAATGTCTACTTACTATCCCTAAATGGTGTTAACTGCATCATGTTGGCCTTACGCTCAAGTGTTTGCTTTTAGTTCTATGACTTTATTATTAACTACGATACTATAACAGTACATGCTCTGCTAATGAACAGGATCTACAGAATCTACAGAAGTAAAGAGTGTCCTTGGAGTTAGGGCCCAGGTTGTCTTTTCTTGCCTCAACCCAGAGAGACCCAGGGCCCTCAAAAGTTTATGATTTCTGTGGTAAGATTTCCCATGTGCTCCAAGGGGACTGCCCATAAATATAGTGTTTGCCACATTCATTAGTTTCTGAATATCATTTTGAAGATGCTGGTATTTCCTCACCTTTTCTGTTGCAGCCTCTTCTGTAGGTGCTTCAGTATACTCGTATCTCACAGTGACATCCACCACATACACCTGTTTTTTCTTCACTTATACTAGGTCCAGTTTATAATTCGTTGTTATCTCTCACACGTGGTTCCTGGAACATTAACCAGTTTTCCTTTTGAGTTTCCTTTGATAAAATTTCACAGATGTAGTTGTGGCTTTTAATTCTTGCATCTTGCGTGATTGGGCAATTCCTGATGATATGGTAGCATGCTTCATTCTCAGCCTGGCAATGTCTGTTTCTTGTCTACCCCTTGCCAAGAATTCTCTTGTGGGGTAAACATGAGCTCTCAACTGTATTTCTCTTATGAGCTTTCTGTGGAGTATGCCTCTGTAGTGGTGATACAATAGTTGCTGGTCATATCCATATATGGTTCTAAAATTTCTTTCTAGATTAGCTATATATATTTACTACCTGAAGATATAAAAGTCTTTAGTTTCTGCAAACTGTAGTCTGGTAATTATTTTCAGTAATATAGATTAGTTGGAAAAGAAAATTGCTTTCAGTAGAGGAAAGTGAGGTAATAATATGTATACTATAAGGTTCAGATTTTAAAACTGTAGGTTTATTTTTAACCTGGCAACAGCTGCTGTAATTCTAACACACTTAAATGAAATGCTGAAGACTTTGAAATAGTGTAAACTAAACAAAAGCGAACGGATACAGACACACAAATCAAAAAACAAAGAAAAATTTCCACATTTTTGTCAGATAAAATCCTCTCTGAATTCAGACATAGTCCCAGACTGCTGTCTGTGTTGTTCTGGGTTATCCAGAATTAGAAGATGTAAATACCATCTGCAGATTTTACTGCCTGGATGGACCTCTTGAACTTCTGCACTTCCACAGCCAAAAAGCAGATCTAAAAGTATTAGGAATCATCCAAAATGATCAGAGGAATGTTTAAACTAAGGAAAAGGAAATTATTCATAAGATCAGTATATTTCAATTCCGTAAGGGGTCTTAGATAGGAGATATACGCTTTTGTCTCTCTTGTTATAACTTTGCAAGGAAATTAAATCAGTGGTAATTAATTACATTAGGTAGATTTTTGCTCTCAATTTTGCTCTCAATCACATTTATGTAAAATAAGCATAACTTCACTGATATCAGAAATGCTAGTTAAACCTTCATGGGCTTCACTGTGAGCACTTGGACTCATTTTCTTCACGACACTGTCATTAAAGGCAAACGCACAGTGTTTTGAATGTGGACACTGACAAATACTTATTGTGAGTTGATTTACCTCCCATTTGGAAGGACTGATTTGCAGAATTGTATGTGTATTGAGAAGAATTTTGTATTAATAGTGTCTCAGATAATAGATTTCAATTTATTAATATTTTTAGGAAAAGGACCTGCAAGTTTGCTTTCAAAATAGTTTTATTTCCTTTTATACATTTTAATGAGTTTTACAAAACTATTTTTTTTATTTTTAGAACAGTGATGTTGGCATGTGCACCCTTCAGAATGAACAACTAGGAATCTGAACAGGGGTTTATGCATAAAATGCTCAAACAATCCTTTCTAAACACTTTACATCTATTCACACAATACAAGGAATGAATTAACTGTCATCAATGGTTTTCAGGCTACCCATAAGTTGAAAAATGATTGCATGAAGAATCTACTGGACCATTGGAAATAACAAAGTTGTTCAAAATAAAAATATAAATTAGGAATAAAAAATATTAGTCTGATCAAATACATTATAGTCAAATAAATTGCCCAATCTTTTTTCAGGAATGCTGATAACATCCAAGTTCCTGTCCATATTCTTCTGCGGTTTCAAGTACAAAAGAATGAAATGAATGCGGCTGACTGGAAAAACATATTGAACAAGGAAAAAGTTTAGGCTGCTGAATAAAGACATTGAAAAATAAAGTGGTTAGGAAGCTAACCTGAGAGACAAAACGACCTGATTTAAGACTAAGTCATTCAGAAAGGCAATCCAAGCTACAGGATTTTTATCTCAGTTATTTCCAAATACCTGAAAGTGGCTGATCGGGTTGATGGAATGTCAGGCACCAAATATGAGCACACCAAATGACACAGCTCCCTCTCTGGAGGCCCTCAAGGCTGCCATGCTCAGGGGACTAACACTTGGCATACAGGAATAGTACAACTTTGCTTGCATTTGTCATTCACACTCTAATGGAAAAAGTTAGCTTTGGAGTACAGAAGATACCAAATATTAGGGAATCATTATCAAGGAACTGTAGCAGACAATTATAGAAAAACTTTGCTGACAGGAGAATTCAATGAAAAAGTGGAAACAAAAATTCGTACAAACCGCTACCTTATTCAAGATCAAGTTCTTTGACCCTGGAAAATTTCTACACCATAAAAAAGAGGTAGAAACTACCTTAAAGAGCCCATTCACTCCAAGCAGTTCTGTAGTACCTTCAGTGAAACAGCACAAAAACACATCCATGCCAGTCAGAGTATTTGATCTTTGTAAGCGAACTGTCTGCTTAGTCTTCTCACAAGTATCAGACTGTCTTCATCCGTATGAAAACCAATGAATGACAAAGAATATGAAAGGATATTATTAAAGCTAAAGGGATTGGTGGTGGATGCCATTGCCTGTGAGTCCAAGCTCTAAGCACATGAGAGAAGATATTCCAAGTGTCTGAGCAGTATGACTTCATACTAACATGAACTATTCACATATATTTTTTCTTATTGCTACCCATGGCAAAGAGATTAAGTTAGCACATGCACACCAAAGTTGCACCTATATTTTGTTGGGTAGTCCTCCAAAGTCCACATGCAGGGCATTTGTAAATATGTAAGGGCATTTTCTTTAAAAGACAGGAGCCCTACTAATGTTGGGTAAAATGATATAACTTTGCTTAAACAATCTCTCTGTTGACATATTATCTCAGCTTGAATTCTCCTTACTTCTATTAATAAATTTTGAGCAAGGGGATATTGAAGGAGTTGAGTGTGACTCCTCTGCAGATATGGTCATAACATAAAAAAAAAAACCTTTCATATTTCATTCTAGATCTTAGAGTACTTCCACTGAAAAAGCAGCAACAGAAAAATATGCAGTTTTGTTGAAGCTGAATTGATTTTTGGAAAGATACAGGATTTGCATAAAGATTTCAAAACATGAGCCCTTGGGTTGAAAGAGAGGAACATTAAAACACCTATTTGCCGTTTGCTTTTCAGCATATTCAGAACTTTTAATACAATATCATGTTCTAATATACTGAGACAAGCATTATAAGTGGATCACTCATGTTTGCTGTATTCACATTAGGAACATGTTGGTCCATTTCTGGTGTGTAGAGACTGTAAGAGTCAGGAAGGACAAAGTAGTATCTCTACAAGATCCTCTACAAGGATGCTTGCAATTCCTCTTCATATCACATTCAGGTCCAAATCCTTCCTTGCCCCTCAGCATTAAAATCCCATAGCTGCTTCACTGTGACTCCTGTAGAGTGGTAGGTTAGACAAGTTCTCTCAGTAGCTCAACAGGACAAAACCATTTTTGCAAAACCAATTTGGACAAAACGGTATACAATACTGAGATGTCCACTGCACAGACTGAAAAGAGGGAGAGCATTACATTTCCTTGAGAATAGAGAATCTGATCAATTGCCTTCTCAGGAGGAACAAGAATAGTTTTGGTTGTACAATGTGCTGGGTGTTTCTCCCTGCTGGGAGATAGCTACCAAATCCCCATAACACCAGAAATATTAATAGCTCCATGTATCTGTATTATTGAGTAGGCCTGCTTACATGTGTAAGAGAACACCAGTTTCCCTCCAGGGGCTTTAAACATATTAAGGATACAATTACAGCCAAGCCAATCAGAGAGGGGTTGCAAAAATAATCTCCACATCTGGACTAAAAATTTCACTATTACTGATAAGACCATGAATTAAAAGTGAGTTATAAAAATTTAGTGATACGTCACATTTTCTTAGACAGTTTCTGAACCACAGAAAGGCTCCCTGCAAAGAGAGAAGTATCCAGACCTCAGACCTCCCACATGACAGCCCTCATCTCGAGGCAGTAGAGCCTCTTTTTTCTCTGTCATTAATGGATATTGCATTCTTATCTGTGCAGTGACATTATTTTAATCTCTTGGTGTAAGAAAATGCAAAGGATTTTGCTGTGACTCTATTGCTCTGACTGAAACATGATTTGGAAAAGGGGAAGGTTTTCACAAGCAAAGGTCCTCAGTCTGGGAATCTAGAACAGGCAGAATTTTAACTTTTCATTAAAAGTGTGAAAAAAAAAAAAAAAGGAAAAAAAAGGAAGGTAAGCATTTGAAATACAGACTTTTAAATAAAACTTTTAAAATATTTCTTCTTTTACTTTTAGCTATGCAATTTCTAATATAAAAGTAACTTCTTCAATGGCATTAATCAGGAATTTAAGAGCTAATTCTCCTGGAGATGGCTGAGAATCCAAATAATAGCTAGCAGGTTGTACTGCAGAATTTTAGGTTGGAACTCTCTGGTTGTTTCAATTATTTTTGCAAGCATTGGTTGGAAGCCAGTGCTTTTCAGTGCCTCTTGCAGCAGGAGGTGAAAATCTTGTGGAAGAAACTAAGAATGCCTTAATGAGATCCACAAAAGTGTGTTTCTTGCTGAAACTACTTAAGTGAGACATTATCTATCCGGATGCATAATGGAATATGTGTGGTGCTGAAGTACAAGACTAGGATTTGGCATTTAAAGGATTAGGGTGAACATACATCATACTTTTCAGGACTTGCTGAATAATTTGTGACTCTTTAAAGAGTTTTACAAGGTTAAACAAAAGTTGTACAGTATATTATTGCCTCGAATAATTGCATGACTCCTTTAGAAGTGTTTATATTCCGTGCACTTTATGGTGTCATTGTCTAAAGAAGTGGAAGAAAGCTATCAATACTTGTTAGAAAATACATGGCACAAAAGCCTGAGAAAAATGAAGTACACAGGTGCATTGACTGCAACACTGTTGCAGTAACAATGTGGTGTTTCATCAGCGATGAAGATTTTTACAAGAGCATTTTGGGAAATAAAATTCACATTTTCTACTCACTGTGACATTTTAAAAAGGCTTTCCTCACACACTGGCCCCGGACACTTCAAGACCTTTTATGAATTTCATTTACTACAACTTCACACACATTTCCTTCAAGTACAGTCTCTTTTAATGACATAAAATTCTTGCATAATTGCAATGGAATGTCTAGGATACTTTATTCTTTTGTTATTTTTACTTGTTTGGGACCAAGAATCCTATGAGCTATTAGATGTGTAGCTTTGATAAGATTAGATGAGATTATATCTTCAGGAATTTCTGGTGAGGATGTGTTTTTCCAGCTCCTTCTTCTCATGTGGAAGACAATCAGTATTTCACATAGCAGAAGGTAAGAATCCTTTTATATGAATAGTGGATGTTACTACTCTTGTGCCTGTCTCTGACATGTCATCAAAAAAGGCTCCATGCGAGCGTCAGTTTTATTGCAGAATTAAAAACTAACCTGACCGCTGGAAAATTCTTCTCCTAGAACCCTTATGGATCACAGCTTTAGTTACATCCTAGGACAGAGATGCCTTTGCATTGTATTGTTATTCTGGTGTCTATACCTCTTGATGTTCCAGTGCACCAGGAAAAAAACTGATACCTAAACCCACAGGTATCTAACCAGGGGACAGAATAAAATACACTGATATTCTTTGCTACTGACTGCAGATTATCAGCCATACCAGGGCTGCACAGCATGCTGAAAGAAGGTAGATAAGTACAGTATTAATTACACATAGAATATGTCAGGAATTTTCAGTCCTTTGTCAAAAGGCCAGTGTTGAAAAGAGAGTTAAAAACTGTCTTACTGTTAATGAAAAAAATATAATAAAAAAAGGAAAAGAGCATAAAATTTCTGTATTTATTTGTGATAATATTACCCACCTTTTACTGTTTTCTTTCCTTCTTCCCAGTGCCATTGTTGCTGATTATTTGTACAGGAGCTTCTGTAAAAAATAGCTTATGGAATCAGAAAATCAAAATTCTATTTGGAGAGAAATAAATGTTTACAGATTTTTAGGGGATATAAACCATCTCTTTACCAGCTAGGGTGGCACAATGCAGATGTGCCCAGGACACCAAATACCTATGTCCCATCTTGGCTGAGACTGTCAGCTCAAAGTGGCAAAGAATCTGTAAGCACTGACTCACTACCAACCCTGTACAATCCAAACCTAGTGTTCTATGGTAACATATACTTACTGCAACCAGAATAGTCTTCGAAAAAGCACGTGTATATTCCATGAATATGCAGGTTTACTGGGTTGAATGTGGGTTTTCTTGGCAAGCTACTAGTAAAATCCTCAATCATGCCAAAGGATCCTATTTCTGGAAAGAAGCAAGAAGACACTAATCTTGTCTCCATATATTCCCAGGATGAAAATATTTCACATAATGATAATGTATTTTTTGATGTTGCCCAATTTCATCACACTGTTTGGATAACAAAAAAGTCTAATTCTTAATAAAGTGCTGCATGACATTTCTCCCCCTTAAAATAAAAAGATGGTGAGGCCTAAATCAAGGCTTAGAAACAAGTATTTAAATATTCCAGCTCTAACCACACTGCTTATAAAAGGGGTTTTGAATAAACCTCCCTCCTCCCAGGAGCTGCTTTTAACTTTCAAATGAAGCATGACTAAATTCTAGCAAAGCAGATATGATGTTTCCAATTAGCTCAGAGAGCTGAAAATAGTTGTGATGTTATCAGACAGTGGGTGCTGTGAATAGGAGCCACATCCTGACATAGCCTGTATCCTGGTTAAAATTTCAGAAGAAACATAAAAATTACTTAATAACATAATTGTGCATTCTGGTTTTCTGTATTTTTATAAATTTTCCAAAGAATTTCTAGTCATAATCAAGCATCTGCATTTTATTGTTTGGTCATTTTTTTTGGCAGTCAATTTGTAGGTTGTGAATACTAATCTGTCTTAAAACAGTAACCCTCCACAACATTTTTCACCCAGGGCCTGATCCATATTTCTCTGGAAAAAATGCCTCTAAAAAAAAATCAATATGAGTCTTTCCCAGTTTTCTGAATTTTTGTTAGTTTGCTGTAACGTGATTGCAAGCAATAATACCGGCTTAGGCCACTATCTTCCAAAGCCTGATCTTCGCATTACGCACGATTGCTGCTATTGGAGACAAGTGGGACAAGCCTGAGTCTTGCATTTTTTTCTAACATTGGAAAATGTAAACAAAAAATGTTATACTACTGATGAGTTATTCTATCTTTAAATTACGTTTAATAAAATAAAAGACCACAATGCAAGCTGTAATGTAAGATTCCTTGGTTCACATGCTCTACTATTATTATGGTATTATCATTGGCTCCAGCTTATGGGGTTTTTGTAATTATTATTATTTCCTTGTATTCTCTGTTTATTTTTACAGCTAGTAAAAAACAGGCTCATCCAGGACATGCAGTATGGATTAAACTGAACAAAGCCTTTTTAGAGTCAATAAACTGGTTGTCTAGTGGTTGGAGCTTGGTCAATAAAAGGGTTCTTAGTGATTGCAAAAGGACTAGGCAGCATCAACATCTTTTTGTGAACACTTTTTATTTGATTTTGATGTAAACATAGAAGAAAAAATACAGAACACAGTTTTTGAACAAAACACATACATTTTCCTGGGTTACCTTCCCTGTATAAAACACTACAGTGTTGTCATTTTCATATTTCATTAAATGCTACCACATTTCTGACTCCTGCCATAAGAAATCAGGTGGTGGCACATTTTTTTCAAGCCTACACTATATATAATAAGATTGTAGAATGCACGAAGAAATGTAAAATATTAATTTGACAGAACCTTTGTTTTACTCAAGTGGTCAAATCAGCATCTGCCATGAGTGTGCATGCCTTTGAATACACAGAACTCCATAAAATATTCCTTCTTCCAAGGAGAAATTGCTACAGTACCCAAATCATTAAAAAGAAAATAGCTTTTCAGCAATGTTAATTCCAGTTAATTTCAGAAGTCAATATCAGTTTTTGAAAGGAAAAAAATCCCTTATTTTGGGTGAAGAAATTGTATTTAAATTGATAGTAAACTCTGTGGGCCTTCAGGGATTTGAAGATTTCACCACTAGTTTTTAATCTGCGAGTACCTCTGTTATTTGTGATCTAATTGACCTTATTTTGCCAGGAAAGTTTTCGCAAAGTGTTTTACAAAAGGAGAGTACCTTTTCAAGGAGTGAATATGATATGGAAATTGGCATGTCATGGAATACATTTTTACTAGTGTCTTTTTTTCCAACATCAGTTTAGAGGAATACTGATATTTTTCTTTCTTATTTTGGCTTTATGGAAAAAAAAAACACCCTTGTTTTCTGCTAAGAAAATGTCAATGTCTTCTAAATGTGAAACCAGTTTCGGCCAACAATTTAAAAAGAAACAAGTTGGATAGAGCTCTGAACAACCTGGTCTAGTGGGTGGAATCCCTGCCCACGATGCAGGAGGGGTTGGAACCACATAATCTTTATGGTCCCTTACAACCCTAATCATTTTCTTACTCTATGAAATTATATGCAAGTTTTCTCACCTGTTATACTCTATAAAAAGAGCTGCTACAGTCCTCACTAGTTTGTGAGATTTGTTTCCTGTGTAGTTCATAGAGAACTCTCCTACTCCCTGAGAAAACCTGTGGAGAGGATGGGGAAGTCCAGCCTCTCTGAGTTGAGGAACTTCTTGTAATATGGTAGATCTCTCTGCATCTATTATACTACAGTTGTGTGCAAACATCTTCCTTATGCTATCTAGAAGGCCAGAAAAGCAAAGTCTCAGCAGTGCATAAATAGGCTGTGTTAGGGAAATGGAACTTAACTTTGCGTGGAAGGTGGCTTTTTTGCTTGGAAGGTGAAAAGTTGAGAAGTCTGAAAGGGGAATATAAAAAGATAATCAGGGAGCCATCATTCTCCATTCCTGATGCACACATCACTATCAATACTTCCAGGTCTGAGATTTTTTCTGCTCAAGAAGGAAATATATATCAGACTGTTCATGCAGTGCTTAACAACAAAACAACCCTGAACCCCACGCTGCAACTGTTGGACCCCCAGGTATAGCCACACACTTATTTTTAAAATGGAGAAAATCACACTTAATTGCTTCCATGCATACTTAGATTACAGATGTGACAGGCACTGTGCCAGACCACAAATTATTAAAGAAAAACATTAGCTGGTATAAGTTGTGCTCATGAAAGCGTGCCAGTAGAAAAAGTCACAGGATCATGCTCACCAGCTACTACACAGATGCCAAGGGAAAGCATATCAACAAGGGCTGAAGTTTATAAAAGTACACTGTGCTTTTTGGAATAAAGAGGTTTCTGACTGCATTAACTTATATTGCTGTTGTTTTAAGAGTAAATAACATGCAGACATCCAGCTAGCTAATTGGCTGCTGGAGTTTTCATTTGGAATAATTTACAAAACCACAACATAAGTTATTATGCAATGATTGGCCTTCCATCAACATAATTTCCCATTACAGCCCTATCTAAACCAAATACTATTTGGGCAGAGATTGTCCACCTTTTGCTCATTTGGCACCAGGTTAAAGATGTTAATTGCTGATTCTTGGACTGGACCTGATAGTCACTTACCCACCCCAGGCTCTGCAGGTTCATGTCACCCCAGGGGGAGCCTTCAGTAATGAGTCCTGGTGAGGAGCAACCCAGCTCCAACAGGTAGCCAGGACACTACCTCATTGCTGAGGGGTACCACAATGCACCTTCTTGGGGACTGGGAAAAGGCATCTGGTTAGCAGGTATACTGGGTTTGCATATCTAGGTTTTGATAGCAGGAGGGTTACAGGTGTGGCTTCTGCGAGAAGCTGCCATCTCCAACAGAGACAGTGCCAGCCAGCTTCAAGGCAGGTCTGCCACTAGCCAAGGCCGAACCCATCAGTGACTGCAATAGCACCTCTGGGATAACGTGGCGTCTCGGTTTAAAGACAAATTTGGGGGTGGGAACTCCAGTAAAATGAACCGACTTCCTTTTTTATTCCCCACCAACACAGAAAGGCAAAATGTGAGGAAATATAAGTGAAAAAATAACCGTTTACTGGTAAGGGGAAAAAATATCAGTAACCAGAAAGATACAAAGGAAGTAGTTTACAAAGCAGGAATAATTTTCTAGCTTCCTGCCCCACCCTCCCCCCCAAGCCCCGGGGCAAAAACAGGAGACAAAATAGCGTGGGCTCCCACACTGGACCACATGGCTTGGGACAACAAAGGAAACAATATGGCACACTAGTTTCCATGGTCCTAAACCTTCTCCCCAGCCAGAACACAACGGAAAAATGGGGCAAAGCAAAACCTGGAAAACTATTTCATCTGACATGAGTTATGCTGATGGAAAAACACTGGCTGGAGGTGGCAGCAACCGTCACAGTCCCTGCAGCTCGCTGTGGTCCCAGCAGCAAGAGGCAGCAGTGAAGCAGTGCTCCCAGCTTTGCTGCAGCTTCAGGGGCAAAGAAGCAGTTAACTAGTATTGCCTGGGACTCCTGGTGCAGCTCTGACCCACAGCAAAACCCTCCCCACACAGGGTGGAAGAGTGGCCCCTTGTGATGATGTGATGGTATGAGTATTGATCACTGCAGCTCCATCCCCTGGCTTGTCACCATAACACATAGTTAAGAAGCGGGCAGGGGGAAGAGAACACTGTGAACTTCAGCCAGAGAGAGGAGTTAGAATATGTGAGAGAAACAGCCCTGAAGACACCAAAGTCAGTGAAGAAGGTCCTCCTTCTTCATGCATGAAGTGCTCAAGGTACCAGAGCAGAGATTTCTCTGCTGTCCATAGTGAAGACCATAGTGAGGAAGACTGTCCCCCTGCAGCCCATGGAGCAGATATTCGCATGCAGTCCCATACAGTGGAGTCTGTGGATGCCCAAAGGAAGCTGTGACTTTATGGGAGGCCCACACTGGAGCAGGCTCCTGACAGAACCTGTGGCAAGATGGAGAGAGGATCCCACACTGAAACAGGTTTTCCGGCATAGGGGACCCACACTGGAGCAACCTCTGCCTGAAGGACTGCACCCCACAGAAGGACCCCGCACTGTAACAAGGAAAGAGTGTGAGGACTTGTCCCTCCAACGACAAATAAGCATGATGAATTGACTGTAACCCCCATTCCCCATCCCCCTGCACTGCTGGGACAGGAGGAGGTGGAGAAAATTAGGGGTGAAATTAGAGTCCAGGAGGAAGGGAGGGGTGGGGGAGAGGATGCTTTAAGGGTTTGGGTTTACTGTTCATTACTGTACTCTGATTTGATTGGTAATAAATTAAAATTATTTCCTCAAGTTAGGTCTGTTTTGCCCATGACGGTAACTGATGAGTGATCTCTCCCTTTCCTTATCTCAACCCACAAGCCTTTCATTGTATTTTCTGTACCCTGTCCAGCTGAGGAGGGGAATGATAGAGTCACTTTGGTGGGGATCTGACATCCACCCATAGTCAACCCACCACACCAGGACTGCTTACAGCTTGTGGTATGACAGGAGGCAGGAGGTGCGATGGCAAAGAAGTTCCCACTGCTTCCAAGGGACTTCTACTTAAAGCTAGGGATGAGAAAAGAGATAAGAAAAGAGCTTTTATTCATACTCCTGATATCCTTATTTTCTGCAGATTCTTCCTAAGAAAGAAAAAAAAATTAAATCCACTCTTATTTCCTTGGATCTAAGTTCCAAAAGAAATGAGAAAACTACGTGACTGTATTCATAGGTCCCCTCATGTTGGTTCCTAAGATGTGCAGAGATTTAACACATGATCTGCAGAGGGTATGTTTGTAGTGGGATTTCTTGCTACTCAGATGCCAAAACACAACTTTCTCTAGCTGTGGAAGTAAATGTCTTAAATCCATTAAGCACTTACGCTTCATCCTAAATTCACTGGTACTATGAAATAGCTGAATTATGCTCCCAGGTATGAGCAAAAGAACCTCCACAGACCTGTCGAACACTTATGTAAACTCCACCATGAACAAAAGACCTAAACTTTGGGTGTATTTTAGAGTGCTATGGAGACAGCAGCCCAAAACCTCCGTTCATTTGAGTATGTGGGTACTGTATAAACTGTTACATGAAAGACCATTCATTGAGAAAGTAGGAATCTTATAGTAAAGCCTTTTCCTACCCCTCATTCCCCACATGATGCCCTTACCACCAGCCTATAGAATGACTAATGTGGAGGTAATCCCGTAACTAGGTAATCCTACAGCTAACAGCACTTAGTGGGAAGAACCTTATTTTCTTCCCCTAGAAGACCTGCTTAAAAGGGTCAAGTTAGACCTTATTCTTAGGGGGGAAAAAAACCCAGTCTCACCTGCACTGCTACAAGTATTTGCCCCATGGAGTCCCAGGTAAGGCAGAGCAGCTGATATTTGCAATGGTTATAGCCAGCTACATTGACACTGCATAGTGCTTTGTCTCATGTGTCATTTCCTCTGACACAAGGAATTCTCAAGACATGATTATTTCACTAGTGTGCATTCTTTTTTGCATCAAAATTCTTCAGCTATCATGAGGTCTATGTTTCCTCTGGCAAAGTGGTAGTGTTACAGAATGAATGTGGAAGATGTATGTTGTGGGCTCAGAGCAATTTTGTGAGAGAGTATTTGCTTATCCCAGAATCACAGAATCAATTAATGAGACACACTCTGATAATGATAGTGATAGGACAAGGGAGAATGGCTTCAAACTGAGAATAGGGTTAGATCAGATATTAGGAAAAAATTCTTTGCTATGAGGGTCCTGAGACACTGGAACAGGTTGCCCAGAGAAGTTGTGGATATCCCATCCCTGAAAATGTTCAAGGACAGGCCAAGTGTGGATTTTAGAAATCTGTTGAAGTAGAGGGTGTTCCTGCCCACATCGGGGGAGTTGGAACTAGATGATCTTTAAACTCCCTTCCAAACCAAGCTTTCCTATGATTCTATGATTCTTTGAATGTTGAATACCTCTATGTGGCAGGTGAAATAAAGATGGACTATAGCAAAAAGTTTCTGACTTGGACTGCATCCTAACTCTGTCTTGGAAGGGACTGGTTGACCTGTAACAAAATTACATCTGGGAAAGAGTAAACACAGTAGTGAAGTGGTCAGGGAAGGACGCCGGTGTGAACCAAAGCCAAATTATTAGATGACTGAATTACATCCTTTGAGTCCTGATGGAGAAAAACTAGTGCACAGCCCTCAGTGTGACACAGTGCTAAACAAAGGAACATACTTGACCTCCTGTTTTACTCTTCAATTTATCCTTTCTGCTGGCTCACTCTGCTTCCAAATTGCCCCCTGTTAGGTGCGCAAGAACTGTAAAGGCTTACATACGTGTATGCTTGCTTCATCTCTATTTCTTTTAACCATCCATAAGGCTAAAAATTACTAGTTTCATCTTTTTAGACTTTTGTGGATTTAAATGCAAAAATTTGTGTTTACACCTATTATTTTTCTCAAATGCTACTGACTGAGATGAAGGCAGGCAGTAAGAGCTTCCTTTTGTCTCTCTCCCCCACTGTCTGCACTAAATCTTGATGGAACTTGATGGAGTAGTAATGCTGTTGCAAGAGGGGCACAGGCAGGGATATTCAACCCACACACACACACAAAAATGTACGATCTCTACCTGTTATTTCTACATTTTTTTACAAAGATCTTAATTTACAGCCTAAAACTGAAGACAAAAATTCTTCAGCTGTGAACTTACCACTAATTCTGTCAACATATTGCTCTCTTTGAGAGACTCAAAAAATTATTTTCTTTCTGTAACATGTGCCCTTTACTAAGCCATAAGGAGAATATGTCCCAGTAAGGTAGAGAACACTTCCAGTTTCCACAGACTTCCTTCTGTATTTGCTCTTAGTATACCTAGAAGTAGCTGGCAAAAGAAATGACCTGTCAGATTACTGAGTCCATTTCCTTGCAAGGATAGGACAGACTCCCATGGGAGATAATGTGTCAGATATTAAAGTGATTTCACACTTGATCTTAGCTAAGAGGTCAGACCTAATGTTTATTGTACACGGCAGCTCTATGAGTTTGTCTGCTTAGCCACACTGCAGTAAATAGACAAAACCTGTGCAGTGAGCACACACTCCTTGTCTTATTTGGGGAAATGAATTCTGCAAACCGACCTCCGTTGTAGCGGCTTTGCTTTTCAGGTAACTCAGGATCCAGGGAATTCAAACAAGGAGTCACACAGAGGTATCGTTGCAAAAAGCTCCCAAAAGCATCAGTAGAGTCACAGAGTTAAAATGTCATGTGTGCATTGGAAAAAGCAGCTTATAGTAGGTCAGACATCATTACCCACATAAGCAGGAACTTAATACCAGGCAAGGGGCATCCTCTATTTAATCCTGACAGAGCTTGTTCAGTAAAAAGCCTATTTAGAAATAAATTAACAACAAAACATAGTGAATTAAAAGCCACAATGGAGGGAAATAATTTAAGGAATGGAATAATGAGAACAATTTTCAACCATGAAATGTTTTTATCTTCTGATAACTTGCAAACGGTAAAGCCATGAATTTATGCATAAGATACAATACACAACAAAGAGATAATTCATATTCAAATCTCATGGTCCTCCATCACACATCCCTCTGTTTATATGTAGATAGTCTTATGAGAAAATGACACCAGGCACAACCAAAATTATGAGACAGCAAGTCAAGCCTGAAGATAATAATTACTTAGTTCACACAAGCACAGCGAAATTCTTCAACTCACTGTCTTGGTGGTCTGCAGTGGCAAAAGTATCATGTGAAAGTAGTAAATTAGAAGGATTTTTTTTTTTTTCCCCTGAAACACTTAGTGAACTAATAACAGTTTGACAGGTGCATGGCTGGTATTTCAGAGGAAAGGCTGACTGAGATCACCAAGAGCCCAAATCCACTCCCATTTATACTAGTGCAAATCTTGAGCAAGTCCATTTGCTTTAGATGAATTACTCTGGATATCAATGGTACAAGGTGGTAGAAAAATGGAAAAAGGGATCACATTTTACTATGGGAAGGCAACTGATTCCAAAAGAGACACACACTAGATAAACTACAAGGAATACTCAGTGTCCTAGTTAAAGGTAATGTGGTAAAATAAAGCAATGAAAAATTAATCTAATCTCATAAAATAAAAGCATTAGAAAAACTTATTTACAACATTTTCCCCTTGATAAAAGGGACTATTTATCATTTTGTCAAGATGCTTAGCTATTCAAGGACTTCGTTAGACTAGCCTATTGAGATATATTTAGCAGTTTACACAAGAAATGCCTTAGTTGTCTCTTCTTCCTGAGAAAAGTTTGACTATTTACAGTTTCATCAACACTCAGATTCTCCTTTTTTCCCTCTCAAAACAGTCAACAGAGCAATTAATTATGACATTTCTCTCAAGATGACTACAGGTTGGAAAGTGTGCAAAGTGTCTGTTTAATATAACGATACATTTAAACTTCCTAATTGCTAGAATCATGATATACAATCATCTTTTCTCATAGAAATTGTGATTAAATAGTCATAGGGTGTCTAAGAATGAAGTACTTCTGGCACTTCTGTAAGAAAAATTTAACATCAAGAAGATTTTGTTCTAATGAGTCTTAAAGCAGCAACATGTTACTGTTAAGGAAAGCCAATACATAATTCTGCCTCAGGATTTTTTAATGTGGATGTTTGCGTTCCTTCTCCAGATAATTTTTTTTTTCCTTAAAAGTGCCTTCCAGTCTCCTAAGTCACTTATAAAATTATAATAATGTATTTTCATTCTTACTAGAGATGTAGCAATACTTGTGACAGTTTGCTCGCTGTACTGGTCAAGCTCATTGTAAATTACTAGCTAGGATATACTGTATTTTAGCTCCTGAATGTGATTTTACAATTTGTTCCATGTAAACCAAATGCCGCATATTCACTGACTTTTTTAACAGCTGAGACTCTCACAAGCAATGTAAGAGGACATTGAGAAGAAACACTTCTTTTTGAAAGAATATAAAGTGCAGCCTGTAAAATGGAGTGCTTCTTCCAGGATTTCTGGATCTGCTCATGAGCTAGAGAGGACTAAATGCAGATGAATACAAGTAAGTAAATGCTAAGACTGTCTGCTGAGATGGCTTACAACAATAAAAAGAAATATTATAAGACATTGTCATATCTTATAAAGTACAATCATAGGAACATACAAAATCACAGACAATTAAAGGAAATTTGTCATCTTGGAGCAAGATGATTATCTTAACTCACAAATCTTTTAACAGAACTTGTCTAAGTATATGCTAGCATAAAATCTAGATTCAGAGAGATTAGTTGTTCTGAAAAAAATTAACTTAAACTGATTATTTTCTTCTTTAAGATTTTGTGCAGGAAATTTGAATCTGATTTTACAAATCTATATTCATGAAGATGCAAACCTGGGGAAAAAATACTAATGGGGAAAATTACTGCAAAACAATACATTCAGTATAGTATTCGTATAGTGTTTCTAACCCATTACTTTAGTGTTGCATTTTTGGATGTCTATGGAAATTGTAGTAGAAGAACAGTTATTACAGAATCTCAACTCAGTTTTCAATTACACTTTCAGAAACCTGGTGAAGTAATAAAAGACAGTTCAAATTAATACTGTCTACTTAAAACCTTAATACAAATGTTACATCCTATTTCATCGTTAATTTGCTAACATTGTGCCAATTACAGGCATTTTACTTTTTCCATTTTATTGCAAATACCTATCACATAATTTTAAAATATGACTAATATCTTTTATGGACTCATATTTACAGAATAATTTAAAGATACAAAGCCTACCATTTAGTAATATGTCATAATGAAGACAACTTTCCCAAGACATTTTGAGAAACCCAATTCAATCCTTTAATTCATATTATAATAAATGCTTATTAAATCTGACGAGGTAATGCAAAAAAATAATATTTGATTTATTTGATTTCTTTTTTCTGTTCACAAATTATCTGCAAACAGAACACATTATTCTTCAGTTATTGTATTATTTGAATTACAGATTTACTCCTCAAAAATATACTGATAATTTATTAGATATCTGACAACTCTGAGGTAGTTTATTTTGGATATTTAATTTAAAAACTAGGTTATTTATATCAGCTACACAGCTCATTTTTGTTCTTATACTAGATAAGCTCAACTATTAAATCTCAGGTGTCTGATGCAAATTATTTTGATTACAATTCAGTGAGTTTTCTTCAAAGATGATTATTCTCTAGAATATTTTACGGGACATGAAAAAAAACTATTTGTGTCAAAGCCTAAAATTTCCATAAGATTCCACAGCTCCTAAGTCCTTAGTTAATACTTAATGCATAGGAAAGGATATAAGAACTTCTTTAGTGTCAAAGTTAACTCTATATATCTAGCTAACATGCAGTAGCAATACACCTGGCAGTGCTCAGATCCACAGCTAAAAAGGTGCGTGTTACGGCAGCCAGACTCTGCCAGGAACTGTAAGTACTGGATAAAAGACTGTTCAAGTAGACGTGCACATAACACAGTCTCAAAGCAGAACCCAGGTGGCATTAACTCATTCTTTTGTCTAAATGAATATGAAAATAGAAAAAGAAGAAAGCCTAATTCCTTCTCTCCCCTTACATTCTCTCTCTCAATCAATGCAGGAGAGTTTAATAGGCTTTTTTCCCCTGGAAATAGACTACCCATTTTGAAGGAAAAATTCTCAGACTGCCTTGCACTTTCTTATCTGCAGTGAGGATCTCCTCTGCACTCCTGCTCTCTCTGGAATCCCAATGATGTCAACACCAGATCTGCATGCAGAGCAAATACGGAGTAAGCATCTGGGACCTATCTTGCGGGTAATTAAAAGAAATCCTCGTTCCTTACAGGACAGCAAATTCAAAAGACTTATCAATTTCAGTCATTTAACCGTTCACAGCCACTACTGCAGAGAACAATTTATTAACAAAGGTTAATACAGGAAAATATCAAAGTTAACTTAAGTAATATTATTGCTTCATTACTTAGAATTCATGCAAGCCCTATGATAGTAATTTTTAAAATCTAACCAAACAAGATATCAAAGGACTCCAATTCAAATTTCTGTATGCCTTTTTAAAATTACTGACATCACAGGAAGAATTAAAAAGGCCAAAGGAAGAAATTTTGTAGTCATCCTTTGAGACCATGTTATGGAAACCACCTAGTTCTCTTAAGTTACGCAGAGTTTCATTTATTTTTGGTGCTGTGTTATTTTTGTTTTGTTACTGTACATCCAAGATTCATTCAAAATTAACTTTCAAGACCTTTATAAGTAACATTATTAAGGTTTTATGAAATGGTATGACAAAGGTAATGAAAGCTTATTGTAGCTTCATAGTGATGAATTCTCTGGAAGGCATTTTCATGTCACAGAGTTTTCAGGTCTATGTCATTTTCTTAATATGTTTTCCCACTGGAAAGAATGTTTCCATTATTTTCAATTTCATTTGAATTTGAGTCAATATGAATTTTTTGGAGGTTTTGATAAACCACCTCTAGTAGCAGAAAAAGCACACAGAGAAACCATTTTTCTGCAACATAAATTGATACAGCTGAACATTTCAAATGTAAGTGTTGCTTACTTGAAAAACAAAGCAGTATTAACTTGAAGGTTTTCTGAAACACCACAGTGGGGTATTGTGTGTTGTGTTCTGATAGTTTCCATACCAAGTGTGATGACAGCAAAGTGTTGGGGCTCTGATGGTGTCCTCTGGTCTGATATTCATCAACTATACTTGAATCTCAATCATGTGCATTCTTTTCTAATTTTGGGCCCAGCTCTTTTTCCCTTTAGCACACTGTATACATATTGTGTGGTCCTTTAACAGCGAAGACCTCTTATTTTGTTTCTAACCTTAACCTTCTATCTTGTTTCCATACTTTTCAGCAGTCCACAGTCAAAGCACCATCTAATTTATTTATCTTTTTTTTTTAATTTTTCTAGAATATGGATCAACAAGTCACGTAAAACTCATGCTATTAGGAAATTAACTAAATATATTGGAAACACAGATAACAGAAATATACATGCATCTACCTAGATAAAAGCAATGGTTCATCTATATGTTCTCTGCCTTATTTGCTTTTTCCTTCTGAACTTCAAAATTCAGGTATTTGTCTTTTAAGGAGTTCTACTGCACATGGATTCTCTTTGAGCAGAGAGTCCCATCAGGACGTATCTCCTGCATTTGAAGTAGTTAACAAGAAATCTATTGTTTTCTAGCCTGTGCTGACATGTTCAACAGACCAGTGTGACTATTCCTATTAGAAAAATACAGTCCTTTAGTCAAAATATAGTTACAATTACATTGATTTTGCCCTTCAACTCCATACAACAAAGAGAAACAAAACAAAACAGAAAGAAACATGTACTACACATCTCTTTCTGTCAATCTATTTGCTCTAAGGAGCCAGAAGTGTGACTCATCAGAGGGGTGAGTACTCTCACAGTGATGCTGGCAGAATAGAACTCAACTCTTAAATGAATGAGTTATTACATGATATGAGACAAAAGTAGATTAAAATAACTACGTTGAATCCAGTCAGTGTGTTTCAATTTCCTGCAGGAAACTGATGAAAGTACTATCCTTTACTATTAGTATGAGTAACAATGATAAAATCCCAAGTCATATCAAGACCATATTGTGCTATAAAATACATGTCTGTGAATAATTCACAACTCTTGATTCTTGTCCAAAATGTGCTATAAAATAAATAAACAAAATGGACAAAATTTGAATGGTCAAAAAAATTTTTGCAGTAGTTCACATATTCGATGCAGTACTGAGAAGTTGTATCTCAAATAGTGCAATTCACTACCTGTTCCTGTACATAACAGGAAATACTGTTGGCATCAGCATAAGAAAACTGACAAAAACATTCTAAAGCCTTTGAAAGGAAAAGGGAACAAGAAAAGTCTGGGGAATTGGGTAGAAGACAATGGGCATGTGAATCCCAGAGGAGGCCCCAGTCATCTAGAGGATAATTTTCCAATGGAAATCCTGAGGGATGGGCAGAGGAAGATTTATTTAGTGATAAAATTATCTTGACTCTCATGGCAGAGTAACAGCTTGGATGCAAGTCTATAACATGACAAAACACTTGTTGTGGTAATAGTCGTTGAAGATGGTGATCTTAGATGTAGAATTTGGGATAAAAAGAAAGCTGGAGAAGTTACATGAGTGGAAACCAGAAAAGGAAAAAATATTACAACTGCAGGCTCAGAGGAGATAGAGGTAAACACTACAATTCAGAAGAAGGAATGGCAAATATCACGGTTTTGGTAGTAAGATTCCAAGGGAAACACAGTTTTAATTATAGTTTAATTATAGTTTCTTCAGGTGGCAAAAGAAGCTCCTACTTTAATTCGAAGGATTTTAAAAGTTGCTGAGAACACACTGAGTTCCATTTATATCAGTGAGAGCATCTGCAAATTATGGACTTTAAAGAATCAGGACTCTCTTAATTTGTGCCATTGATACTCAGACAATAACCACTGACTTCTCTTCCAGAAAATCTTGGACAAATTTCACCTCAGGATCTGATTAAGAGAAGAAGTGAAAAACTTACAGACAGAAAGAGTGGGAGTGATGCAGCACTATTCAGTACAATTCTTCCATATATTAGTTCTAGGTTTCATTTTTCTTAATATGCGAACTATTGTATTTTTTTCTCAAAATCCAAGGGATATTTGAAACCTTTTGTGTAGGGAAAAAAGTTTTTACAACCCAATAAGTTGGTCTCTGAGTTCCAAGCCTACCAACCTTCCAAGGTTTGAACACGTGTCAACTTTCAAAAAATCAGCAATATCAATAACATATTAGCTGGTTAAGCAATTTATATTAGTAAAGCTAAATGGTATCATAACTATTTATAGTTGCATTGTACCTGAAATATACTAAATGAGTTGGTATTCTGCATTCAGATCATAATATATGGTAGGCATATGTACTTATGCTTCATTGTTAGAAACCTCACCAAAGAGGCCACAAATAGAAAGAAAATATTGCCTCGATTCTGAAGGATTATCTCCTGGTAAAATTGTGTTTGTTTTAGTCTCTCACTGTACTTACTTTGAGTATGGAGAGCTGTCACTCTTTGCACGAATTACAGTTCACTTAATTTTTCTTCAGTTTATTCTACCTTACAGAAACAAGTTTACCGTAGAATCTGTTTTTGCAAAGTTTAGATCTTTGATTTAAATGACTACTTTAAAAAATTAGCAGCTTGATCACAACTTCATATAGCAGTGAGGTTTACTTGGTGTTATGCTGGTGTCTTATCCATGTTTCTATGAAAAAGTAAGAAAAAAAAGGATGAGAAATGTAATTGATAACATTGTTGGCGCCCCAAACTTTTTCCTTATAAAGGCTAGTTATGCTTGACCCTCCACTCTGTCAGGGAACCATTCAGTTTCTGTGTATTTTTCATTCCTCTTGCTGGTTCTGAGAGCAAAGAGGTTTAACAGGACACTATAAATATGTAACATGAAAGCTATGTAAGCTGTCAGAGGATATTTCAGTATTTAATGACAGTTTTCAGAATAAGTCTTGGAGATCTCAGATAGCATGCATACCTTGGCCAGTGAAATATATACATACTTCCCCTGTCTCTATTTGAGTATTTCAGTATTTTAAGCTATTCCCATCTACCCAAGGCTAACCATAGCCTGAAATCTCAGAGCAAGTGCTACTCACAAATCTTGTTTTGGAGTCACAGAGGAATAAAGCCAGAAAAAGAACCTGCCTGGGAAGTCTTTCCTGAATATTAACCTTATTCTATTGAGGAGATGATGCTGTCAAAACCAAAAACTGCCCTACTTTTCAACATAGTTTAGAAAAACAAAATATACCTACTAAATAAAACACTAAATATACTTACTAAATAAAACACTCCTACATGGTGTAAAATTAAAGCAGGTGAATGAGATCTTTTCTTGGGTGTACAAGATCATGAGGAAATTCACATCTTATTGCCTTATCAGATCAGATCAAGGTGTTTAGACATTAAGGGCTAAGAAAGACTAATTATGCCTACAGTCAAAGTTCTTCTGCATCAAATACAAGGGATTTGTGTTAACTTTAAGACTGAGTGTGGACTGAAATTTTCCACATCCTTTAACTACAATTTAATGAAAACTAGGAAAATATTTTAAGTCAGTTTCTCAGGAATGGCAGAGATTAGTAGAAACATACAGCGTGATTTTGATGCTGAGAAGTAATCTCTTGAATCAGACCTGTAGAGCTTTGTCATGCACTTAATTAACAATAGGTTCAAAATGGTCAGTGGAATGCTGGAACAAGTTGCCCAGAGAAGCTGTGGATGCCCCATCCATGGAAGTGTTAAAAGTTAGATTGGATGGGGCACTGAGCAATCTGGTCTAGTGGAAGGTGCCTCTGCCCACGGCACAGGGTTGAAACCTGATGGTCTCTAAGGCCTTCTCCAACTTAAAACATTCTGTGATTCTATGATATTATGAATTTTTTTTTAAGTACACTTTTCTGATAAATAGCAGGCCTTCTATGAATTCTTTTTTTTTTCCAAGGAGAAATGTGCACACTTCTTTATTCTGACTTGTGTTAAGACTAAATGGTTGAGTTGTTGTGTGTTTCAAAGCCTAAATCCTCACCTCTGTCAGCATCAGTAGTATGAGATGGAAAAAAATAACAGAAAAGGGATAGAAGATGATAATTTCATTTTGGTAATTTTAAAGAGGGAAAGAGTCATTGTACAACCACTGCAACAACATACAAATTAGGGTAGCTTCCATGCTCTCAGTGCCACCTTTACGTGGAGGAAATTTTCACGGACATTTTCATGGTTTGATATGTTGCTCTACTCCACCTCATTTCTGCCCACTCTCAAAAGCAAGACACCAGATGCTTTTCTTTGAGTTAGGGTAAGGAAAGGACATGAGGTAAATTTTTTGGAATCTGTCTGTCTTTGGCATGATGGTATTTGTTAGAGATAAACCTTGCATTCCTCTGAGAAATGAGGAAGGACTTGTATGTACTTTTACATTGGAAGAGACCTAACCAAGTGCAGTCAATTAATTTCAATACAATTTTTAGCCAGAATGGAAATTTGAAGAACTGTTCAGTTTCTATAACTAAGATCATGAAGATGGGAGAGATACTCATTTCATCAGGGATTATTCATTGAACTCAAAGGTGAACTAATTAAGAAAATTGTTGTAAATCATCAGATTAAATAATTTTGCATTTAGACGGTACCCACCATTATCTTCAATTTATTACAGTCTATTTTAATAAGAGACTACCAACCAGAAATTCTACTATATGCATAATCTGACCTGTCAGATCTGAAAGAATATGTGTCTCCCCAAAAAATTATAACTGGGCTACATTTATTCGGAACTAAATACATCACACACAACCTAAGACAGGTACAGAAATAAGCTATAGTCCCCTTAGAATGTAATTTAGCTGCAGCAGTAGATCGAACATGGCAATTGCAATATTACACAATTACTAAGAGATATCATAGATCTCCTAAGTTAAAATATATGAGCACACTATTTTGTCTTAAGAACACAAATGACTGATATAAATACCTGACTTTATTGTTTATCATTTTTACATTTGTAGGGTATGAGCTAAAATAATAAGGATATCGCAGTAAAACCACTAGATCAGTAAACTTAGGGTTCATTGAATGTTATGTCACTGAGAAGCGACACATTTATCATTTAACAACAAATATCTCTTTAAATTTCTAAATATGATTTCACATATATTTATTTCATAAATATATAATTTAAATATGTATTTAAATATTATATATTTATAAGTTTATTGGGTATTGTATTTTATTAAATACTTCAAAGTGTGCAATAGTTTGAAAGAAAACCCAAAGTAATCAGAATATAAAAATATTTACAATTATATAAATTACATAATTATATAAACACATTTATGTCAAAAGTAAGGAAAGAGATCAGATAGACAGAAAGCAATAGGATTTTATTTGTACCAGCACATCTATTAAGGGCTAAAATATTTTCTATCTCACGTGGAAGGTTTCAAATTATTTTTTTTTAATAGTTTTCCCTTCAACAATACCACTTATGGAGTGCTAGAGAGAGGCAGACAGAAGGAATGCTGCAGATTTGTACACACCGATGGTGTGCGAATTACAGGTGGAAACCAAATACAAAACAACTGAATTTTTTAGTAAATCAGTGGATTATGGGGAAGCAGTCTGATGGCTTTCTGTAACTATGGTCTAATTGGCAAATAATCTGAAATAATATCTTAAAACTATTTCAGAAGAACAAAAAGAAAAACATTTTTGGAAAATGTTGAATGTATAGCTAGAAAATAACTCAGTAGGAGGTATGAATTTAGAAACAGTCTGTTTTCAGAAGCTGTAAATAATCATTTTAATAATGTATCATATCATATTGTTTATTTCACAGTTTTTCTTTGCAACTTCTTAGCAGAATAAATTGTTATTGCATAAAAAGAATATAAGGTTTAGGCTTAACCCATTAACCCATCATCTGATATTAAACTAAAATTCCATCCAAAAACACCTCCGAATTTTGGGCCCCAGAAATTAATCTTTTCATAAAGCTATTGTGATTTTATTACAGAAAATTCCTTGTATTTTTTATTCATGCACAAAGCACAAGTGATCTTTTCACATCTCATGAGGTTCATGACATGTTGTGGATACTGAAGACGGTGACAGACTGCAGGAGAAACAGTACTTAAAATCTGCTTCCTTTCTTCTGATCTTTCCTTACTTGCAGTCAGGGATGTTCAGAAGAACTTATTATTCTGAACATTTCTTCTGAAAAGACTTTATAAGCAACTTCTCAACAGAAGAGTAGTGGACAACAGGGAGGAACAATTTCACAGGAATCTGTAGCCATTGCAAAAGAGATTGGAATGTCTTCTGGAGTAAGCAAATAAAAAACAAAATTAGAATACTAGTTAGAGAGGAAACACCAAGAAATCCCATTCTACATCATTTGCAGTTTGACAAAAGCAAAAATGAAAAAGTAATTTGTTATATATATTTGTTATATGTTTGGTTTGAATATTAATTTGTTTTCAATAGCATACTGTTTGAAAAAGATAATAAACTATTAAGTAAGAAGCAGATTTTATTTATTTATTTTATTATATTATTATTTTATTTATTTATTTATTCAACTGGAAACCGACATATGACTGAGTTTGAGAAAGCCACTGCCAGGGACAAGAGGATATCAAGAGGCTATCAAGAGGCTGCCTCTCCTCAAGGCTCAGAGAAGCAGGGAACCACAGAGCTGGGGACTGAGGACTGACCTCCCCTCTGCCCCCCTCCTGTGAGCACCCCTGCAGCCTCTCCACTGCCCAGTGAGCTGATGGCACACGGGTTTACAGAGTTCGGAGCAGCTCTAGACTCAGTTCATCACTACTTTCTTAGTTTTCCTTACTGCTGCCCAGCTTTCATGCTGATGATTTACTTGCATATAGACATTTGGTTTAAGCATCTACATAATCCTGAGTAGAACTGCTCTACTCAGCGGAGTAGACCTACATTAGCCTCTGTAAAATCTTCAAGGACAATCTTAAATCACAGCTCCCTACTTTCACAAATGATTAAGTTTTGCCAGCCTCTGCTCACCTTAATGCATTAGAAGATACTGGGTATACGACGATTAAAGAGGTAAGAATTGTCACCACCATTTTATAGATAGGAAAACTAAGGCGCAGGAATGCAGTGAAACCCTCCAGGGACACTCGAGACTAGAATTTGAGTGGTAATATATGTCTTAAAATGCAAAGAACCATGCTTAGGTATTTTGAGTATCCAAAACTATAATTCAGACATGAAGAGGTCACATACAATACTTTAACTTTGTAATGATAATTAATCTTTCTTTAATTAAATAAGAGCTAAAAAAAAAAAACCTTATGAATTCCTAAGCCCGTGAATTTTAATTTCATGTATATTTATTCACTGCTGTTTAAGAATGAATAATAATTAAACAATTCTCTCTTTTTTTTTTTTCTGTTTTTAAGTACAGCTTCATTTTATAATCATCTGAGATAATACTAGTGAAAGATAAAATCTTCCATATAATCATTAGTTAATAGAAGTGGAGCATGCTGAAAATCACTAAAGTGAAATGGAGACTTATGGAAAACTCATTTCTTTAACCACTGATTGCCTGACTGTCAACTTCTTGTCCATACATTGTCACAGAACATATTCCTAAATTATATGACACCCTCCTCTTCATTCTAAAACTATGCTATGAGAAATGTTAGTAACAGCACAACATCAGACACCTGATTTTGCTCAAAGAAAACCAACTTTTGTGCCTCCTTTCTTATCAGTTTTATTTGAGATAACACGTCACAGAAAGAAATCTACATTTGAATTTCAGGTGTCATCTTAAGCAGTAAAAGGAAAGTTGTTGTGATCAAATCTCTTTTACAGAATGGAGAACTGAGACAAAAGCTGGTGGACTTTCTGGGAACAGCACATTTTAAAATACCTGTTGCTGGCTTTTGAGATTTGAGAAGATTAAGGGTGCTAAATCAGTGTCAAATCAAAATCATTAGCAGTTTCTGTTTGAAAGTAAAGTCTTTAAACAGAATTAGAAACAAAGATTGCATGCATGTTAAGAGATGAAGAAAATTAGTCTTCAGTCAACTGTAAAGCCAAATCTCTTACTTATCTTAAGATAATTCACCATTAAAATCTACTATAGAAAGAACTGGGATATAAATAAATTGGGTTTGGGACGGACATGAGGTATAATTCCAGTAAACTGATGTTTTACAATTGACTAGCTGTTTTTAATCTCTGAAAAGCACAGCCCTTCATGCCATACCTGTGTACTTCTTTGTTCTCAAACAATTAATTTTTATGGGGTTTTTTATATTTAATTACATTTCCTTTGCCCCTGTGATATGACCTTCTCTAGAGAATATGATGGAAATTGTTGATATTTGGGGGAAAACCACTGATGTTGAAGCAAGCCTTGAAAAAGCTGTCTCCCTTCTGGTGTCACCAAGTGTCTAGGCATTGATACTCTCCTAAACAACTTCTTTCTGTGTTCCTTACTTGTGGCAGTTTTTGAGTATCAAAAACCAGTCACGCCTTTCTTTACTGATATTCAGTCTTATCCTAAACCAGGCCACATTTGCTAACTAGATGGGTGTAAAATGCTTTACATAAAGTGGATTTTATTCAGCATATCTTTGTTTCTTGCTTCTAAGGTCCCTGAAGACCCAATAACTACAAAGCAACCCTGAATAACAGGAATGTAGGAACAGATGTTATTTGGGCACTCTCACATAATAAAGACTTCCAAGAATCCCTGATGCCCAATTATCTAAACACTTATTCTTAAGTTTCCATTCAGTGCATGATGAATTTAGTCTATTTTAGCTGAATACAAAAAGAAAGTAGTTAGTGTGAAAGTGATGTCAATCAAAATGGACACATAAATGGACTGGGTAACACTATCTCACAAAGCATACATAACATAATCAAATAGGTAATTTAAATGAGATCAGTTTAGCCTGTAATAATTACATAAGTACCATGTGTAAAGAGGGTAATTATTATCTCGTTATTTTCAAATTATTTCGGATTATTTTGAATGCTAGAGCATTATCATATATACTATATTATTATAGGAAGAATCCATAGTCACAGGGTCTTTTTAAACTATAATATTGGAATAAAAATAAAACCACAGTGACTCAGAATACAAAGACACTCAATTTTGATTTGGAAGATCTTAAGTTTCACCATTATTAGGTCCTGCAAAGGACTTTGACAGACTAGCTTTGCAGTGTGTCAGAAGGGGTACATTCACCTTCAGTGACCCCCAACAACCAGAACTGTTACAGGAAATAAAACTACCTTCCTCTTCTCATCTCAGCTACTTCCAGACCCTAACTTCTTCATCTGTTCATGGACCGGCATATTATTCCAAGTGAGAGAAACAACAGTTAGGTTTATATGATACACAAGACAAAAGGCTACTTTGTTCCACACTTTTCTTTGTGATGTCACCTTCTCTTAGTTAATCCCTAAAGATGGAAAGAAAAGGAAAAAGCCTCCAAATGTAGTTGAAACATCCGAAAGTCTTATGCTAAAATTAGAGTAAACCAAATGTGCTACGTCTTTTTTTGAGAGAGAGAAAATACAGAAGGATCTCCATAAATGGACCGCAATTAAGCAGAACTCAATGATTGCTAAATAGGGACACTGGCTGTATGTTAGAAAACGGTATTAAAAGTCATGGTCATGCTGCCTACACAAAGGATTGAGAAGGCCTAGGTAAATTTAAGTCACTGTAAACTTGCAGAACTGCTTCCTTAGCTAATTAAAATGAGCTTCAATTTTTGAAGAAAAAATTAAATGTGGTGTTATGAATTAATGTCCATTTTCCCTTCTGTTCCATAATGAAAAATGGAGGAGTAATGGAAAGAATTGTAAAATTCATTATTTTGGGGCCAATAAATTCTCTTTCTGTTTTTGAATTTCCTCTGATGTTTGGTTATGACAAATTGTACCAATAGGTCATGCCATGACTATAACATATCAAAAAGCAATATGGAATACTTATCTGTGTCTTCTTCATTAACATCCTCTTTATTTAATCAGGATCATTAGAACCCAAACTGTCCTGGAGGAATTAGAACCATTCTAATGTTAAAATTCATCCTCTCTCTTAGCTTCTTAATATGCTGCTCTCACTGAGGGTCCACCTCTCAGAGGAATTTATACACACAAAATCCTAATGCTATGGGGATTTTCCTTTGTAATATACATGAATCTGATACAAAACAATATGGATTATTTTCTATACATTTGTATCTGCCAGGCATGTGAAGTCCAAATAAGGACAAAGAGAAGGGGGATAATATCAAATATGAATAAATGATCTTTCATGAATGGAAAACAAAGAAGTTTTCAAACACTGAGCATGTACATTCAAATCACCTTGAAGCAACTCTAATATATTCGACAAACACTGTTGAGACAGGGGAGGCACAAGAGAGGTAACATTTTTATCTAAAAAAGCTTTGAAGAATCTAGCCAAGAGTATCTTACTGTTCACTTGTTTGCACATAATGACATTCATTTCCAGGCAGTTTGGATTTCCTTGTTTATTAACAGACAATGAGAATTTTTTTTATAAGGTTTGGATTTCTTAGGATACTTGCCTCCAAAATACATCATAAATAAAATTTTAATGATGCCAGTCAGCAGGTCTGCCTTGGAGAGATTAAACTTAATTTTCTTCATTAGTGACATCTTTCACCTTTCACTTCAGATCAGGCAACACTGGAGCAAAGCAGAGTGCTAAATCCTGATTTTAGAATATTAGTAGAGAAAATATGTGCTAAGTAATCTTTTGTAGCAATACAAAACAAATTAATAAACTGTTCAATATGCACTACTGAGATTTATTTATTGCAAATCTATACAGATGGTGATCCAGTTAATCAAGCTGGACTTTGGGAAGCAAGTCACTAAGAGTGAGCCAGACTGCTTATGTCCAAGTACCAGCAAAATCCTGAAGCAAGTAGTCAGCTCCTTTCTGTGGGCTAAAATGTTTATTCAGTTACACAGCAGAGCCTGAGTCACAAGCCTGTGCAAGTCCCAGTCAGACATGAGAAACAGGATTCAGGGAACTGCTTTGTCACCCAGAGGCAGGCAGAATATTTTTGCTTTCTTTATGAAGGTCATGGTAGACCCCTGACACATTATCTTGATAGACCTTTGCTTAGAAAAGATTCCAGACACAAGACACAGAGTCTATTTTCCAGACAGAGCATATCTAGAACTGGGGTCTAGCTGTTTCTTTACTCAGATAGGCTTGAGCAATCACCTCAGGAAGGTGCTGTAATCATCACCCTACAGGGTGTCATGGGGGGTGAAAGACAGAAGCTGAATGTTTATACAGCAAAATTAAGGCACAGATTCAGATTGTTTTCAGATACATTTTTCCACCGCGACAAAAAAAGTATCCCTATGTTGAGTTCTGTAGCTCTCTTTTAC
Source organism: Oxyruncus cristatus (assembly GCA_013399855.1). Classification (NCBI taxonomy): domain Eukaryota; kingdom Metazoa; phylum Chordata; class Aves; order Passeriformes; family Cotingidae; genus Oxyruncus; species Oxyruncus cristatus. The sequence continues at coordinate 1,516,138 of VXAY01004421.1, read as the reverse complement.
TTACAATACTATAAAGCATAATGAAAGATTTGTGTTACTACTGCAAGAGATACCATTCAAATTAGGTTTTCCTTTTGACAACAGTGAAGATTTAAAGTATACAAGTGTTAACTGTAAAAATAGGAAACAAAACTGCATAAAAGATTATGAGACTGGCTTTAACCAAGTATGTTTTTGCAGTATGTTTTCTTCGTGGGAGTAGTCTTTGATTTCATATATTTATATGAATGAGAATGATGCCAGAATTATCAGAATATTAACTTTTACTGAGTATTACACTTGTATAGGAAATACCAGAATATAAATACAATGCATACATATACAGCACTATCAGGACTTACTGTACACAATCAGTACGACTTAAGTCTGCTAATTATAATTCCAAACATGCAAAACAAGAAGGTAAATGATATGAGGATCTTCTACATCCTGCTTCTGGGGAAACCCATCAATTTAAAGTACTTCATTTAAATTACAATTACACTTATTTCCAATCCTAACATTCTCAAAGAAAAACTTGCATATGAGAATAGAAGTTTACTGCATTGACAGATAGACCTACAGTACATATCAGGAAGAGTCAAGCTCAGCAAGTGAACCTGGAAGCAGGTGGATGATAGGAGACTAAACTGGTTCTGCAGACAAAGAGACAAAGAAAGATGCTAGCAATGTTCCATAAGAGGCCATGCCCAGGCCACCCCATTAACAGCACTGTGCCCAGCTTGCTTCAGCTGTGAGCCTCTGCACAAACAGCAGCACTAATGAGAACAGGAACTGTATAAGGATAGGGAGCTGATGCAGGTTAACCATAGCGTGGTGTGAAGATTGTGGCGTACAAATCAGCACACATAGTCTTACCACTGGTATTGACCTTTCTGGACTGTACAAGCAGGACGAGGGTAATAAAACACCATCTGAATAACATCTACCACTCCAGACTGCTTTAACCCAGCCAAGGGCAAGAAGTTCAAGTCCACATGGGACATAGCAGTAATGAAAAGCACAGATTGTTTAGGAGCAAGAGGTATGTTTCCTTAAAAGCTAAAAAACATACTCAGTTGAGCATCTTGTATCAAAATCCACTTGGTTACACACAAAGCACTGCTCTTTAAAATATGATCCATTTTTTTCTCATCCTTGCTAGCAAGGGTCTAAGCACATTCACGAAAGCAACTCCACACAGCTCACTTGTGAGATACTACACAAAAAAAAGGCATAGTTTTCTAGGACAAACAAATGAGCTGTTTGCTTAACTGAAACAAATGTTTACTGTTCAGACAGGCAGGAAGAGAGAAGAGGAAAATGTGGAACATACAGGTTAAGGTACAAATGCAGTAGGACTTCAGAGATGCATTCCTTGACAGTACTTTCTCAACTTGTCGTCTGTCAGTTGTGTAATGTGTTTCCTTATTCACGCTTTAGTTAATCTGGAGGCTCCTGGGTTTTTTCCAAGTCCTTTTTTTTTTACAAACATATAGGAAACTAGGTGATGACATTGATTGCAGAGAGTGAGAAGAGAAGAAGAACAGTCAGACGTCAGGAAATTCTGCATCTAGGTCAATAAAGTCACTATTTTATGGTCTTACATTGATACTCAACTATAGAATTAAATAGCATGGTATCCAATTTACTTTTTTTGTTCATAATATGAAGGATTTTGAAGGGCTTTTTAGGATATTCCACCCATCACAGTCCTCTGACAGCCGTGTTGAGAGTGAACAAAGCCAATTTAAAGTGGTTTTGACAATCCTTCCCATGTCATGAAGTTGGGCTTGTGGCCAAATGTAGTAGATTATCCTCAAAACAACTGAGAAAATTAGTAAAATTCGTTGTCTAACTCTGGGAATATTTATCAACTTCTGCAACCACTGGACAGCAACAAGCCTAGAACATATTTTTCATTTACTACTCATGTTTTCTTACCATTCTTTTCTCAAGAAAAGTGCCCAGGAAAAGGGAAGTAAAACTGAATTGTTAATGCTATGGCTAGAGTTCAACAATTTATATTTAAGATTTTTCTAGATTATTGAATGTTTCACAGTCTTTGGGGCATCAGCCTCACTGATATTATCCTCCATAATGATGGAGGAGCTTTTTTGATTGTTGTTTTCCTTGCTAAAACACATAATGCAAGAGGACAAACATCAAGAAAATCCCCATAATCAAGTGTGATCTGCCTGAAGCAAAGACTTTTTATGTTTCCATACTAATGAAGACAAGCTCAAAACAACAGAATAACAAATTGTCGAAATTTCTGTTAGTTCTTAAATGTTTCATAATTTTGTATGCAAATTCTAGCATATTTTGAAACTTTGAATAAGATTTCTCTTAAAACATTATGAATTAAAGATAGGAAAGCAAGTTAGAATTAAAAAAAATAAATCATAAACAGTGATGTGATTTGATAGAATGCTTGCTTTCACAAAAAAAAAAAAAAGCACAGTGTAAAATATGATTTCTGGTGTGACCTCTGCCTCTTACTTTTTTCAGGAACAATCTAACACAGCTATAGTTCATCTGTAGTGGATATTATTTTTTTCATTTTACCTTCTTTTCTGCTCTGTAAAAGAAAGAGAGAGCAGCAAGGTGAAAGAGAGAAAGAAAGAAACAAAGAAGGGAGGGAAGGAAGGAGGGAAGGCAGGAAAGCAGGGAGGAAAAGAAAAAGGGAGAAAGAGAGAAATAAAGAAAGAAGGAGAGAAAGAAAGAGAGAAGGAGAGAAAGAAAGAGAGAGAAAGGGAGAGAAAAGAGAGAAAGAGAAAAGGAAAGAAGAAAAGAAGAAAAGAAGGAAA